>OW584240.1:37550026-38150026 GCA_939192795.1 Bombylius discolor
AACTATTAAAAAAGAAAAACTTCTGTAAATTGTTTAATTCAGGATAAATTATATCTTTTTAGTTTTGATTTTTTATGAGTTCAAAGTTATTGTTAATTGACCTTGTTGTTAAGAAATTTTTTATGCTATATTGATAAATTTCGAATTGAATATAAAAATGCCTACATAACTTTTATACAATATGAATAAAAGTTCAATGACTTTTGATAAAATCTTAATTCAATTAAATGTTTGAGTTCAATGAAATCAAATATACATAATTGCACACTTGGTGATTTATTTAAGTGTTGTCTGATTTTAATGAACTGTCGCCATTCATTAAAACAATTATTTATATATTATATGTATCATAATAAAAGAGTATAACTTAATAAAAGTAACCGTAAAAATAAAATAATAAACAGACGTCCTTTTGCTAATACTTAATTGAAAAAAAGAAAAATCAATTAATTTAATGGAAATTCTCAGAGATATGTGAAATAAAGTTTATAATACATTTATTCTCCATATTTCTTCTATTGTTTCAAGGTTTCAATTAAAGTGGTCATTTAAGAAAAATTCAAAACAACAAATAATGTATTCAGTTTTTTGGATATTCAATCAAAATTTGGATATTGGGCGAACTTGGGGTTGCGTAGAGTAAAAAGGCAAGCAATCTATAATCAACCATCTTATTTAATTCATAGTCCAGCTTTAGCTGGATCTATTGTTCCGATCAATATGCTCCTTGTGATTTTCAAATTGAAATACATAATAGTTTATTCGAGTGACGAACATAGCAAAGATACGATGGTTGATACAATAAGAAAAAAATTACCCCAGATGAGGTGGTACTGGAAAAGCCATAAACTACAAATCTAATCTAGTTGATCCTAATATGGTAACACAATAGGCCTTATTAGACCTATGAACCTATCTTAAATATTAATATAGTTAATAAATTTTACCAAAAAGTTTTATTTATTTATAAATATAAATATTTGTTTTTGTAATCTAAAATTAAAATAATAAAAAGTTTGACTTATTCCACAAATCGTATATAAACTTTTTTTTTATTCTATTTATTGAAAAAGTTTATGTTTTTCTTGTAGTATATTAAAATCGAATTTTATTGACTTTACGGATAGAATTTATCCTTCAAATTTTGAAAAAAAAAAAAAATAAAAATAAAATAAAAATAAAATTTAAAATTTATGAATTTATTTTTATGAAAAGATAGATAGGTAAAAAAGTTTTTCAAATTTTAAAAAAAAAATTGTTGTATTTACATAAATTCAATATTAATTGATTTCAGTTTTATTTACATTTAATTTAATTTCTAGAAAACAATATGATTCACAGAATTGTATGTATGTATGTTTATATAGTATAACATTATTCATTCATAAGGTTACATTCTTCTTCTTTTCATTTTAATTAAATTCTATTTAAAGATAGAAAATATATGATATACAATTATGTTATGTAAAATATGTATTTTTGAAATTCTATTTTCAGTTTAACTGTGAAAATTATGTAGGTATATAGGGTAGATTAAATTATATAATTTTTTTTAAATAATTTTATTACGAATTATAAATTATTTTTAATTATAACAGAACTCAATTTATCTTATTTAAAACATTTTACTACACATGAGAATATATGTATGTAGGTGTGTTCGTAGAGAATGAATTTATTTTTTTTATATTCTTGTTAATGACTATTATTTTAATTGAAAATTCGCGTAAATGTATACTCATATGTACTAGTTATGATTTAAGGCCTTGTAAATTTATTCATAGAATTCATTATGAATGAATGGATTGCTTGAAGCAATCGTACAATTTATATTTCATTCATAAAATAAAGTTACTTAAATTCAAGAGAATAATGTATAGATATGTGGGATATTTCGTTCTGTGATAACTCATTAGACCCAAAATAGTAGTTTTGAGATAGTGACCATATTAAGTTTCAGCTTCAGTTTAAAGGTCAATACTATACAACTTGAAACAAATAATGTATGAAGCTATAGCTTTTCACAGAAATAAATTTTAAGTTTTGGCATTTTTTTTTTTGTGTACCTAACTTATTTTTTCTTCCATAAATGATAGAATTTCAGAATTCACGCAAACGAACTTAAGTGATTTGTCTTCTGCAACCCCCATTGTGTCACATCAGATATCTTTTTACCCTTCAAGTATAGCCAGTTAAAGTGTCATTTCTACAAACAAACAAAATTAAGATGTTTTTTTTTTTTAGAATTTGAAGAGAAAAAAAAATTATTAAAAGACTAAATAATTACGACATAAAGTAAAATTTAATGACGTAGCAAACAACCCTCATCAACATTCATAAAAGTTTTTAAGAAAATAAAGAAAAAAAAAATTTTTTTATTTTCAGACTTTTTAATTATCCGTTAAAAATTTACAAACTTCCAAAATTTTTCATTAAAACACAAATTCTGTTTTTTTTTCCTAGAATTCAAAACTAATAAAAATAAATTAAATTAACGAGAACAATGAAAATAACATAAAACGAAATTAAAGAAAATGATAATTGGCTAATTAGAAAGTTTAAAAAACTTATAGCTATAGTTATTTTGTTATTATTATCCTTTTTTCATTTTTATAATAAAACAGGTAAAATTCTAAAAATAAAAGGTCTCTCATTTTATTAAAGTTGTACAATTAAAGTCGTTAAAAATTTAAAGAGAATTTTCAAAAATGGCTTTTTTCAATAAAATAAAAAAAAATTAATTCTATATTATTTGCATAAATTTTAACAAAATTAGATAAAAATCACATAGTGGAAATTATTTAGATGTTATATGAGAATAAAATTGATTAACTATAGTTTGTGTGTGTGTGTGTGTGTATCTAATGTTACGTATCTAAAATAACAGGAAAATATACACTAGGTGAGTTACACAATTTAATTATTTTTATGAATTTTTTGCACATTACTAATTTTACCATCAAAATGTTAACATGTATGCTTCTATGAAATTTCCGTTTTAATTTAAGTATGACTAAATAAATTTCTGTTAAATATTTTAAAGGTATGTGTCAGTGTTGAAACAGGATAAATATTTTTAGTAGAAAAATATGTTGCATAATTTTTTTTTTTTTTTTTTTTTTTTTTTTTTTTTAATGAACTATGTATTTATTTTATTTTTCTAACCTAAACTGGATGTTATTAAGAAATGTGTTGCTAGAGTGTGGTTTCTGTATCGATAGTTTCTGAATTAAAAAAACAAAAAAGAAACAAAAAATTTCGTTGATGTTAAATGTTTTTAGTTAATATGGTAATAAAATCTGTACAAAAAAAAAAAAGCTTAAGATTGCTTATTCTTGTTTAGCTTTGGTTTAAATTGTTTTGCAATATTGACTTACTTTAACTTCCTATGTGTTCTAAAATGATAGAAAAAAGTTGTCGTATTAAACAAATTTTAGATTAATTACCCAGGATATGGATACTACGTAGCAGTAAATTAGAAAAATGTTCCAAAGAAGTGAGTTCTACTGACAAATTTTTGAGGAACTATGTAAAAATATTTTAGATTTTTTCTAGGATATTTCCAAAAGTTTGACAGAAATAGCTATTGGGCTTTAAAAAGAGTGTTCGGTCAAAAAATGGTTGAGTGTTAGGTTAGGTCGAGGATGGGGCATCCACAAGCATTTAGACACCAGTATTCATGGTATTTAGCACCCCGTCTTTAGTAGAATCTTCTCATTTTCCTAACAAACAAAATAACTCTAAACAAGCCTCAGATCTAGAGTCCTTGGTAACTCTCATGACCGCCATATAGTGTTTGTATGTGTTTGTGCCCTGTAATTTGCCCAAAGACAGCCCTTAAGTCTTTTTTCTTTAGGCTTATGGTTTGTTTTTTTGTTTATTTAAAAAAAATCAAAGTCAATTAGGAGTATAGTTTTTGCAGAAATTATTTATTGAAAAAAATAAATGAAAATATTATCTTTCTGACAGGAAATATAAATAAGTTTCTTTTATATTTCACATAAAATCTGGTTTATCAACAACAAAATACAATGCCAATTTAATTAAAATAAAAGATGAATTTTTTTTTCCGTTGACTAAATGTGACTTTAGAAATCATAAAAAATTGAATACTAAAGAGATTTATTTACCAATAATTGAGTTTTGTCAGCAACTGTATGTAATCAAAAATACATAAAACATAAAATTGAATGGGTTTAATGATGACACATTCATAAACTTTTTTTTCTTATTTATTTATGTTTTACGTTCAAATGATATAGGACTATATCTTTTTTTTTTTTACTGTTTTTTGTTGAAATTTTCTTTGATTTACTGTATCCCATAAGGCCATAATAGAAATACAATCGATCATAAAAATATATTGATGATAAATAAAAGGTACATCGTAAAACTATTCCGGAAAGTTAAATTCAAATTTTTCAAATGAAAATCTATAAATTAAATTTTTTTTTTTTTTCTTCCCAATAATAAATATTAGGCTTAAATTTTTTCTTATTTCTATGAAAATTTATTTATAGTTTGAATATTTTATTTATATTTTCGATTGACGTATTTTGAAATACGTATTCGAAATATATTTCATTCGAATACGTTTTCAGAAAGTGTTCATTGAAGAATAAAATTTAAATACAATATATTTTTCAAAAAAAAAAAATTTTTTTTTTTATACATATTTATATAATGTGGAATTTAATCAAAACATAGTAAAGTATATAGATACTTGTACTTATGGTATATAAAAAAAAAATTGTGAAAATTGTGTATATATACATCTGCTTTCACACATAAATAAACATCGAATTTTTTGTTACAGATTTTGTCATGAAATTTAACATTTTTATTTTAAAAACACATATCAAGAGATATGTGTCGTAATACGAGTAGATATATGTACCTTTAAGGAAAAAATATGTAATGAAAATGTATGTACATATATGTAAATCATAAAATCGATTTTCTAATAGAAATTCAAAAATTTCACTTGGTTACTTAATTTTTTGTTGAATTGATTTTCACATTCTGCTTGAGTTACCATTTTTTTTCTCTTCATTTTGATCGAATGCTAATCATATATGAAAATTTTAAATTAAAAAATATATGTCACAGCACAGTATAAAAAGTAGCTTAAAGGAAAATAAAACAAAGCGTTTAATTAATTAAAAAAAAAAAATTATAATAAATAACAAACTAAGGTAAAGAGGTATTATGAAAAAATTTTTAAAGTAAAATATAAAGGATAAAATCTGTGTAAATACTGCTCCTTTTAATTTTTCGAGATAACATTTTCTACGTTAATTTTTAATATTGATTGTACATACTATATATGTATGTATGTATGTATGATAGTCATACTCTTAATGAAAATCCTTATTGGATACATTTATTTTTATATTTTTGTTATTTTTTTTTTTTTTATATCCCAAAAATTATTCTCTGTACACTTTTTTTATATTTTTGTTTTATTACTTTAATAATATACATTAAAGTATCCAGCCAACTTCAGATAGCCTCCTCTACTCTGTGGATTCTGATGTAACGCTGAGGAACTGGAAGATTGTGTTCCAACCCCAGTAGGAATCAAGATCAGATACAGACAAGAAAGAAAAAAAGGTATGTTAATAAGCTGAAAGATAGCAGTCCACCCAGTAGACTAAAGTACTCTAGACCAATAATTTGAATACTCGAAAATCGTTATCGATAAACTACCTAGAAGGGTCTGGAATAGTCTATGGAGATTGGAGCCCATGGTGATGAATATTTTTGTAAGAAAAACTGATAATATAACAAAAAAGGTAAATACAGAAGAATTAACATAACTAACAAAAATAGCAATAAATTATTCAAAAAAATTAACAAAAACTATGTGAAAAAATAATAAAGCTTTTACGAGTAGTTATTTATGCTCTAATTCTCTTTCTTAGATTTTTTGAAAATGTTGCTAATAAATCTCAATAGTAAAATTTATGTAGTTTTTAATTAATTAATAGAAAAATTGAAGTTTAAAAGCATTAATGTGTTGATTGTTTTAGCTTGAAAATTTTAGAACTCATAAATATGTATAAGTAAAAAAAAGTGTTAAAGTTAAAACTGATAACATTTAAGCGAAGCAGAAAAAATTTAAATCCTTTGGGAACTTCTAAATTCAGACACGATGTTTTTATGATGATTAGCTTCTCAACATTTTTTTTTTTTTTAATAAAAACTTTCTCAAAAACTTTTTTTTTTAAATTTCTATCAAAATTTAATAAATAATTTGAATTTGATTTACCGCTAAAATTTTGTTAAAATTGTATGCAAATGGTAACGACCTTAATGTTGTTCAAACTGATTTTTATAGTCTAGACGAAAATTTTTAACATTTTGATTTTTGAAAATATTTTGATGACTTCTGTGAATTATTCACAATAAACAATGACATGATGTATTTACCGAAAAAAAAAATGATTAAACAAATAAACAAAATTATACAAAAAATCAGTAATGATATATGTACTATGTCTCATTTTTGATAAAAAGAAAATAAAAATGTTTTTTTTTTTTTTAATCCCTCAAAACTGATGTCATCTTTAAAATCTTGAATTCACATTGTGCAAGAAATGTGTGTGTTCTTCAACCACATAAATTCGATTATAAGAGAAAATACAATGAAAACAAAATCATTTTATGTAAATAAAGGTTTGTATAAAATGTTTTCTTTTCATTCTGCTTTACTTTACAAATCTGTATTAAATTATCCATTTACATATCCTTCGGGATGAACATTCGATACGAAAATACTTAAGGCATTTACATGTTATTATTGAAAAATAAAATAAAAACATAAAGATAAAAAGTAAATGAAAAACTTATCTTTAGCAGCTTTAAAAAATTAATTTGTTATTTTCCATTCGAAAAAAAAGAAGAAGATATTTTTAATGTCCTGAATAAAGATTCAGACTTTCATAGAATCATTTATTTTTGAATGCGTTTTTATAAAATAAAATAAAAAATATGTGCGCTAAAAATCTTTGATTAAAATATCTTGAAAAATTGTTAACACAAAATTTTTTATTAAAATTTAATCGCATTCATGATGTGCAAATATTTTCATGAATTTTTATAATCTCATCAATGAATTTTAAGATTAAAGTAAAACCGCATTGAAATACTAAGAAAAATGTAGAAACTAGAACGGAATAACATTTTATCGATAACAAGAGGGAAATCCTTTTTAGAAATTGTGTTTAAATAAAGCAAGATTTCAAAGGAAGTAGAAAATATAAGAAAAAAACATTTTTATTTAATATTTATCTACAAAAATAGTTTAAATTCTCTTTCAAGAGATAAAAAAGGAAAAGGCATTGAATTTAATAAAATTAATGTTACTTTGAATATATTGTAGAAGAAGATAGAAGCCTTGAAAGAAATGAGAAGCGACTATTAATAAAAAGCTAAAATCATAAATTTGAATAATGACTATCAATTGATTTTTACACTACCTGTCTAATTCTGCCTGAAATTTTGTTTGTTTTTATTTTCTTGTTGAATCATTTTAAAAATAAAATATGAAAAAAAAAAAAGAAATTGTGTGTAGGAGGTTTGAGTATTCTTCATCAATGATTTAGGTGGTAACTGAGAACAGCAAAACGACATGGCATTCGGTAGCTCAATGGTTAGAGAATTACTCCGGCAAAGTAAAGATTCCGTGGTTCGATTCCTGGCCGAGTCGAATGTCGTTTTTTTTCATGTTTTTCAGTTACTACATGTGAAAATTTATTCAAATTATACTTTTTAAACTTTTAAGTATCTGCATAATGTACATGATTATAAAACATGGATTTGTATGTTTTTGAAGTGTCATTGACAAATAAAATATTAAATATTTAGTATGAATGTATTTATTATGAAAATATATGTCAACAACAGATTGTAAATTCATATAATTTTTATTTATATTTTTTTCATAATTAATTTTTCATAATCTTCAATTTGAAGGACTACAATGTAATTTAATGAAAAGTTTATGTACTTACATACAGTATAACATACATACATTTGCATATATATGTACATATATTGTGTTTTATTTTTATAAACATTATATTTTCATCTTAAAAAAGAAATGTATTAATTACAATAATTATGAAGTTGTAACAGAATAATTTTTAATTAACCCTAAAATGAACCTAACACAACTTTTGAGTCATATCCTGAAAATTTAATATTTAATTTTTTTCTTGAAAGATTTTTTTAAGAGTCTCACCTTAAAATCAATAAAACTAAATTCTTTAAAGCATACAGAAGTCGTTGTACATATGTACATATGTACACACTTTGTACTTGTATATGTGTGGTATATCTATATTTTCCACCTTAACTTTTCCCGATTTTCTTCATTGTGTGCCAGCACCGTTCATATATGGAGGTACAGCAATGGAGTATGCCTATGTCGTGACGCATAATTTAAAAAAGCATAATCCAAACAAATCTTTATTTTTAGGGTTAAATTTCAACAATATCATTAAATTGATATCTTTGAAATTTATTATTAATTTTAATGATTTTTTTGTAAGCACGTATCATATTACTCAAATAATCTATGTCACAGATATTAATTGTGGTGAATCTTATTAAAAATTCATAAATTGTACTTTACTAAATTTTTCTTCTAGTATCCTTCACTGACTTTTTTTTTTTAAAAAAAAAGAATGTTTTTCCTGTATTAATCTTGAAATCAATCAAGTAATATATTTTTTTTTAAGTGCTCTTTATTCATCTCTCATTATAATTAATTATCTGTAGGTAACTGTTTTCAAGATTGTAGGAGATTTGAGTATTCTTCATCAATTACCTTGTTTTTGCAAAGCTTTAATTCGCATTAACTCACGCCGTTTTGACTAAATACGGATGCATAAACCAAATTTTAAAACGCATTGAAACTTTATTTCGTTTTGAGTGAATACACTATTAAATCCGCATTTAAAATTTCAATGCGTTTTTAAAATGTGCGTATACACTTTCTTCGTTTTAAGTGAATTGTGAATTTAAGTGAATATTTGACATTTTAAAATAGTATTGGTAACATACTAAACATCAATATGAACTTGTAGAGTAGTGTTAGTTTATTACTCAAAACGTTTTAAGTGAGAACAAAATGTTGTACTACGCATAAACACCAATCAAAATGTATTATTTCAAAACGATGTTCAAAACGTTTTATCGTTAATACGTTTTAATCTTTGTGCATAAACAAGGTAAATGATTAAGTAGTAACTAAGAACAGCGAGCGACATGGCATCCGATATCTCATTGGGAAGAGCATTGCCCCAGAAAAGCAAAGGTCCGCCGTTTGATTCCCGGTCTGATCGAATATCGTTCTTCTTTTCTTAGCTACTAAAAAAATTAAAATTAAAAATTTCGAAAATTTTTATTTCACGATTTGAATGGTTTGAAAACTTTATGCTTTCACAGAATCAAAGTAAAATATAAAAAAATTTATCGAATAATATACAACTCATAATAACTGATTTTTTCTTTTTTGTTTGTTTTTTTTTTAATTCTAAAACTTTCTCTAACATTTTGTTTATTTATGCACCAGCAGTAAAATAAAAAATAATTCTCGCGAGATTTATGGATTTTCCTTTTGTTTTAATGGAAAATTAGTTTTTTTTTTGTCTCTTTATTCAATTTATTGCTATGTAAATTAATCTCATTGTTTGTATTTTAATAAATTTAATATAAAGAAGAAAACAAAAAACAATTTATATTCGAAATGATTTCAATTGTATAAATTTGCATATCTGTGGACATTGAATATTTTAAAATTATTATTTTTTTGTGATTATACTTTGTGTTTAGTTTCCAATCGAATTTCGGATTTATTGAATTATTATTGAACTTTTTTTTTATATTGTATTTTTATTAAAAATTAAATCAATAAATAATTAAAATTCAAAATACACTAGAGATAAAGAACAAATCACAATGGAATTTACATATTTATATTGTTCAATAAAGTGTTAATTGAGTGAATAAATACATACATATATGCAAATACATTTTGTATAAAGCTTTCAACAAAATAAAATATGACTATATAATTTCGAAAATGTTTAATTTCATTGTATTAAAAGGACATTATAATCTGCTGTGAGCCTTTTCTCGAAACAATAAAAATTATATAGATGAGAATTAAATTGTGATTATTATACAATAATAGAATTGTATAAAGACTTTATCATGTTCCATGATATCCTCAAGCGAAATATGTTGAATTCGGAGGATCAAAAATTTAAGAGAAGAAAAAAAAAATATTCGACAATTTGTTAAATGTTAAAAAACATGTACTCTACAGTTGTAAAAGTATTTTTTGAACGAGTTCTATTTCATTATTTAATTTTAATTGCCTCATTATAAGTAGAAAAATACCTACAAGTGAAAGTTATTCGGAGAAACTAAAAAAAATTATACTATGAGTTGTAGGTTATACATATGTACATACATATGATAGAAACACATGGCACATACATAACTAGACTATAAACTATAGAAATGAAAAACTGGAATAAGAATACGGAAAAACAGGGAGTGTTTGAAAAAAGTGGTTAAAGAGGCTAAAGCTTGTACCAAGCTGTAGAGTAAATGGAAAAAAAAGAATGGAATTACAAATACAACAAAAATTAAAAAAGGTATGAAAATTTATTAAATCTAATTACCTTTAACAAAAGAAATACTTTTGAATTTTAGAAAAATTTTACATATATGTTACATTATTTGAATAATATCTACTATTTAGATTTCTCTCCAGAAATTATTTGAAGAAGATGAAGTCATTTTTTGACTCTCTGGCAAAAATATGCATTTTTAGCAAAATTACAAAAAACAAAATTTCTTATAAAGCATATTCTTAATTTTGCATATGTGTTTTACAATAAATTTCTTCAGTGTACTATATAGTATCTAATAATAATAAAAATTTCTATTAAAATTTTATTGAATTCAATTTCTGTTTTACGTTAAGTGTCATATCAAGAATTTGTTTTTTTTTTGTTTTTTAATAAAGAAAATAACTTTCAAATTTTTTAATATTAAAAACAAAATTCGGAATTCACTTTATTGAATTTAAAATTTATTTGTGCATTAAAACAACTCCGAACATTCAATAAGAAGATGTAGCCCAAAAGAAATTGATTGATTGGCCCACAAAATATTTTTGTAAATAGCACGCTGTCATGAAGCTAAGTAAAACAAAACAACTTCAACAAAAACGATCAATGTCAAGCAAAAAAAAAATAAATAAATAAATAAGGAACTAAAAAAATAGAGCGTGAAATTACAAATTGTCCTAAAATAGGAAAAGAAATAGGATCAATAAAAAAAAATTCTGAAGAACCATTAGAGACAGGAAAAGTGATTAATTATAGGAATAGTAATTTAATTAATGTAGACTATATAGTATTGGTTTAGTGTGGGTGGGTCTTTTGTACCTAATTTAAATCTATTCGAACAGTTTACTTTGTCCAGCGACCATTGAATATCAAATTTTTTTTCAAACAATACTAAATTGAAAACGTTAATTTAGCAGGTATTCAAAACAACAACATATTGTACTGGATTTTATGACGTCATAGATATTTGAGAATTTGCAAAAATATGTATTTTAACATTATCTAATTTCTTTATCAGATATTTTTGTTTCCCTAAGGTTCAAAATTCATACATTATTGATAAATTCACGAAAATACTGAATACTACTATATATTCAATTATAATATCAACCTTTTAAATTTTTTACATTATGAAAATACATAGGAAAATCACAAAAAAAAAAAAAAGTTCCTTCTGGTAATATAAAATTTAGGTTTTTTTTTTCATCTTCTTTCTTTGTTCTATGTTCTCTTGAATTTATTTTATTCGTGTTTTTTTTTTTCTTATCTACATATTTGAAAATTACCATTAAAAAGGAAATTCCCTGTAGGTGATTTATTCGAAAAACGTAAAAGAATATATGTATCTTTTTTTTATTAGTAGATATATTTATATATTCAGCATAGTATTATAAACCCTTAGGCTAAGAAAAAAAAAATCAATACCAATTTAGAATGTAGTTTGTATGTACATGTACATATAAGGAAATTGGCAGTTATTACTTTTTTTTTTTTTTCTTTTTTCTTTGAAATCAAAACAATATCATATGGTAAATTGTGGGACAAAATATCATAAGTTTTAATTATTCTTATAATGTTCAATGTAATAAAATCAATCACGTAATAAAACTTTTACAATTATGGTTAGTAGAAAATCTTAAATTTTCTATGAAATTTACTTTAATTGAACATTAACGAATATCTTTTCATGTTTATGAGATAACTTTTGATGTAAAAATCAAACCATAAATATTTATCTTGTTCGTTTATTTTATTTATTTTTATTGTTGTATCTAATTTGAAGGTTGTGTTTTTTTTTTTTTTTTTTTTCAATTTTCGGAAAGTTTAATTTTTTATCTATTAAGTCACGTTTCAAAGAAAAAACTAAACTTTTAAATCATTACGTGTATAGAAAATGTATTTGCAATCTTTTTTATTGTTTGTTACGATGTAAACAATTTCCATTTTGTCACATTTCAAAATAAATATGTCTTTGTGAAAAATTTCCTATTTTATTTTCGACTCATAAACTATTTAAAATTAGTCATTGTTTACATGGAAACAAGGTACTTACATTTTTGTCAAAACAAATAAATTATCAATATTGGAAAACGTAACGTACATGCTTGTGAATTCTAGAGGAAATACCCATTATAATTCGAAAGAATACTTAAAGGATACAAAAATATGAGAAAATTTTTTTCGATGCTACTTGTACTACTACGATGTTAAAAATTTATAACAATGGCCTAATAAAATATAAATACTACAATCAAAAATGAAAATCTTTTGTAACTTTTGCTTTATACTTCATGTATGAATAATTAATATACATATTTGCTTATAAAAAAGTATATTTTTGCTTGATAATTTAGAACATATTTAACACTCCGATCTACATATAATTAATTTTATACATACGCCCATCATCAATGTTAAGGAAATTTTTGTAGAATTTTTCGTCCCTTGAAAAAATTTTATATGGGAGAATTGGGACTTACCAACTTTGGACTGTTATATCTCGGGTCCTGTAACCTGTTCCGATCAGCGATCAGATCACACATAATTTAATCGCAATGTGAATTTTTTCAGGATAAGTTGATTTAATGACACTTTTTTGCATTTTACCCTATAACTTTTGCCCTAGTCGACGGATTTACCGTTTAAAGTTTTTGTTTTTGAAAAGAATCCTTCAAGAAATATACTGGGAAAATTTCAACTTCCTACTTCTCCGCGGGAATATACTTATTTAAAGGGACGAAAAATCTACAAAAATTTTCTTAATATTGATGTGCGTATTTTTTTTTTTTTTTTTGATTCTGTTTCAGGGATCTTTTTTTGTTCAAATGAGAATTTCATTGAGAATAACGAGAAGAATACTCTGTAGAAATTTCAAATTACATATTCGAATCACACGGTTCAAAGATATTCAAATTTAAAAACTGATTTTTGACGAAAATGTGCTAAAATTGAACCGATTTTTAAATATTTTGGATAGAACAAATTTTTTAAATTTTATATGACTTTCGATTAAAACGATAGAACACATTCGTACATATGTATTTTAGATGAATTTGTTTTTCATTAATTTAAATTTGAGCTGAAAGCAAAAATAATAAAATTATACATTATATCAACATAAACTTATATATGTACTTCCATATGTAAATCATACGTTAACGATTTTTGTACTACAAAATTATATGAGAATATTAAATTATTTTCTTTACATTATTCACATTTTTAATTATGTTTATTTAATTTAAACAATGATTAAAAAAATGTGTTTATTTTTCATTAGATTTTTGTTATTAAATTTACTTTACATTTTTATATTTCTATTTTGTTCTGAAATAAAAAAAAAATTTTTTCAAATCCACAACAAAACGTAGGCATTTTACAGTGATGCTTAAATTTTTTTGTTTGTATTAAAATTTATAAAATTCAACACATTAAATGGCTTATAACTTTTTATAATAAATGGTTATGATATAAAACATAAAATTCTTACAGAATAGACAGTTCTTTATAGTGCAATAAAAAGTTACATACATACATGTACCAAAAATTTTGAGTATCACTGTACATGATTATACAATTGGTAAAGAAAATAAAAAAAGATTATGTATGAGGAAAAGACAAAGTATTGGGAGTAAGTTCAAACATTGAATTTTTACAAATTGGTTATCATCGGAACAATTATGGTACCTACATATGAACCACTAGCGGCTACTTTCATGTTATTCAATTCTAATTAAGCATATGTGGATTTTATATATATCTGGTGTTTTTATTTTTATATTTTTTGCTCATATACATGAAAAAAGTATGAGTGAGAATGCTCTTTAACTTTTGTAAGAAGGAAGGTGAAACACATAAGATGGAAGAGCGTTCCACAATCTGAGAGTTTTATCTACGACATATCTGCGATGATGTTTAATTAGAAGTCATTGTTAAATCGTTATTAGTTTCTTAGTTGGCATAGTTCATCAATTCTGGAATAGTATTAAAAATAATTACTAATTTTAAAAATCTTATAAATAGATGAAATCAATGTAATCTGGTTGAATTTTTTTTTATCATTACAAAAAAAAACACATTTCATTAGTGTAGGAGGCTTGAGTATTCTTCATCAATGATTAGGTGGTAACTGAGAACAGCAAGCGACATGGCATTCGGTAGCTCAATGGTTTAAGAGCATTACCCCGGAAAGGTAAAGGTAATTTGATTCCCGGCCGAGTCGAATGTCGTTTTTCATGTTTTTCAGTTACTACATTAGTTTAGTAAAACTCATTTAGGATTGTAATATTATAGTTTATTTGGTGGTTGGTTGGTTGACGTGACGATTTTCGAAATCTTTCGAAGACCCAATTAGCACTGACAGTGCCGTTTTGATACCATACCTCGCGTGACTTCAGGCAATGACATTCGACATACCGGTAGATCACTATAGTTATCCTGTTCCATTCAGGAATCGTATAATGTCTCTGACCGTGACTTTTTATATTTCCCCAAGATCATTGAAGAAGAAGCTCCCCATTGTCTGTAATTTATTTAGTTCAACCAATTTATCACAATGTTTTCATGATATTTATTCACATGAACTCAACTCTTTTGTAGACAACCGCTATCAGTCACACATTTACTGGTGTATCTTTCTTCAAATCCAGCCTTTCTGACATTTCTCTAATTATTGAAATTCTTTTTCCAAAACAGGCAAATAATTCTCCTGCATTCCATAATTACTTACTTTCAAGGTCACTTATTAGTCAAAAACCAAGCTAACCCTTATACACACTTAAACGCATTTTGATCCTGATTACAACAACGTAAACAAAATTTTGTGGGCCCCGGAATTTCGAATTAATTTCCCATTAACTGATTATTTTCTATTTTTATAAATTTTTCGTTTTTAAGTAAATATGTATGTACATATGCTTAAATTTCCATTCATATGTATGTTTATTTTCTTACAATAGTAATCCTACTTTTTTTTTTTTTTTGAATTTTAATCACATTTTAGTTATTTATTTTATTATACGGTACAACAAGTCATGACTTTTACAAATTGTAACTAAATACTTCAGAATACAAATTATGATTTTCTCGTTAAAAAAATAAAAATGAAAATAAATATTACTACATAATTGAATTTCCTAAAATTTATCAAAAAGTATTTATCTTAATTAAAAACTTTTTTTTCTTTTTATTAGAAATGTTTACAAATAAAAGTTAAAAGCTGATTAAATATTATTATTGTTTAATGAACAAATTTTATTTTATTTCACATAATAATTTTTTTTTTTTTCTATCATTTTATTTTTCTAATAATTTATTTTTCATTGTTTGAAACTTATTATTAATTTCATAAAACGTAATTTTTGTATTTTTATTTTTTCTTAAACGTACATTTCCTTATAATAAGCTTAAAGTGAAAAGTTTCTAATTATTTTTGTATAAAAATAATTTAACAATAGAAAATAGGTATGGTTGATGAATTTTCATTTTTTTTTTTTTTCTTAAAGCTAAAAAGAAAATATTTCTAAATATTTAAGAAATACATAAATTGTTTTTTTTTTTTTTTTTCAAAAAATTTTCTTTAAACATTGGTTTATTTTTATTTTTAGTTTTCTGTAAAAGCATTCAAAAGGCATTAGTAAAAGTTAAATAAGATTTTTATGATTTTTGAGCATTCTTCAAATGAACATGATATGAATATTAAATGTCATACATATTCATACATTAAATGTACATGTTCAAAATGGTAATTTTAATGTCAAGCATGTCAAAAGGATCATAATATTGAAAATAATATTATTTTTTTATTTATTTATTTTTTTTTTTTTTTTGAGAGAAGTTTTTTTCTTTTTGTAATAGAGTAAAAAGTGTAAAATTATGGTTTTTAGATTTTTTCTAACATGTTATTTCAATACTATTATTTTTTTGTTCTGTAAAATCTTTTAAAATTCTAGCTAGAGTGTATAATTTAAAATCGCTCAAGCTATCATTAGCTAAAAAACTCTTTTTTCTATATAATTTTCCTTTTCTGTTTTTGTTTTTCTTTTAAAAGTTAGCAGACATTTTTAGATGTTTTTCGTTATTATTTTTTTTTTATTGATATAATAACAATTATTTTAAATGTTATTACGTTGCATGTAGAGAAAATTTTAAGAACTGGTTCTTTTTTATTTTTAAAGGACTTTCATAAAACAAACAAAAAACAAACAAAAAATAAAAACTCTTATAAAATGATATAAAAACAAAAAACAAACAAGAAAAAAATTTATACTTATAAAAGTAAAACAAATTTTATGTTCCAAAGTATTATCCTTTATCTTATATTTTTTTTTGTTCTATTTTAGGTGTTTAATTTAACGTTGATATTATCAGATTTCTACAAAAATAGACTTACCCTTTAAAAGGTTGTTTTCAGAATAATTTGAATATTTTTAATAGAATTATACCATAAACAAGGATAATAATTGTTAATAGTCATTTTTTCAAATAGAATGAAATGTTTGTTGTTGGTGGTTTTTTCTTTAATAAAAATACTCGTTAGTCGTTTTATTGAATGAGCTATTTGTTATAAAAATTATTATCCTCTTTAATAATACGAATAACAGGTGTTAAATCCTCCACGTATTGTGTAGAAATATCCTTGTTTTTAATCTGATTTTTATTTATTGGGTTTTTTTCTCTCTAATTTCATATTTTCAGTAATCAAAAGTTAACATGTTCGTCACTTGGTGTACATATTATGTATGTAAATACTTACATATGTGACATAAAAGTTTTCCCCCAAATTTATGTTACTCTCCCACTATTGTAAATTATAACAACACTGTTGTTTCGTTTAGTTTGTGAGAATACAAATACATACTTTTATTGTACATATGTATGTAAATACATATATAAGTTTTTTCTTAGAAATTGTTTCAAGGTCTTATATTAGGTCATACAATCTCGAATAATAAATATTTTAATATTTAGGTAACGAACATATTTAGACATACATATGTATGTACATACATATATCAAGTATAGTACGTTGATTATTATTAATCCAAGGACATACTTTTTCCAGCAATAGAGCAATTAAAATTTTAAAAAAAAAATTTTTCTTTTGAAGGATAGATTTCTATAATAAAATGTATCTTATATCAAATAGGTTTTCAGTATTACTATGCCTTTCCTTTACAATTTTTTTCATAATATAAATATGTAAACATGTATACGTATACATTTAAGTTTATTATGTTTAAAATTTTTATAAGAAAAAAAAAGATATTGTACATATATGTACAAAAATTTGGGAACAATCTGTGGAATTTTTATTTTCGGATTTGCTGATTTTGAATTTAAATTCTCAAAACAAATGTAAAGAAAACATTTTTAGTCACGATATACTCTTGTTATATTTATCAGGAATCTATTATACATTCAAAAAGATTTAGTATGGATCAGTTTGGGTAATATGATAATATACATGCATATGTATATTATGCAACTGATCAATATAAATACAATGGACTCTACTGTCTGAGTGCTAGTGGATGCCTGCATACCAACACAAATAACACCTGATCAATATTTTTAAGTAACAAGAAATTTGAATGAACACGTTTTCGATTTAGTAAAGCATCTTTGAGGAGAGTGAATAATACTTCACTTTATATAATTTGTCTTCTATCTACAACATATAGTATTTATAAAGTACATAGAAACATCTAAAACAATAACTGTTTACATTATAGATAGAGTTCAAGATAAAGCTTGAAAATTCCCTTTATACTACACACTACAGAATATCATTTATAAGGATTAGTTTTTTTATTTGTAATACCATCAAGGACTTTCTCAAGAAACTTTAAAATCACTGAATAACTTATCAAGATAGATAAGTGAT
The DNA here is from genome assembly GCA_939192795.1 of Bombylius discolor. Lineage (NCBI taxonomy): Eukaryota > Metazoa > Arthropoda > Insecta > Diptera > Bombyliidae > Bombylius > Bombylius discolor. The sequence continues at coordinate 37,568,561 of OW584240.1, forward strand.
TGTGAAGACAATTAAGAAAAAAATAACATAAAAAAATTTATGATTATTAATTTTTTAATTTTTTATTTTCACGTATATTTAACAATATTTTCATTTATCCATGGAATATACATAGAAACTTTTGTATAAACTCCAGGTTCTCCTGGATTACATGAAAAACTAAATGATACAATACCAACTAATTTTGGTGTAAAATTTTCATTTTCATAAATTACTAACGGTCCACCAGAATCACCATTACAAATATTACCACCGTTATTAGAATCACTTGCAGCACAAATCATATTTTTCGTAACCATATCATTATTTTTTTCATTACAAACATTATTATCAAAAATTTTCATTTCAAAATATTGTAAAATTTTCGAATAATTTCCATTAATTGTAGTTATTCCCCATCCGCTAGCAATTGCTCTTGTATCAATTTTAAAATTTTCATTAATATTTGGTAATTTAATTGATTGTATTGTATCTGAAAATTTTAATGGTTTATCTAATACTAAAATTGCAATATCATTTTGTATTGTTGTTTCATTAAATTCCTTATGATAAATTCTATATAAAACTTTTCGATCAATACCAATTTTTGAAACATCACTAACTCCTGCACGTATAAATAAATCTTCAGAATTTGGAATTTTTACACAATGTGCTGCTGTTAAAATTAAACGTTCATTAATTATTGAACCACCACAATGTTGCATTTTTTTATAAAAAATTTGAACTTGATATGGAAATTCACGTATATCTGCATCATTTCCATTTATAATTTTTGATGTTAGTTTTACTGATGAAACAAAATTAATTATAAAAATTATTATTAGAATTGAATAACACAAAAATTTTAACATTTTTTTTTTTTTTAAATTAAATTTCTGTTTTTATTTTTTTTGAGTGTTTTTTTCTTTTTTTACAATATGTGCTCTCACATGAATCAAAGAACTGAATGAATTTTTATCGTGATGTATAATATTTATTTAAATTAAATAGGTAAGTGTCAATTTCAATTGAAAAATGGAATAAAAAAAATATCTTCGAGATAAAAAAACAAAAACAACAACAATAAGCTATAGCTTTAGAAATCAAATATAAAATCTGATAAGATACAAAAAAAAAAAAAAAAAAAAAAATCTCGGAGATTGATTTTTGAAGATAATAATTTTTAATTTTTATAAGTGGAATACAAAAAATGAACGTAAAAATAAAATTTTTATAGATTTAGAGCGGTATTCACCAAAAAAAAATGGTATTAAAATTTATACGAGTTTAATTGGATTGTGAAATTTAATGATTATCTTAAAATATATTTCGTTGATGAATACCACTTTTATAGTCGTACGTTATCAATAACCTGTTAATTTTAAAATTGAAAAAAAAAAAAAACCTTAAAAACTTGTTTTTGAATTTCGCAATATTTAATTGATTTTATTGTTTTGTATCAGTTTTACAATATTTCGATAAAAAAAAAATTGTATCTACAAAATTTTATTATCTTTCATTTTCACAATATTAATGTTGAATAAGTGGTTACAAGACAAAATATTACTAAAACGGTTATTGTGTTTAAAAGTTATTTTTCTATTTATAATAAAAATAAAGGAAAAAAGACTTAAAAAAAACTTAAAAATTAAAAAAAAAACTGCTCGTTTTTTCTTCATAAACATTCTTTGTCTTCCTAAACATATTTTTAAAGTAGATATGTAGATTGTTTCTATCTAAGCATATAATTAAAAAGGATAAACATAAATTGAACATCAATCTTTTTTTAAAAAAAAAAAACTAATAAAATACAATTGTTTCATAAAAATTAAAAATGCAATAAAAAATCTAGTGCGTGATTGAAAATGAAATTTAATGTTTTTTTTTTTAAGTTTAATTCTGTTTTTCAATACTTATGTACCTACATAGGTATGTATTTATAGTTTGAGTGTACGTGCATTTAATTTGATGTACATATATCCTTGACTTATTTTCAATTGTTTATCATTACTTTTAACAATTTTTCAATATTTTTATCATGAGTATAATATACATAATTATATTTAAAATAATGTTAAAAGTAAGTGCATTCACATTTTTTCGAATTTAAGTGGGTGGATGATCAGTCCTTTCATGATAATTATGATGAACTGAAATGATAACATAATGTATTTTAATCGATATTACTATTTTAAATATATATGAAAGCTAAAACAAGAGAAAAACAATAAAAGTTTATTTTAAAATTCAAAAAATTAATTTTTCATGTCCATTTATTATTGACTTGTTAAAAAAGTACGAATAAAAAAAGTTGTTCCAAGAATTTATTTATTCTGAGCACATTTAAAATAACATATTCATAAGGATTGAGTAAAAGGTCTGCATAGTCCTGCCGTTATACAGACCGTAGTATTCGACTTTGTACTTCATGGGGATTGATTACCGCCATCTCATATAATATTGCTTTGGGTCCGGAGTCTCTAAAGAAAAGAGGCTATGTGATCCTTAATTGGATTATGTAATGCTCGTCATTGCCCCGTCATTACGAAATCTCCAATAGTGAAAAAACATGAAAGAAAATTGAAAATAATTTTCATAAAAATTTAAAGTTTTATTGCACTAATATTTTTAATGAAGAAATAAGAGCATTTATTATACAGTATCTGCGTTTTTTTTGTTATCTCTTTGTTTAATCATAAAATTACAAAGGAGTTGTATAATCAAATTTGATATCCTTTTAAATATGAATTTTCTTATTAAAATGTTTAAAAATATTTCAACTATCAACTATTTCAAAATATCTTTATGAAATGTAATTTAAAAAAAAAAATTAACTTTAAGAAAATAATATTCTTTTGAAAAGAATAAATTTTCTATCAATTGTTCTATTTTCTTTCGTAAATTAATAAAAATGGAGAACCATTATAGAAAGAAAATCGAAAAAATTATTTTATTTAAATGAAATATTTCATAATTTTAAAATACTTATGTATATTTGTGTACGCACTTACGTACATAGTTTGAATCTACTTCTTCCGCTAAAAATTACATATAGATATATACCTAATACATAAAATTTCTACGAGATACATAAGAAATTTGTCTAAATTTGCAACATTTTCTAAAGGTAAAATTTTTTCCACGTTCCAAATAATCATCCATTATTTTGATATAAGTGTGTGTATAAGTTGAAGGACTAATTTATTTCAAATAAATTTTATTTACAAAAGTACAAATAAATAAACAAAAATTTTCTTTGAATTTTTTTTGAGACTATAAAAAAAAATGTTTTTCTTTAAAAATTACAAAAAAACAAATTTTTTTTTACTTGTTTATTTTTTGATGGGAACATGTGACGATAAATTTAAGTATAAAAAAAATCATTTTATTTATTTTTTTAACAAAAAATAACTAATTATGTACCGATGAAAAACATAAATATTGAATGAAGTGAGAATGTTTCATAGAATTTTTCTTTTATCAAAAAACAAAACTTGAAATAATTATTAAGAAAACCATCCAATAACTTTTGTTTTATTTCCAAGAAGACAAAAAAAAATTTAAACCATAATTTTTTTTGTTATTTAAGTATTTTGTTTTTTTTTTTAATTTTGAAATAGATGAAAAAATTCGGAAAAAGAGAAATAGAAAAAGTTCATTTCAGTTGAATATAAAAAACTCTAGAGACCAATACAGAAGAAAGGAAATCAAAACTTTTCTTTTATTCAGACATCATATTTCATCCTGTCAAATTAACTTTAATTTGATTATAATCGACTTTTGTGGAATATTTTTAGATTAGGAAAGTAAAATAAAATAAACTTTATTGTTTTTATTTTATTTATTTTTTAGTACAAAAAAAAAAAAAAATGTAAAAACCATTCATCATAGTTCGACAATATTCTTCAGTGTAAACAAACAAAATAGATTTTTGTATTAGATTAATAATAATTAGAAAAAAAAACCGTTAATAATCGATCATAGTAATAATGAAAAAATTCGCAAAAGTAATATGTATAGCACTAATTCGGAAGAAATTTTTAAAAACTTCTGAGTGATTTATTTCGATTCTCAGAAAGAGTTTGATGTAAAATGAGAGATTAACTTATCTGTGACAGATATGTAAGTGACGAAATTGCATTTGACAGTTTTATGTCAGATAAATCTACCATGTGTGTAACAAGTAAGGCAGAAGTGTATGTCCAAAAATACTTATGGTCATATATCTGGCATTTTTGCACATCGTTTACGAGTACCTATTGTTTAGGAGTACCTAATGCTTCATAAAAGTAAAAAGATATGCTTTTTAGGTGGTTAATTTTTTTTTTTTAACTTAATTATTCAGTCAAAAATTTGAAAAATTTATAAATCATAAATTATTGAAAACTGTCATAGTGAAAAAGCTTTTAAGGCTCAATTTTTTTTTCTTGTATCTTGCTATTTATTTCTGAATATTTTTAGTGACATTAATACTTTTTTAATTTTTGTAATTAATAATTGCTTAACTTAATGTATCACACTGTATTCAAAAACTTATTAAATATCTGGTATGGAACATGAATTTAAATAATAAACAATTAAATTTTCTAGTAAATTAATTAAGCTTGCAACTTAATTTTTACTTCAATGTTGTTTAAGTATAATTTGTTAAAAATTATAAATTTAAATTCTATGGAATACGTTAGATACTTTTAATACATTTATTCACTGGTGAAATTTTGTTATATTGTTCAACTAATTAGCACTAATTTTTATAAAATTAATTTTATGTAGTTCCCATACAAAATAAAATTTCATACAATGCAATGTTCAAATATCTTTGACAATTGTTCATGAAACATTAAAAAATACTAAAATAATACAATGATTGTGTTTTTGACATGAATTTGAATAAATAATAATCATAAAATGTACTCAATAGATTCTTATGTATGAATACATTGTACATATGATTTTAATAAACACATGAGTTTAAACTCCAAAAACATATATATGTAAGTTGACTTAAATCATTTTTTAATAACAAACATACGTTATTTGCGTTCAACTTATCTTATAACGTGCAGAAAAAAATCTTTCAAGATAATTTTATACTCGTAATAAGTGCCTCATGTCAAATACAAACGAATAGACTATTTTGAATTAAAAAATAACAGATACAGATCATACAATTGAATAAAAATTATACAACTGACTTAAAGCTGTCAAGAACATTTGTGAAATGTATTTTTCTCTGAAAATGATTTTTTGTTTTTTTTAAATAAACCGTATAGTTTAAAATTATTGAAACATTTTCAATACTTTCTCTTTTTAACACGTGTGTAATTTAATATAAATTACCTATATTCTTGGAATTTCTTAATAAATTTTACAAAACATATATAATTTTTTTTTGGCACGTTTCATATTCAAAATATATTTAAATTCCGTTTTTTGATGATAAAAATTTAATAAACAGTAACAGATTGCAATTATTTTGTATTTCTATGTCAACATTTACATACATACAACTACAATACAAATTCAAATTTAAAAGTATCGTAGTTAGTACTTCTCATATGTTACTTGGGAAGATAAAATTCTAGGAGAAAATATTCACAAGTCATATCAAATATTTTGTGGGAGGAAATGTGAAAATAAAAAGGTTTTCAAAGGTGTTAAAACTTTTTAAAACATGACATTTTTCTGTCATAGAAGAATCATAAAGGTGCAAACGTAATAAACATATATGTATACATATACACATATATTACAATCTTTATGCACGTTCGCACAAATGAAAATTTCGACTGAAATATGTACATACATTAAACTTTTTGTTTCTAATATCTAGAATATTTTTTTCAATTCCTTTTCGCAACAGTTATTTTACAGAAAAGTTTATTTTTCTTCTTTTAAAAAAAAAAGTGTAGACATACTTGTATCTTGTTGAATTTATATATTAAGCTTTATTTGTTTGGTTCTGCGAACTACAAATTTATCATTTGTAAAACAACAAAAATTATAACAACTTTTTCCTTTTTTATTTTTTCAATAAATTAAACAATAATGAAAATCTGATGTAGTGAACTGGAAAACTAGTGAAATATTCATTGCATTAAAGGAGGCAAATAAAAAAATTTAGATTTCAACTGTATTTTTTAAGAAATTATTCAGTTATTTTCTTTTGAGACTATTTTTTTTTTTTTGATTCTTAGCTAATTTTTTCTTAACTATTTTAAGTGTATCTGCTCATTCAGGACAATGAAAAAAAATATTATTCATTCTTTAAGACTTTTACTGTATATATCTAATTTCTTTTTTTAGATTCTACGAGATTACACAAAAAGAATTTTTTATTTAAAAATTTAAATAACTTGATCATTAAAATTTGTCATGAGTTTTTTCTGTTATTAAAGATACTTCATTATAAAAAGATTTTTTTTTTTATATGACAATTCAAATACTTATCTCTCAGTTTTATTCAATAAATCATCTCTTTTTATTAAGAATATTTCAAAGAAGATTCTGAATGTGTCACAATATATATATATTTCTTTTTTTTTGCTTATTGTATTTAGGGATCAAAAATTTTTTACCAACTGTAAATGTATGTATTTCCTGGAAAAAAAATCTGAATTCTTATTTTTGTATATATGTATAATTATAAATATACGAGTAAATCTAAAAACGATTTTTTCCCCATTAAAAAATTAAAATAGAAAAATACTGAATATCATTTGGTTTTTTTTTTTTTCAATTCGCCTTCATAAGCGCATAATCTTAATTTTAAGATCGAAAAGAATTCTATTTACAATAATTAAAGAGCGAGAATGTTATTCTGTGTATAATATATGACTCATAAAAAAAAATAAAAATACTATTATTAGGAAAGCAGACATTTGAATCCTCTTATTCATAATACTTTCTGTAAAACTTATAATATGTAGGATTATTAAATAAGTATTTATTCTGTTTTTCAAATCTTAAGATAAGAATAAATTTATTTATAAATAAGACCTTTGTATGCAGGTCTAATGTACATATTTCATTGAAATCTTATTATTCAGATGTAAAGGCTTTTTTTTGTGATAAATATAATTATTATTATTATTTGTCAAATTTATTCAACTCTTATGTCATGTTTTTCGATTAAGAAAAAACCGAATTTTTTTTTCTCAATCATTGTTCATGACCATGTCACAGAGATATCATAGAATTGTTGCATCTCTAGTCAGTTTTCACAGATACTATACCATGTTATAGGTGTTCCAACGATATCTAAAATAATATGCCTTCAAAATAACTATTTTCAAGAAATACAAGGTACTCTCGAAAAGCCCATGACTTTTATCTGAAGCAACTTCTCGAGCGTACATTGAAATATAGTAAATCTTTTATTAATAGAACTCTTAAATTAATGAACGCTCTCACAACTTATGTGTTTTAGAAGTTCAAATGTGGCAGATATCAACACTTTTTTTCTTTTCCATCTTAGATTTTTCCATCCTTTATTCATAATATATAATACATTTATTCTACATATCTGTAAATTTCTTTTTACTATCGGAATTACAATATTTTGAATAAATCACGGAAATATTCTCAAAAATTATTTAAATTTTATGTAATTTGAGTTAAATAACATTTTAAAATTCAAAAAACATCCAAAAAAGAGGAGGCTTTAAATAAGGTTAAAAATTGTATATCCTAAAAAAAATTAGTTCACATATTTAATTGATTTTCTACGACTTTCTTTTTCTGTTATCACATTTTGTATGTGTGAGAAGAAAGTTTTAATTACATCTCACTTCCAGAGAATACAATTATTCCAATAAATGTCAAATAAAATACTCGTAAACAAAGCCAAATACATTTCATTATTGTCAGATTTCATGTACAGTTAACTATTATTCAAAATCTTTTATTCCCATATCAACATAAAAACGTACGAATTGACAAGATAGTAGTGATTTGTTTTTTCTTGAAATTCAATAAAAGATCGAACTTCATTAATAATTTATTTTTTTTCTCAAAGAATAAACATTGTTTTTGAAAAGTTGAGTACTAAATTATCCTGTTGTTTTACTATCCTCATCTTAATATGTATAAGAAATTTTGTATTGCAATTTTTAAAATTGTAAAAAACCGTAAAAGAAATTGTGTACGACATAATTACTTCCAATACAGATATGTAGAGAGAACTAAACTATTATTGTATTTAAAAAATAAAAAAAAGCTTTTCTAGATAAATAATTATTACCTATTCAGAATATTACTCCTTCGTATTTTTTTATTGTGGGGCTTTTAAAGAATAATACAAAGCTTTTTTATCAATGATTTAATGTGGAGAATAGCTGTGTATTACGAATGAAAAATCTAGCACTTTTTCTTGTAAAGTTTAAATTAAAACTTACAATAATGTAAATCACATAATTTAAATTCTTTTCTATTTCAATTATGAGCCACAACGTATATCTACTATCTGAGATAGTCTTTCACTTATGATCAGCATAGTAATAACGTATAGATAGCTATGATAAATACATATTATGTATGTAAAAATCTAATTTCACTAACTTTATTTTATCTTTTTACTTGACCTTTTCTTTACAAGAAATGAAAATGTTTACGAAAAAAAAAAAAATACACGAATAAAAAGCTTTTTCTAAATTTGGAAAACAAGTATGTAAATACTATAGGCAGAAATTATTATACTCGGTTTATAAATCGAAATCAGTACAGGCAACACAGGCATACTTTTCTATATATTCTTTGACATTGCGTTTGTATAAATCTGTCTCTTGTGTGGGGGGGTGATCAGATCTTAATTTCAGTTTGTAATTTATCAAAAACATTTATATTTTAAGTTATCAGAAACTAATTGGGTACTTCCTGCATAAGCACAATACTGACTTCGATTTATAAACCAAGTATAATTATTTCTTACTTTACCTTACTACTTATTAATTACTAAACCTTTTTCAGAAATTTTGAAAGACATGGAAAAAAAAGGAATATCAGATGTCTTATTAGTGACATATTTTGTTGTTTCGTATTTAATGACAAACTTGAATGAAAACAAGTGAAAATGAAGTAGACAAGATAACATTATGGAAAATTAATTTAAACCACAAACAAAAACAACAATTTTAGTTTTCTATTTGCAAAAAGTGAATGCAAAATACATTTTCTTCATAATTTCGTTTGTCATTAAATCATTAATTTTCTTATTCATTTATTTACACATTTTATACTTTAAAAATTTTTAAAGAACTAATTAGCATAATAAATATTTTTGGTGAAAATTTTGTATTAATTTTGAAGAAATGAAGAAAATATTCATATTGGTCGCATATCATAGGTCAACTATTTAATTTTGAACAAATTTTTCATTTCTCAATTTTAAAATCAATATTTCAAAATAGGTAAATAAAATATATATAGCTACATACATATATTTTTTTTTTTTTTCAATTTTTCTGTAACTAAGGCAAACAATTCAAACAGTTTTATATTTATTCAGAAAAATAAGGCTTTTTACTCAATAAAATCATAAAATTGTTTTTATCAGTAAGTTTTCTTTTATTTTCATATTTCTACTTTTTTTTTTATTCTTAAAAATATTATTTATCCTGTAAAATTAATTTTCTTTGGAAAAAAAATTTTCTAGAAAAAAAAGTTTATACTCATGTTTTTACAAAATATTAAAAAATGCCCAAAGAAGCCAAATACATTCATTATTTTCAAAATTTTAACGCTTGAGGAAAATTTTTGGAAAATTAAACAGTACTTTATTTTTTCCTGTAAACATTATCCTTAATTTAAAGTAAATTTTAAAGAGATTGAGCCTTAAGCGGAAAATTTTCTTATAGGAAAAATTTAAAACATTAAAGAAATTTTTTTATTTTCAATAAAAAACAATGCTGTTTAGTTCATGTTCATGATACGAAAATTGATTTCTTTTTAAACTTAATTTGTTTTATAAGTTAAACTTTTGAGAATTAATTTAAATAAAATGATCTCTAACACTTTTTTGTGAAGCGCTTAATATTCTTTTAAATTGCTTAAATATAATTGCATAAATTTTTGTACTATAATCTTATACTTATAACCTTGTACAATTTTAATTATTTTTATAATAAGACACTTATGTATGGCTTTACAGTACGATGGTTTTATTACGAAAGAGAGTGTGATACATTAGTTATAAATTTTACTATAAAAATTATATGTACATTATTAAATAAGAATTGCCAGGCTTACAATTCTATTTCTATTATGTAAATTAAGGGTCAGTGGAAATTTATAATAGATAACTGCAACTCTGGTGCTATCGCCTATCACTAACAACTTAAAAATTATGTATATCAAATCATGAGCATCTAAACGTAGGTTTATTATGTTAATTAAGAGTCAGTCGAAATTTACTAAAAAAAAACTTTCAATTTATATAGCGGAAATTTTCTATACAAACAAATCGACATATAAGAAGAGTTAAAAATAAACTGCACAACAAAATTCACCAGGTGAGTAATTATTAAATTGTAAATAAAATCAGGGTACATTATTATTTCTATCCTTTTCAAACTAAAAAAAAAAAAAAAAAAAAAAAGATAACAAAAAATTAAATGCAATCATTTCAGGATAATTTTGAATTATAAATCCTTTTTGTATGTATGTATGTATCTTAATCTGGCAAACACGTGTGTTGTTAAAAAATGACAGTTGGAAGAAAACTTTTTTTAAATGTTTAAAAACTTTTGTGTACACTTGTAAAACAAAAAGTAGAAAAAAAAGCACTTAAAGTTATTGAACTAAGTAAATTTGATAAAATATATATACACACATAATATATGTAACATATATACATACATATTTTATATTTTTTCAAAGAAATAAAAATAAAACTCTCTTTACCGTTACAGCTAAATTGAAATGTATATAATCTTTCAGTATATTTAAAATCACTTCAACACCGCACGTACTTAAATTTTTGTCAAACTTTAGAATTATAATTTCTTTACTTTTTTACTTTTACTTTTCAACAAATAAAGATAAGTAAACAAGAAAGTAAAATGTGTGTTGTGTAAGAAAAAAAATTAAAAGGTATATAATCCATTTAAAAAATATATACATACATATATGTGCCTATGTATAAAAAGAAAACAAGTAAATTGAAAATGTTTGAGAAAAAGTTTGAAACAAATAACATAAGAATAAAAAAAAATTAAATGAATAAAAAGGATTTTACCCGTTTAGGATTCAGTTTATTTTTGTAACTTTTTCATTTTGTTACATAGGAGTAAAATATTATGTCGTTATAGATCTGAAAGGATCATAACCAGGTGCTTTAAAATATGTATATGTATTCACACGTACGCACATTTGTGTACTTCTGAAAATGTTGATTGCAATAATAAAATTCGTATATGCTTTTTAAATTTAGTTTAAAATTTGCTGATTATAAAAATCTATCTTATTTCATCATAAATACATTTATTTTTTTTTTTTTAAAGAGGAATACAGAATTTTAAAATTTGCAAAACTTCTACATATTATGCCTTGTGTCCAAAATATGTTAATTGATTTTTTTTTTTCTCTTTAGAAAGCTTGTCTAGACTTTTATTTTTCTTTATTACATTTTTGTTTTGATACACAAGTGTTGTAGTTTTCAACATTATTCTGCAAATAATTTTATTCAATTTTTTGTTTTTGTTTTTTTTCCTTTTAAAATTTTTATAATTTCTCTAGAGCATTTTTTCATATCTTGGCAATATAAAATACATCAACGAGCATACATAAATTATAAAAAAAAAAAAAAAAAACCTTTACGAATAATAAAAGTTATGAAAATGAAAATAATTCAAAAAGTTTCAAATAAAAAGAATTTTTATTTAGATTTCAAATTTCTTGAATTTCGGTTTTCAATGTACTGAACCCTAAAAAGGTCACCTAAAGCAAACAGAAATCTTTCAATTTTTCTGTATAAAACAAAGCATTCGTAAAAATATATTTCAATGATCTGGACAATTCACATTCATATCTATAGAAAACTAAAACAAATATAAAAAAGCGTACGACCCTTTTAGGATTTTTTAAGTTAGGGAAGAAAACAGAACAAAGAAAAAAAAAACACTGATTTTATTGTGTTTTCAAAAATTTTTTACCAGCCAAATCATTTTTGTCCTAACAATATTAATTTTGTCTATACTGTGTCAAGTGACCACTTTAGATAGAATCACGTACAAAATATTTTTTTCTATTGAAAAGCAATAAGCAAAATGAAAAAAGGTTTTTTTTTTTTACAGAAAAAGAAGAAGATAATTTTAATGTTTCAAGGACACAATATTTTGTTTTGCTTTTTAGAGAATGTACATATAAGCTAAGTTATTACCATTTTTTTAAAGTACTTTTTTTACACGTTTATTTTTGATTTGTGTTCAATAAAAAACTCTAAAATAAGCTGGAAGTAAAATGTGAATTCGATATTTAAGAGTCTGTTCAATAAAATTTTTGGAACTGAAACGAATGTTTTTTCTATGAAATTTTTTTTTAGATTAAATTCATTCGTAGCATTTTCAGTTTTTTTTTTTTTAATAATAAAAAAATCAAAAGCTTATACATATACTCGTACATATGTATACTTAGATTTAAAAGTTATTGTATGTGAAGTACCTGTTTTTACCTGTGAGTTTTTTTAAGTACTACTTTAAAAATACATGTTATAAAACATATTGATTTAACGTTAACAAATGACTCAAATAGAACGGAAATAATATTTTTGTACAAGGAAATATTGAAGGAAATAAATAAGCTTTTTATTTCTAAATTTTTTTCTTCTTTTAACTCCTTTTTCTCTTTTTTTTTTTTTTTTTTTTTTTTTTTAATGTAATATATCATACTTAAATTACCTTTACAATAAATATACACATTGTTATGACGTACATATGTATGCAATAAATTTTTATTTTCATGCTTGAAACATTGTATTTGTACATAACAAAAATATTTAAAAAAAAAAAAAGTGTTATATAAATTCAAGAAAAAGTTAAACATATTTTCTTGATTTAAAAAGAAAAATTTAGATTTCCTTTAACATAGTTATCCTTCGTCATCAATATATGTATGTATTTTTTTACGGTCGATTATATCCCTATGACAAAACATAAATCATAAAATAAATAAAAATTTGCAAAACAATAGTCACACAAAAAAAAAATATCTATAATATCCTTAAAAAAAATAATAAAATACGTAATATATCCTTCCTGACTTTAGGTACATTAGAGAGAATAATTTTTTATTACTTATTTGAATTTTTCATATTCATCCAAATTTAAAAATCAAAAAAAAAAGAGAAAAATATAAATATGTACAATAAATCTATTACGCCTCATATTCCATATCCCAGAATATCCCATAAAAATTTAAGCTTCGAATTTTTTTTTTTTTTCTTTTTCAAAAAATATGAAATATGAATATAATTGAGGATATACTCTTTTTCTTTTGGTGGGGGTTGGTGTGTTTCAGATTGTGGAAAATTATGATGATTGTGTTTTTGTCAGTTTCTCAATAAATTACATATAGTGAAATGAACAAGCCTACACATTAAATTTTTTTAGAAATTTAAATATACACATTGAAATTAAATGAAATGATTTCTTTAATAACGCCCACATTCACACATTTCTTTTATATAGTATATTGTATTATAAAATAAGAAGTAATTTCTAATAATTCTTTTCCTTTTTGTAGATTCTATGTTTACTAGAATTCACAATAAAATGTATTTATAATAAAAAACTAAAAATAAAACTCAATTAAATGAGTACAAAAGTGTGTGAATTAAAAATAAAACAAACAACAACAACAAAAAGCAAAAATAATAAATAAACAGTTATAGTTTATTATTTAAAAAGTCGTAAAACATAAAATAATTTTATTTTTTCATTTTTTAGACAATAATTATTTATTTTTCACTTTTCACCAATTTAACTTTTTCAATTTTCCTTGATAACAAAAAAAAAATAAAATTGATCAAATTTTCTTAAACAATTTCCAAAAAAATACCATGGTAAAAAGTATAAAAAACAGTTTTCTAATTATTTTGACAAAAAACACAAAATTAATTAAAAAATTTATAAATAAATTAATTAAATAAAAAAAAAAAAAAACTTTCACACCTCTAAAAAGGTATAATTTCACAAAACATCTTCTTTTTTTTTTCAAAGTACAAAATCACCATGTAATTAAAAAAACGATAATACAAAATAATCACTTTCCTTTACAACAATAAATTAAATTAAATAAGAAATTCTTTGAACATTTCAATTAAATACGATACCATTATGTTATCCTTTCTACTCTAATTTTGAAATAATATCATTTTCATTTAATGATTTGTTTATTAACATTTACAAAATTTGATTAACGGTAGACTTTACGGTACAAATATTTTTAATTATTTTAAAGAATATGAATTGAAATTTTTTTGTTTTTTTGTTTCGTGTTCTACATATTTAAAAAGTTTCAATTACACAAAAGAACATTTTCATGAATTTTCTTATTTTTTTTTTCTCCAAAAAGATCATAAGTTAAAATTGTATTTTGTAACATCAAAGTTTTATTCAAATATCACATTCCACCATGGTTTAGTAAATTGTTCTATAGGACCAGGTTTATACGGTCACTTTTTTACCCTTTGTAGAACGTAAAAAACCGGTTTTACAAGGAAAAGAAGTAGGAAGTATGTGGTGGGAAGTCCTATTTTTTCCTTGTAAAACCGGTTTTTTTACGTTCTACAAAGGGTAAAATAGTGACCGTATAAACCCAATCTAGAAAACAGAACAGACTGTAAGATGATTGATTTTATTTTTCATGCTGGAAGTAATACTGGTGACACACAATAAACATCAATCACCCTTTGCACACTTGGTGGTTAAACCGGTTATTGTTCCGTTGGTTGTAACATAATGGTATAATTTTTTCCAACTTGGTATAGTAAGAAATCATCCAAAATAATTTTAGCTTCACGGTTGTAATACACTTATACTCTCGTTACAACTGGTCGTGCCACCTTCAGATGTAGTTTGAGCAGTTTTAAAAACAGGTTTTATAACCGGTTTGCGTCGTTGTAACAACAACCTAATGTGTTCATGCTCAATACTGGTTATTGTGATTTTTCTTTGTCTTCTTTGTTTTGTATATTGAAACTTTCTAAATTTGAAATAATTATTATTCGAGGATATTATTCGAAAATCGGATAATTTACAAGGCATAAAAGTTATTGAAGGACAATCACAATGATCCTTTAGGCCTTCGAGTGGATTTACAGCGAACAACCTTACCAAGTTTGAAGACATTGTTTAATTCACAATTTAACATTTAATTTTTTTTTTTTTTTTCAAACAACGATTATTATACCTAAGTTTATTTTTACGAGTACACAAATACAAGTCTTCACTGTATTCATCATCCTTATCACTTACTTGTTAAAATTTATTTCAAGGATGCAAAAGGATACTTGTGAAAGCCTTATCAAATTTGTTTTTATTTTATTTCTACATTTTTTTTTTGTTTTTTGTTTTTTAGCTGGAGACTTGAACAACTTTAAATGAAATTATGTATTGATCTTAAAAGTACCTATGCACTGAAAATACATATACATATTTAATTATGTATGACAAACAAAAAAAAAACAAAAACGAAAAAAGAGAGAGAAAAAAAAAACAGAAATCTTATGAGACCAATTACGAATGTACAACACAATAAAAATTTTCCTAGTCCACGTGCCATATAATAAACTTCCATACGCTTTTTGAAAATAAAAGCAAAATATTATGTATAAAGTTTTTTTTTAAAAAAAAAAAACATTGTTTTGTAAATTAAGCATAAAAATCAAAATCTATAGAAAATAACAAATTTAATGGAAAAAAAAAACAATAAATAAACTGTTTGTGAAAAAAATAAAAATTTGTCAGAAGAAAATATAAGATTTCAAATATTTTTGTTTTTCCAGGTAAATTGATAAAATAAAAGTTTAATAAATTAAACTTATTATTAAAAAAAAAATATTTTGTTTATCCTTTTCAAGTTTTCTTCAATATATGCTTTAAAATTTGTGAAATTATTTTCCTTCGAAAAAATAAATTAAATTTCGTAGAAAAGAATTTAAGAATTTTTTATTTGAATATTTTTTTAAAATGAAAATTTTATTTTGACCTTGATTATTTTCATGAAATTATTTTTCAATTTTTACACATTCCATGAAAATTTCATCTATTATTTATTTATTTATTTATTTTTTGTTAAACCAAGAATTGATAATAATTCAAGCATGATTCCCCAGAATTTAAAGAAAAACGGAACATTTTCAAATAAATAAATCAAATAATTCTTTTGAAATTCAATATCAATTTTTTTTTTCATTTTAATTCTCTAAAATCATATTTTAACTGTTAATACGAATACTTCATTTTTTCCAGTTTTCTATGAAAATGTTTTCGAATTTATACAATTTTTAATCGAAAAAAAAACCAACTTCTACTGTATAAAGAAAATCAATGAGTTAATTTAAAAAAAAAAATAAAATAAATAAACAACAAAAAAACAGCTTAACAATCTCCAACTCAAAATTGAACTGAATTTAAAAAAAAAAAAAAACAAATCCTTTTTCAAGTAGAAACAAAAAAAATTTATAAAATTTTATTTTAATAATAAAATCTTCAAAAATAAAATCATACGCTTCTCAATTCTTTGTAAATTCAAATTATATTAACTTTCTACCGTCAAAAAAATTATAAAACAGTTAAAATCCGTTTACCATATTCCGGAAAAATACTTTTAAAAATTTTCACAAAATTTTACAAAAACAAAAATGAAAAAAAAAAAAAAAAAACTAACAAATAAGAATTTGTAAAAAAAAACAATATACATTTCCTTCTAAGATATTTAAAAAAGTGCTAAAATCAATATGTATCCTTTTTCTTTTTTATAGATGGGAAAAAAAGAACAAAACGAAAAAGAACAAAAACCATGACGTTATACTCAAGGTGAAAATACACATACATACATACAATACTAAGAAGATTTGTTTAGGAGATTTTACAACTTTTTGAGTTAATAAGTAGGATGAAAATCTCTTACATAATACATATCTTGAATTTTTTTTTTTTCCAGAAAAGATAAAACAAATCCATTTCGCATATCTCAAATTTTTTCTTTTACGAAAATAAGAAGAAAAATATTTTCATGTCATTCACTTTTTTTTTTACACCAACGGTAGTCATAACGGTAAACCTAAATAAAAGCATATAAAAAAAATTATTATTTGCACAACAATCACGTTTTAAATAATAAAATCACAAAAATATTATATTTGTAAATATTATCCCTTTTTTTTCCCTCTTTCGATGTATTTTTTTTTTTATTAAATTTAAATAAAGAAAAATATTTTATTCAGCGTTAAAGTTCTAATAAAACAGACTTATTTTTAAAATTTTTCTTTTTTTAAGTGAAATAAAAAAAAAATTAAGGTTGTAAAAATGATAGAACTACTCAAAAGATTATATGTAGAAGATTGGGTTCTATTAATTTTGGCTACTTGTACTTTCAGCTTAGAAATGTTAATTATTCTATGTATTCAGAATTGTTTGTTTGTTCTAGTCCCTTAATCAACACATTTACAAACTGAAAATTATAAAAAGAAATTCGGACTACGAAAAAAAATAATTACACTTTTTTTGAACTTTGAACTGGGAAAAAAGAAAATAAAATCATTGTTGAAAGTTCTTATTCTTAAATTTAAAGTTTAAAATAAAAATCGTTTTTATTTAATTTAAATTTATTTTATAATAAATCTTTTAAATTTATTCTTAGTTTTCAATTTAATTAATTTTAAATATGGTAATTCTATACTCTGTGTGTGTAAAATGTAATTTATAAGCGATGTTTTTTTTAAAATTATTTTTCTAAGAATATTTTTCATTAAAAAGATTACGAAAATACAACATATTGTGTAAATTACGTTCTTAAGAGAGATTTATAGCATATATATATTTTTTTTTTTTCAAAGAGAAACTAAATTATAAAAGTTAAAATGCATATTATAATTAGGTACATACAATGCAGATAGCACTATGTTACGATAATGAAATTTAAATTTTTGTTTTAAATTAAAATTAGGAGTAGTTTTCCTTGTCACCAAAAGAAAACCATAGCTCTTGACTTCCGATTGAGTCCAAACCGGTCTACTAATGAATTCCGGCTGCTTCAGCCTGGCGTGGAATCTTCGGACTCAACGTGTCGAGGTGGCTATGAAAACCGTAGCATGGTCGTAGACAATGCAGATTCTGTAAGGAGGCCAAGGAGACCTCAAAACACATTCTATGTGAATGCGAGGCGTTGGCCTCTAAAAGAGTGCGACATATGGAAAAATTTTTCCTCAAACCGGAAGAAATTTGGTGTGCATCTTCTCATAGAATTTTAGGATTTATAAAAAGCCAGCTATAAATCTTTGAGAAACAAGAGCGGCAAAAAAGATCTTGTTACTATCTATCTATCTATCTATAGTCGTAGACCGGCTACGGAACAACTAGGGAACAAATTGTGAACTTTTTTCGACAACACAAAAAACATTTTTTGTTTCTGAATACATTAACGTTGTTTAACAAGAAAAAAACATAAGCAGAAATGTTGCAGCAGGTCTGTAAATTTTTCCGATATTCTTTTTGAGAACTATTAAGAAAAGGATTCGCTGGATTAAAAAGTATACCTTCCTTGTAGGGAACCTAGAAATTTCAATGTTTAATAATTTATTTTATTTTTGTATGTGTTAATAGAGAGTTGAATGATTAAATAACATTTACGAAATTTTTGATCAACAGCCTAATAAAAAAGTTATACGTAAATAGTTATTTATTAGAGGTATCTTTCCAGTACATATGTAAAATTTTTGAAACAAATTAAATAAAAATAAAAATCAGACCTGTTTCGATACTTTCATGTTTACTTTTTTGAATAGTGACCAAGGAACATTGAAAATATTTATGTGTTTATCATTGTTGTCTGACCTGTGTTCTTTAGTGTAATTCACAACAAGAATTCCAAATATAAATATTCGTTCAAAATACATATTTATGTATGCTATGTATTTTCTTGTTATTTAGAACATTTTAATGGTTTAATCTTCAAAGGATTTCATTTCAATTAAAAACAATGACTAATTTTTTATCCAATCTATACCATTTACAATACGATAAAATTTATTTTCAAATATGTAGTTCCTTTTGATTTTCATTTTATTATTTTTAAATTGTATAAACCTTGTATGGTATACATTGAGGATAAAATTACTCCATTCTTAAAAATTTATCTAGTACATAAAGTGGGCGGGTAATATGAGTATGAGTTAGATATGTTTTTCTAAATTCAATTACGTTTGTGTGTTACTAGTGAATGCAAGGTCAAATAGATTATATTTATAAATAAAAAACAAATAGATAATTTTTTTAAAAAATACCTCACTTGTATTTTGACATTTATCATTTGATTTTTAAAAATCCTGATTCTTTTTAAAATATAGTATGTTTTTTTTTTACATTATCCACTTCTATTTTTTTTTGTATTTTTTCTTATTTGTATTAAAATGTATGTACATAGAAGATATACTCCCTCAAGGATCAATAATATAATTTATCTATAAAAAAGGAAACCATTCGGCCTTTTAGCTTAATTGCTTTAGCTTTGCCTGAAGTATATATTTTGTTTTCTAAGCATCATATATAGGTACATATATGTATGTACATACGTAGATATATGTTACATCATTTTACAAATTATTCCACCTTTAGAATGTGATCTAAATCTAGCTAAAATATTAAACTGCCTAATTTAATATACAACATTCTAAGTTCTTGGCTTAAAAAATAAAATGATTTATTTTTTTTTTTAGCTTCTAATCTAAAATAACTTTATAGTTTACAAAAAACAGCTTACTTGTTTTTAAATATTTTTTTTTTTTTTAATAAAATCTTTATGCCAAACTTTCAAATATTATTATCTTTGTAAAATGAAAAAAAAAAAATCTTGATACTCGTAACAAAATTATCTTGTCATCATTTTTTTTCCTTTAACATAGTCATAAGTTTCACGTGTATAAAAGGATCTTTTTTTTTTCAATTTATTTAAATTTTTTTTTTTTTGTCATTTTAAATTCTCTTTTCTTTTATGTAAATTTCCGCATATTCAACATATTTTCACTTAACTTGTTTCATTTCAATTTAAACTGATGTTGTCTCTTCCATCAAATTAGATTTCTTTAAAATGAATGTTTTTCCCCGTAACTTAGTTACTATTTTCCTTTTTTTTGTTTTTTTTTTTTTTTCACTAAAATGTTTCACAAGAAACGTTATTAAAAAAATAGGAAAAGAAATTTATAAAAATTCATCATAGCATGTTATGTTTCGTGTAATGAAATTGTTTTTTATTGTAATTGTATATATACACACTTTCTTGAGGGTGTTTTTATTTTTCTATCTTTTCAAATATTTCAAGTTAATATTAAGAAAAAAAATATTTTAATTTAATACGTCATCATACTTGAAAAAATTAAATAAGATATAATAAAATATAAAATTGAGAAGATACAATTTTTTTTAAATACTAAAATTGCAACTGATAAATACTGTGTAGGTGTGTGACGGAAAAAAATTATTATTTATCTTTAAATAAAATTCGTATCAAGTTAAATTTCATTTTTTTTTAATAATTTTTACTGGAAAAATAAATTAAATGTCGTTTATGTATTTAAAAAAAATAATCCAAATTTAATCATAATTTATCAACCAATAAAAAATTATTCTAAATCGCGTAGCAAAACATTTGTCACTCATTTTTTTGCAAAAAAAAAAAAAAAAAGATATTAAGAGTGTCTAGACAATTTGTTTTTTTTCTCTCGTTAAAATACAAGATATGAATTTAAAAGAAGAAACGAGTACAATAAAATGTATTTAAAATATTAATAATTTTCATAATATTATGTATTTTGAATATGCAGAAAAATAATTCGATTATTTTTGTTTTGTTTTTTTTTTTTTTCCGACAATAAATTTGAAAAGATAAAAAATTGTCAGGGCTATTCTTGAAAATGGTGTAAATGAAATTCGATTAACTTCCGAATTTCAACTTACTGAAAATTTGTTATGATGGAAAACGATCGAAGAACTTCATTATTATCGTTAATGCATCGTTGAAAAATGTATGAAAAGGACAGTTATGTTTCACTTCAATCGTTTTCATGAATAGCCCAAAGTGAACTTGTTTCATTACAAAATTTTCCAGAATACGAAACTTCGAATTCGAATAAAATCTCATTTACGCCGTTTTCAAGAATAACCCTGTGTATTTTTCTTTTTGAGCTTTTTAAGAAGATATTAGGGGAAAACTTCCTTTTAGCGAGCGTCAGATTTCGGAATGTAACCTTTTAACATAGAAGCTTTTGAATATCCTCTTTAACGTGATATATTAATACTATTAATTCGATCCAAATGAAATAAAGTGTCTTAGAAAGAAATTGAATAATGTATTCTAAAGAGAATTTCTCACGCTCGCTAATCGGAAAAATAGCCGATAGTAGCCAGAAAAAATAAAAATAAATCAACTGTGTGTATTTCGGAGGTGATTCGGAAATATACAGGCTGGCTCAGTCAAGCTTCAAATATTATCAGTTCAGTAAATTTAGAGTCGTAAATTTTACAAAGGCGTAAAATCGATCAAGTGGTTCTGGAGAAAAGTGTGTACCTTAAATTAAATCTGAAATGCATCCGGTCACTACCCCCTTAAATGTTTATTTAATTTTTAATTAACATTTAAAAAAACAGTCAGTTATAGTTGTGACATCTAAAAATATAATATGGTACTGAAATGTTCCAAATGGTAGATTTTTCAAAAAAATGAATTTTTTTTTTTTTTTGCTTCGTCATGATGACACCGATAATAATTAAACAATAGAGAGTAATCGATTCTTGTAGGAACGAAAAAGATAAAAAGATAACAAATTATTTAGTTAGCGTATTCTAGAGTACTTTTCAAGCAACAAAAAACAAAACGTTTAAGAAAGTACCTATTTTAAATTGGAAAATGGTTAAGCAAATACAATTAACGGTAGAAAAAAGATACTGTAACTGTTTTGTAGAAGATTCACTTTTTATCTGCAACAGTTTTTATAACTCAGCTTATAAGCACATTTGTGGTATATACAATCATTAAAATACCATTAGAAAAATTTAACACAAAAAAAAAGACACGGGCACACATTTTTGATATCTTTATTTTAAAATCACATAAATTATTATTAATTTTTTTTTTCTACCAATAAAAAATTATAAAAATTTAAAAATTACGTGAACTATTATCATTTTCAACAGTTTTTAAAATACTTTTATCGAAAAATGATTTTTAATTTATTGTTGTTAGTCATTTTGTTAAATAATTTTAATACTGTTGAAAATAAACATAAAAAGGTAAATGAAAATTTTTCACTTTAATAATTTTAAATTTATTCAAAAATAAATTATTTTCTAAATTAAATTGAAATTACAAAAAAAAAAAAAAAAAAAAAAAAACTACATGTATATTTTATACAGGCATTTGGTATCGAATTATATAATATGACATGTAATTTAAATCGAAAATATTTTGATGGAAAATTAATTGGACAAACAAAAGGTTTAGATGTGATTTTTGATGGTATTTTATATATTAAACAAATAATTGAAAATTTTTTTATATCATTTACATTACAATTAAAATTAACAAATAATATTAAATATCAAACAATTACAAAAATAACAAAATTAAATATTTGTTCATTTTTAAATGGAACATCAAAAGATAGTTTAATCAAAGTTATTTATGATGATTTCAAAAATAATACAAATATTTCAACAAAATGTCCTTTTTTACCGGTAAATTATTATTATTATTTATTTTATTTTTTTTTTTTTTGTGAATGTGAAAATTTTATTTTAAATAAATTTTTTTTTTTTTTTTATATCACTTTTATAGAATTATTATTATGTAGAAGGTTTTAAAATAAAAGGAAATAAAGCACCGCGATTACTTTTACCAGGTAATTATAAATTTATTATGGAAGGATATCACAGAATAAAAAATAAATGGGAAAATCTTTTCGATTCAATATTTATTGGTGCTATAACAAATAAATAAAACTATTTCAAATTAATTTTAAATTTATGTTTTTTTTTGTCTTTTACATAAAATTAATAATTAAATTTAAAAAAAAAAAAAAACAAACAAACAATTTATGGTTATGTCAACAAAATTTATTAAAAGAGAAAAGAAAAAAAAACAAAATAAAAACCATTTTTTTGTTTTTTTTTTTTTTACAATTTTAAAAATGTGAGTTTTCCACATTTATTTAAAAAAAAAATTCAATTTATTTTAAGTATGTAAAGTGAAGATAAATATTTCTCTACAAAAAATTTTATATATATGTATGTATGTACGTTAGGGTGTTCCTTATTTTGTACAGAAAAAAAGGTTTTTTTTTTTCTAAAACCAATCTCTCACCCCCTTAAATTTTTTGTACTTGATAAAAAACCTCAGAATTTAAAAGCTCTAGAAAATTATTTACCCATGCCGCTAAAGGATTCTTTTTACATAAGGAAATGTAGGAAATAAAAGTTCGTGATTAATAGATGTATTGGGTTTTATTTTTTTTTGTTTTTTCAATTTACATTTTTATTTTTCTGATTTCTTAACTAATTTATACAAAATTTTAAAAAGCTATTTTTAATATTTCTTTTCTAGTGTCTGGAAACAGTTTTATGTGCTCTTGTACACACCTTAAAATAAATTATTTTTGTGCATCATTTCTTACTAGTGCTCCATGATACCTCTTTGAATTCGAGAGTGCGCTACGTCTAAAGTTGTTAGAATATTAATAATTAAAATAAATAGGAAACTAATTGAATAAATAAATTACAATTAATAGTTTTAAGGATGTGTTAAATATAAACACGTTGACCTTTATAGGTACCTTAAAATTCAAACTGATTGCGGCATTGGTAAGCATAATTTTTTTAACCTGTTTTCTTTTGATTTTGATTTTTTTGCAAAAAGGAAAAAAATGAAAGGGTGAAACATTGAGAATCTGAAAGTTAAAAAATAAATGACACCCTAATGTACGTATACCACATAAACTTTAAATATAAACTTTTTAATAATCCTGAAAAGACATTATTTTTTAGTTTTTATTTCATAATAATTCGTATGCTTATGTTTGAGGTTGACCAAACGTTGCGTTAACTAAATGTTTAACTTGTATTTAAATTACTCTTTTTTTTTCAAATCAGATTCAATGAGATTTATAATATACACAAAAAAAAAAGAAACCACAAGAGAATTTGTCCACATAGAGAAATGTTAAATTTACAAACAAAACAAAAAAATGTTTATCTGACATGCAAAAAATCTTAATTTTTATCTTTTTTTTTTTTTTTAATTTTTGTTCATTTAAAAAAAAATATATACATATGTATTTCAATTGCAACAACAACAACAAAAAAAATACTCCAAAAAAAAAAAATGTAATTTTAATTAAAAACAAAAAATAAAGTCAAGTGGAAATGAAATTTCTTCTTCAGAAGCCGAATTAAAGATATTTACTATGTCAATCAATGTAACAAATAGACAATGGCACATTAAATTCAAATCAAAAACTGTCAAATATCAATTTAAAAAAAAAAAAGATCTTTTTATTAAAATATCAATTTATACTTTTTAGGTACTGTGTATATGAAGTTATAAATGATGTGTTATGTATTCTCTTGAATGACATGTGCAAAAAAAAAAAAACAAAACTGTAAATCAATTAATTTTTATTTTGATTGATTTACAAAGGATATTAGAAATTTCTATTTTGGAATTATTTATGTACGCACAAACAAACAAAAAAAAATATTACATATACTCACACGCACAGATAATATTACCATATACAGATACACATACATTAAAATGAATATTGACGGTCAATCAATAATATTAACTGACAATCAGAAAATAAAATATAGAATGAATAATATATATTAATTAAAATTTAAGGAAGGTTTTGTATTTAAGAATAAAGAAAATCGGATGTCATGTCGTTCACTGTTCGTAGTTACTACTTCTTAACCATTGATGAAGAATACTCAAATCTCCTACACTTCATTTTTTTTTTTTTTTTGTTTTTTTTTTTTTGGTCAGAAGAGGGAAGGTTATTGTAGCTGATCCGATATACAATTAAAATATAATTATCATGTGGGTAAATTCACCCCGAAAATCGAATTTTTGTGAAATCTTTACATTTCAAGACTTTTTGAATCATTTCTGAAAGTGAACTAGGAGGTTCCTATTACACTGTGTGTAAGGATCACATTATTGTATTACATATGTATTGTAATTTTCATCTCTTTTATTTCATTCCACAGTAATTTTCAAAAACATTAAAATTTGAGTGGGAATATTCAACTAAATATAACTAAACTAACAAATAGAATTTTAAAAACAAAAATGGTTTATACAATTGTTGCGAAAACTCAGTTTCAGATCAAACAATAAAAAATCTAGAAAATCTTTTCTGGAAAAAATTGAATGTGTTTACAAAACATATCTCAGATCTTTTTTTAAAAAAAATTCAAAACTTGCAAAGGAAATATGGTTTTCAATAAGGCAACGTTGAATATTTCACCATTTAAGCACTTTTATCCATTACAAGTAATTTTTTATTCAACGATAATGTGAAAGACTTTTAGTGTTTCTCCAACATATTTTTATCACCTGTTCATTCCTCTGTCACAACCCATTTTCTTTTTAAGACAATCAAATTGTTGTTGATTATTCTAAGTGAACGAAATATCATTGGAAATATCTAATGAAGTGGTTTAAGTGATCATTTTGAAATAGGACACAAAGGTAACTTCAGACATTTATGGAAATTTTCATTATTAAGAATTTTTTCAAATATATATTTTTTTTCCACCCTTAAAAAAATCAAACCAACAAAAAATAGTGATTTTAAAATCTATGCTTAACTCAAATTTTTTTCTTTCGACTATGCTCAAAAATAAAAAAAAGCTTTTTTGTTGTTGAATTAATTAAAAAATATTTATATTTAAATACTTTGTACATTCATAAATTTGAACAACAAATACAAAACATTCATATAAATAAAATTTAATAAATTTTATTTCGATTTAAATTAATTGATTTTAATGATAAATGTTATTATTATTATTTTGATTGTTTTATATGTTGTTTACAATATTCCCACATGAATAAAGCACCAGTTACATGAACATTTAATGAACGTATCATACCAAATTGTGGAATTTCTACTGCATGATTTAATAAACTTATTAGATCTGGTGGTATACCTTCTTTTTCTTGTCTGTAAAAATACAAAATAATAAAGTAAATAAATCAATGTTCATTTGCATGATTTAATTTTGAACATAATTTTCAATTTACCCTAATAAAAGTACACATTTTTGTGGAAATTTAAAATTTGAAAAACATTTACTATTTGCTGTTTGTTCTGCACCAACTATTTCATATCCTTCTATTCGTTTATTAATTAAATAATTAAATAAATCATTAATTTTTATTTCTATGATATTTAACCATTTTTCTGATGTTAAACTGGGTTGTTAAAAAAAAAAAACAAAATTAAAAAATTAATTTTTTATTTTTTATTTTTTTTTTTTTTAATTAAAATAAAAAAAACAAACAAATATAAACATTTACCTTAAACTTTTAAATTCTTTATTTTCAATTAATTTAATTGAATTTAATGTGATATTTTTAATTCCTAATGCTTCACAAGTACGACATATACCACCCAAATTTGGTAAATTTGTTATTAAACTTGCGACAACAATCATATCATAATTCTAAGTATTTATAAAACAAAATTTAATACTAAATAATCATTATTTTGTTTTGATTTTTTTTTTTTTTTTTTTTAAATTACCTTCTCTTGAATACTTTCTTCACACATTGAATTTGATAAATCTGTTAAATTTTTCGGATCAAATTTCATTTGAAAATTATCAATAACACCTGAAACATTTGCTGTCATAGCCATTGTATTTGATTTTTCAACTTGATTATTATCATTCGATGATTTTTGTACAATTTGTTTTATAAGCCATTTATGTTCGACACCATATAAACAAAATGACTTATCATCATTTTGATGATTTTTAAATATATCAAAAAAATAAATTGATAATAATTCATTAATTAATGGATATTCATCAGATGACATATATGTTATTTTTGGTATATAATATAATATTGTACGAATATCTAAATAATAATCACTTGAAATATGATTAAAACGATAATCATCATTAAATATTTGTAAATTATGTTTAATATCACCATATAATGTTAAATTTGATTGAATTATATCACGTATAAAATGAAATTTTCTCATATAATTTGAAAATTTTGAAATATTTGATATAAAATTAATCATAGCGTATGATGTTAATTGAGCATAAAATCGTATATTAAAATTTGGTCCCATACAATATGGTAATATAGAATTCATAAATTCATCGATATGTATAATATCAATTTGTTCATAATGTTTTTTATAATTAAGGAATGCTATGACAAAAATTGATTGATGACTTCGTAATGGAAATTTTTGAAGCTGAAAATAAATCAAAAGGAAAACAAAAAAAAAAAAAACAAAATTGTTTATTTGTAGCATGTTTCTATTGATTAGCATTTCCATCATAATAAATTCAAAAAAAAAAAAATCCCCTTGTCATGATTAATTTTATAAATACCATCCCATTCATTAACAATTAACAATTTCAATAACTTTATCCCCTTTTTTTTACATTGTGATTTTTTTTTTAATGTTGGACTTTATTAACTTTTTTTTTTTTTTCAAAACAATATTAAAGTTTTTGTTTGAAGGGACTTTTTTTCCAAGTTACACCCTCACTTAACACTATTCGAACCCTCCATAAATTTAGATTTGTTTTTTTACCATAGCAATTCGTACTTTGCATTTAACTTAAAATTGTTTCTGTACTTTTAAAAGTTTAGTAAATTGTAGAAAAATGGCTATAAAAGATCAAGCTTATTTGATCATCCTGGGCAGTTCCACAAAATTTCGACCAAAAAATAGTGAATTTGTGAATCGATGTTTTACGATTTTTTTGAAATTTTATAAGGTGTCCCTTTGGTCCAGTATCACATACGTACAATATTTATAAGAAAAACCTCATTTCTTCGGAATTATGGGATTATGAAAATTTTGGTATGAGTAAAATGCATATCTTTAAAAAATCGTAGAAATCTTAAATATTATCGTAGCGCGATAATATACTCGTTTAGCTCATTTTAAAGGAGAGAATTTATTCTATCATATAAAAATACTTCACAAAAAAATTTTCTCAAAAAGGACTAAAAGGACGATAAAAGAATCCTTTATCCTTGAATATCCTGAAATGCTAACTCTCAATTTTCTCAGTTTTTTTTATGTTTTGAATAATATTATTAGCAACATCATATTAAAATCTCAAATTGGGATGAAGCTAGGTTCAGGTGGGAGAATTTTTCAAAGAAAATCAATTGATTTTCGTACAAAGGCAAATTTTATACTAATTTTTTTACTATTGTCTACAGCGGGTATTTAAACAGCTTCAAGATTTTTTATATTTGACTGGTGTTATAATTATAAAACAACCTTGCATTGAATTTTTGTTTGCAGAGATAGTGGATAACGTCATAGATTCGACAGAAGGGGTTGGTTTACTTTTTATTGCTCTTATGTTTTCTTCAAAATATTGTATTTACGTGGACACCTTCTCATAAAATTTCAAAAAAATTTGGAAGACATCGATTCACACCCTTTGGTCGAAATTTTGTGGAACTGCCCTCCTGATTTGCTATGTATAAATCTCGTTTTGTCATAAAAGAAAAACAAGCCGGCAGAGTAGATAATATCAAATTATGAGGCTTTCGTAAAAACGTAGATTTGAATGTATGAAAATTTTACGTATTTCTTCCTGTTTTGTGTTTCACTATGAACGCTATAACGAATATAATTACAGGTTGCACGATTAATTCGTTCCATGTAAGTCGACACAATGCAAGTCAAAACCGTGCATGTCGAGAATCAGATTTATTACAAAATAGAAGATTGCGTACCGCGTAACTTGAGGAAATGCGCAATTTTTCCGTGTAACTCGAAAATTATGCAGCTAGACGGAGACCTATAATTATTTTCAAGGCAAAATATTTAAAACATTTCAAAGAATTTTTAATTGTATCTTCAAGAAAGTTTAATCATCGAAAAATTAAATGAAGGACTTGAAAGTTGAAAAACAATTAAAATCTTCTTTAAAATGAATTTTATGTATAGGTATATCGTCTACTAAATTTTATGATGGAAATGCTTCTTAAAATCTAAGATAATTTTCTTATACACTAAATTTTTTTTAAGAAAACTTTAAAACTTACATCTTTTAAAATTTTTAAAACATCATCCAAAGATATTGTTGAAGCAATTAATAATTCAGCAATATATTGAATATTCACTTGATTATTCTCTTCAAAAATAATATTTAATAAATTCTCATTCCATATTGAATTAAATGATTTTATAATTGAAATTGTTTGTAAACAACGTAATTTAATACGATGCTGTTTTGAATTATTAAAATATCGTGATTTAAAATTAAAATATATTTTTAATAAATTATTTTCAATTTTTTCATAAAATTTCTTTTTAAAATCTTCATTTTGTTTTTCATGAATTTTTAATATTATTTTAATACATATTATACGTGTTACATATGATGATGATTGTTGTATTTCATTTTCATTATTAAAATTATTTTTACAATATTCATATTCAATTAATTTATCACCATGTAATAATTCACCATACAATAAACCATTTATAAAAAATTCTAAAGCATTATCATTTAAAAAATGTTCATAATTGAAATAATTTGAATTTAATAATTCATTAAAAATTGTAAATGTTAATTGTACATTTAATGGATCTAAATTTTGAAGTTCTTTCATATATTTTATAAATGTATTTATTTCTTGTGTCATACAGTAACGAATAAAATTACAACAACTGAAATTTAGAAAGAAAAAAAAAATCATGTATAAATATTTATAAAAATTCTTAAAATTAGGATAAAAATACATAATGAGATTTTTGGTTACTAAAAATAAAATATGTTTTCTTAAAGTTAACAAATTTATATTGTAACTTTTTATTGTCTTAACACTTAACCAGCCGTCTCTTTCAGAGAGCAAATTTTCGGTGTACGACCGGCAAAACTTGGTGTATTTTAAAAATTTTTCTACAAAAATTAGTGTAAAGCTTGTAAAAAAATTATTTTTTAACAAAATTTTCAGATAATTTTAACCCTGGAACGATAAGATGAAATTTTGTAACAAATTTTGTGTAGCGTGGGATGTATTATACCGCAAAAGAGAAAATTAAAAAAACTCAATTTTTTTCATGTTATTATATAAAACTTAAACAATTATTACCTATTCATGATTTAAACTCTACACATTACATATGGAGAATTCCACGCAAACCGACCACTTTTTTCCTTAAAATTAATATTAATGAAGCTGGTAGAGATAGGTACATATCAATTTTTGGTGTATCTAGTATTAAATTATTTACGATATCACGATGAAGAACAGTATTAAAAACAAAATTTTTGCTACTTATCAGTAGAAATTCGTTTCGCTGTCACACCCGTTACAAAATATGTCACACCCGTTACATTTATTTTTTTTAATTATAAAAAAAGTATTGCATTGTTCTTCGTAAAATTTTTCCAAAAGATTCTTTCAAGTTTCTACAGTATAATTAAAAATAATTTTTAAAATTGTTTATATGAAAATTTTATGATATTCAGTGAAATAAACGAAAATCCGTGAAATTCAAAATCTTCTACTAAAATTACGATTCTGATTAAGAATATTTGAAGTTTTCTGTTTTATCGTAGCCGTCGTAATTTTTTTTTTTTGATGAAATGTATTGTGTGTGGTTTCTAAAATATTTATGTAGTATGATTTTCGAATTTTCATTTCACTGCATTGCATCATTTTATGTTGCACAAATAAAATGAGAAATTTTTTTATTAAGAAACTATTGTAGCAATTAAATGAATATTTAATAAAAAAAAAAAAAAAAAACATTTCCTCAAAACTTTAAAATGGTAAATTCACTGTGAAATTACAGAAGTTTTTTGTATTTTCAATTTAGTGTTCTCCAAATTTTTAAATTATTAACTCAAAATTTAGTATGAAATATAATTTTATTTGATTATTTTTTGAGTAAAAAAAATTTATGAAAATTACAAGCAGTAATATTCAATTCTTAAAAGCAAAATGATCACTACCATTATCATAGTAAAAAACAAAAAAAAAAATGTTATTTAAATAATAACAGTAATTTTGTAAGCAATTAAAATTCAAGATACTATCATTAGAATTTATCTATTTTGAATAAATGAATATTTTAACATTTTTATTGAATCTGTGGCCACAAAGCGAAACATATTTAAATCGACTTATAACTTTTTAACTATTCATTAATTTAAATATCTCTCTGTCATACTTTAATTAATTAATAGAAATTAAATCTAGAAAAATCAAAATATTTCTTTTAAAGCTTTCAAATTTAATTTTGATCCTTTAACAACATTTCTTAGATAATTATTCAAAATACAAAGCTTATTGCAAATTATTCAGCTGATTTATAAAAAAAAAAAAGAAAGGAATTTGCATTTCTTTGTTTTGTTTTACTTTAAAGAATAATTTCAATTATTTTTGTCCTTTTATTCAGAAATGTTTAATCTCACAAAAACAATATGAATTGAAAAAATGTCAGATAAATTCAGTTGTGTTTAGAAAAAGAATTTTAAATCATAATATACATATGTATGTGTGCACGTATACCATACAGTATACCCGTATATATTGTGGCTATTTAGTCAGAAGTGATTAAGTCTGTTTCTAGTCAAATTTAACTCAATCACATGTCATATAATTGATTTTAAATAAAAAATAAATCCTATAAGTTATTTTGTATTCAACTCGAAATATTATCCAAGTTAAATTCACCAATTCAATAATTTAATAGAGAGGACCCATTTTTTAAAGTATAAGTATATTCAAAAGCTCATTTTTTGACATAATCACTTCTGACTTAACACCCACGATTTTAATTTTTCCGATCAAATACAAAAATTGTTATAATTTTTTTTTTTTAAATTATTTAAAAAATAATGTACTTACGTTTTTGACAGCATCAAAAATCCATGTTTTTTCATTGAATATTTTATTTCATTTAAAATACGTTCCAATATTCTTTCATTAATTTCAATATATTCTATTTGACATTGTTTTTCAATAGCTATCAATATATTTTCAAATGTTTCTAAACCACCTTTATCTAATAATATTTCAATATTTTCAATAATTACATTTTCTTTATTCAATTTCAATGAAATTCTTGTGAATACATCAACAAATTTCTCTTTTAAACGTGATAAATCATTAAAATTTAATTTTTTATTTGTAATTTTTTCTAAATCAAATTTAATAAATTTCAATACATCAAAATAATATAATTCATTAAAATCAAATGAATTTTCATTATTAAATGATTTTAAATTAAATAAAATAAAATATTTAATAAAATCAATTTCAAAAGAATTAAATACATTTAATTCATTTTCACTCTCATTAATTTCAATTATTAAATAACATTTTTCATGAATTTTTCTTATTAAATTGTAATTTTTCAAAATAATTTCAATTAATAAATTTTTATAATTTTCATTTAATTGTTCAATACAACATAATAAAATTATATTTTCATTATTATTTTTTAGATTATGATTTAATAATAAACAATTAATTATAATTTCAATAAATTCATTATTTTTTTGTTGTTTTTCATGTAAATTTTTATTATATAATAAATTTTCAATTGTTTTTATTGATACTGTTATTGTTGTTGTTGGTGGTGGTGATGGTGGTGGTAATGATGACGACAAAGATGTAGTTGTTAATAGATTTTGATTATTTAAACAAATTTCATAAAATAATTGAATAATTTGTGTTGATATAATTTCATTTATATGATGGAATAATGTTTCAAAATATAATAAAAATGCATTAAATGATGAATTTTTTAAATAATTATTGAAAATTTTAAAAAATATTTCTCTACAATCATTTCGTATATATTTATTTTGTAAATTTTTTATTTTAACACATAATTCAAATAATAAATTATGTATTTGATTACTATTAAAATTATATAATATAAAATTATCAATTTGATTTAAAATTTTAAAACATACATGAAATGATATTGATTTCCATGTTTGAATTTTAATAAAAAAATTTAAAAATTTTTCAATATTTTTAATTATGAATTTTTTATAATTATTTATATTAAGAATTTTATGTATATTTGTATTATTAATTATATTTAAAAATATTTCAAATAAATTATCATTAATATTATCAATATTATAATTATCTAAAATATAATTTATTGACCATAATTGTATTTCATTATTTTTATTCATTAATAATTCTTTTAATAAATAATTATTCCATTTTATTGGAATATTAATTATTTTAATTGTATTTAATAATGGTAATGATAAATGTACATAATTTAATTCAATTGTTTCTAAACAATTTAAATATGTTATCCATGATTTATATATTAAATTTATATTATCATTATTCCATAAAAAATATTCATTAATATTAATATTTATATTTTTATCTTTTAAATATATTAATATTTCTTTAATAATATGAATTACAAATTTTTTTTGTATATTCAATAAATTAAATAAAATTTTCCAAAATATTTCATCATTGAAAATATGTAAATTATTAATAAATTCATAATAAAGTTGATAAATTATTTTAATAGATGAAAATGAATTTAATAGTGAAGAAGATTCATATGATTTATTTTTAATTTTATTCCATAATATTTCTAAAATATCAATTTTAAATTTTTTAATTGTCATAATTTTTATACAATTAATTGTAATTATTTGTATTTCATCATTATTTTCTGTTAATGACAAATTTATTAATTCTTTTTCTAATGCTTTTAATATATTCTTATCAATATAACATTTTATAATGATTTTTAAACATTCATTTAATCTTTTAATAATGAATAATATTGCATTTTTATTGTTTTTATATTTTTCAAGCATATCACATAAAAAATTCAATATATTATCATGATTTTCTAATTGTTTTATTTTAAAATTATAAATTTTTTGAATGTATAATGAAATATTCTGTTTTTCAATAATTTCAATTAATTTATTATCAATTATATTGAATAAATCATTAATATCAATAATTTCATTAGATTTTTCAAGTATTTCTGATTTTGAATTATTAATTTTAAGATATTCAGAAAATATAAATAAAGAAAATTCATCAAGATTTTGAATTTTCTGTTTCATTGAATTATAATTGAAATCCATCTTGTTTTTGTTTTTTTTTTTTTATAGATAAAATCTGAAATATAGAAAATATTAAGGCTTTTTTTTAAATTTATGGTTTCCAGAGATAATTTAATAATATTTTTAAATAATTTGAGGAACCGACTAAATTGAATTCAATAAGCAATTATCAATCTAAAACGTTGAAGTAGTAACAAAAAAAATTTTTATTTACATACATAATATCAAAACTACATATATCACTTTTTGTACCATAAACAAAAAAAATTACACTAACTTCAACTTTTAAAGAATAAAATGCTAATTTTTAACTTGAAATTTTTAACAAAAAATAAATTTACTAAAAGTGAAATAAATCACATAGCATAAACAACAACTTGCTAACCTACCTTTAGTACTGATAAACTCCTAAACAATTTTATTTAATTTTGTAGAAAAATTTAAAAAAACTAATCATTTTCACAAATTCAATATTTTTTTTTAAAGTCAAAAAAATTAAGGAAAATTCTAAAATTTGCTATTTTCTTTTCTATTTCTAAAAACACCAAATAGCACGTGTGTAACGAGTAACGACAATCGACAAATATAAACAAAAGACAGCTGTTTTTGACATTTCAATTCTTTCGTTGTTTAATGCTTTCCAATAATGTGTTACCGTTTTATTGGAAATAAAGTATGCAAAATTTCAAAAGTTATGAGCAAATTTCCAAATCAATTTTTCAAGAAATTATGACATTCTGATTAAATTGATTCTAAAAGGACATTTTATATGAAAATATATTTCATTTATGATTTTTAGTATTAGGAATGCTGAGAAATGTTTAGAATGCTGTTTTCCTTTTAAATTTCAATTTAAATAACACATAAAACGTATTGTGTAAACTGTAAATGCAGAAAATTGTTTTGGTATCTCAAATATTCAAAGAGTTGAATTTTCCTTATGACCGTTTATTTCATAGGAAAGCTGTGAAATTCTGAATAATTTGCTTTTCATAGAAGTGATCTCAAAATCAAGAATAGGATACAATTAAAAAAAGGATGTTAATGATTTCCAGAATTAAACACTGAAAATGTAGTAATTTTTTGCAAACTTTGAAAAGCCATATCTTAAAAAACCAAGAATCATTTTTAGATTCAGACTCAGAATGTTTTAAAATTGTTGCATTCAATTACTGAGTTATTATCAATTTTTGACCGATTTTTCAAAAAATTGCGAAGGCTAAAATTTTCAAATTTTGAATAACAAAAAATAAAAAGAGGTTATTAGTTTTAACTCTTAAGTAAATTCACTCATCATTATACAAACTTCCTTTATATAATTTTTAATAATATTTTCGTTTATTTTTAAAAAATGAAACAAAAAATAACTTTTCCCATTCAAATCAACATACCTAATAGAAAAGGAAACTTATAACCGAAAAATATTTTCATAAATATTAAATTAAAAGAAAAAAAAAAACCATTACCATCGAAGAAAAACAATATTGTTACTTTTTCATATCATTATCAAAATTTTTGAACAAAATAAAAAAAAAAAAAAATTTATACACAGTCAACGTATAAAAAATTTTGTACCGTTTGAATTAATTGAAAATTCCATAAATCCAAAAATTACTCGTATATTTAAATATTTGCCTATAATAAAATTTGTTTGAAAATTAGGATATTTTCTTGTTCAAAGACTGTTTGAATAATGATATTCCATCACAAGATTTAAAAAGGATATTTTAAAAGAAAAAAATTAATTGAATTTTTTATGTTACATTTTTGGTAAAAAAGAATTTTTTTATGAAATTTTCAAAAAACAAATTAAAACTTAATTAAAATTTAGAATTTTTGATGTTGTAGAATTTATTATTCTCAATTTATTTGCTATTTGCGGTCGATATTATTATTTTCTTTTAAATTTAAATCAATTTCTGCTAAAAATTAAATACATTACCGAAAACTATGTTTATAAATTAATTAATACTTTTTTTTAAAAAAAATAATAACTTTAAAATAGATACTCCTATTTTTTATCTGAAGTTAAAGTATCACAAAATTTTCCCAAATAAATTTTTAAAATATGCAAATTTCATGGACATCATTATTCAAATTTCAAGGTTTACATTAATTTCAAAATTCTTTCAAATAAAAATGAAATAGAAAAAGAAATAGGTATTTTTAAAAATTTTAATCTTTTGTTTTAAAAACACTTTTTGAAAATACAAAAATAGAAATTGAAACATTTTTATTCTTATTACTGAAATTTTCATATTAACCCAGAACCTCAGGATAGAGGTCATTGTGTTGTAGCTTTAAACAATTAAAAAAAAAAATACATTTATTTTTACATAAAAAATCAATAAATAAATAATAAAAATATTTTATTTAAATTAGGTACAACCAGCACCCTAAATAAATAATAAAAGATATCACATTTTCGTATAGAATGAAATGTTTAATTTTTATACATACATATACATATATAAAATAAAGGATAATTGATATTTTGCTACAAAATAATTTTGATTTATCTATAAATTTTTTTTTTTAGTTATAAGCTTAAATTTCCATTATTAATTTATGCCTACTCATTCACTTTTATTCATTTTCATTTACATTGTAATCGAAAAACGTATTATTAAGTAAATATACTGCTTTTATAACAGATAATTTTATTGATTACATATTTTATTTATTTTCACACATAAAACGTGATAAATTATTTCAAATGTAAAGCAATAAGAGAAAATTTATTTTAATATTTTCTGTTGAATCAAAATAATTCTGAAGTAAGAAATAAAAAACAAAAAAGATTAAATACGCATTTAGAAGGATAAAGAATAATAATAATAATAATTTATTAAAATATTGAACAAATCAAATTTGATTATTGATTTCCTGAATATAATTTTCTAACGTAGGTCTAACATTATTACAATTCAAGGATATTTAGTTTTAAAATTAAATATTTAAATTTAACAAAAGTTAATTCCAGTCTAAGAAGGTGAATGGAAATTGAATTTTTGATTGATTAATTTGCATTTAAAACAAATTTAAATCTTTATTATTATTTTTTTTTAAATAGTGCCAGATTCTATAATAGAATTAACTACGCACGAACATACATATCATGTTCCATTTTCATACATTTATTTCAAATATGACTCCTTTAACCTTACAACGAACTATAATGTATATACAAACGTATACCTATATGTATACATTTTGATTTTGAGTCTTATTTAGGGTATTCTTCTTTTAAGCTACTACCTTGAAA
The DNA here is from genome assembly GCA_939192795.1 of Bombylius discolor. Taxonomy (NCBI): domain Eukaryota; kingdom Metazoa; phylum Arthropoda; class Insecta; order Diptera; family Bombyliidae; genus Bombylius; species Bombylius discolor. The sequence continues at coordinate 37,606,367 of OW584240.1, forward strand.
CTTCATCAGTTCCTTCATTGAAAGTTTCTAAGTAACTACTACTTTTTTCAAAGACCCAGCTCAAAATCAGTAGAACAAAATATATGTATATATTTTTAGAACAAATTCAATATTTTTTTTAAATAAATTTAATTGAAGTGTCCTGTCTTCTTTAAAATCTTTCTTACATATAAGATACATAAAAATCTACCAGTTTTTGAACAAAATAATATGTCAGTCCTGAAGTTAATTCAGTTTCTTGAAACTTTGCAATTATCTGTCATCAGAGATATTTATGCAACTACTTTCCTTTATCGAACCTTTATATTCAAAAAAAGCAAAGAAAATATGTACGTATTCTATTGTTAGCATAGAATCTTAACAAACAAATTTTTTTTTTTTTTTGTATTAAAATTCGCCTCAATGTATGATTTTTATTTGATTTGAAGTGTGAACCTTGAAAAAAAAATTAAAACTTTGTCAACCATTTTAATAATACATACATATATTCTTAATGATTTTTATCAATGAACTATGAGAAAGGTAAAGTTTAATAATAAATATTAACAATTTTTCATCCTATTTGATGAGAAGCTTACCTATAATAATCTTGTATCATGGTGATAAGTATCTTTACACTATTATATTTCAAATGCGCACACAATATCTTATTTAGCTTAATAGTGAATATATTACAAGTGTTGTAATTGACATCATCTTAATGTAATTTTCCTTTCTATTTATCTTAATCCTCTTCTTGCTTAAGAACTTTTTTCGGACATTTAAACAGTATAATTTAATATTATATGTGTTCTGAAGATAAATCATCGTTATATGTAGATATTCTTTTAAGTATCTCGCTTATTATTTATTATTATTTTTTTTTTTACTTTTAGATACATAATTTAATTATATTTACAAAATAATAAGAGAAACAAAAAATCAACGACTCATGTTGTGTATTTTATTAGTCTATCAAAAATTTCTAAAGTGATAAATATTCTTAATTAAATAAAGATTTTCTATTGATTTTAATTATACGATAAATCTAGATATAAAAGTGTTTATCATGGATAATAATCGAAATTAGAAGTTCTTAATTTATAAGATATTTTTATTATTTAAAAAAAAAAATACCTTTTTTTGTTTATTTATCTTATTTAAAAATTGAACATAAAGCAATTTAAATTACTATTTGAAAACTTTAATATCTTCTATCAGAGAAAAATTCGTTTCAATACATTAAATCATTATTTAATTTTATTTTTCCATAACTTTTGAATCTGGAAACGGATTATATAATTAGTTTTCTATAAGATAAAATAGACAACTATATATTTCGACCAACAGAAATCAATTAAATTCGTAAGTAAAGGTAGCATTGTACATAATATATGTATTATTCACTTTTTTTTAAAAAAAAAAAAAAAAACATAATTTATTTCAAGATTAAGGTTAGAACAGAGCTTGGAGTTAACAGGCCTTATTCGGATTTAATGATATTTTAGAAACAATCACTTCAAATTCACATCAGATGAGAAAATTACAATAATAATGACTATTGACATTTGACAGGCATCATTAATATGCGTTGTTCACTTGAAAAGCCAAAAAAAAAAAAAAGCTTTTTTAAAAGGACTAATGTCGCACACGAAATAATTTTTTCTACAATTATTTCTCTTTTAAATTACTAGAACATTTCATGGAAAAGTAATTTTATGAAAATGTATAAATAAATTTTTAATAAAAATTTCGTTTTGGGAAAAAAAAAAGTTTTTTTGTTTCTAATATATTTGTAAGGTCACATTGACAATTACGAAGAAAACCACAAAAAAAAACCCTATTGAAGTAACATCAATTTTCATTTTTTTTATATATATATATATATGTATATGTATTTAAAAAAAATACATTCATGTGTTTCAGTAGTAACATTTTAATAATGATGTATTAATTTTAAAAATAATGAAAAATTTTTTTATATTTAAAAAAATGCAAAAGTTAAATTGAAAAAAAAAAAAAAGAATTCATTTTAATTAAGTGGCATTGTTTTTCATTATTTATTAAACAAAACATTAACAGAAAATGTAAATAACGCAATCTGAAATTAAAATATTTACACAATAATTATAGAAATTGTATTTTTATTTTAAAATTTTTTTTAAAATAATAAAACCACTGCGATGCTGATGAAGGAATCAAATTGATTTTTTAATACTTTTGTTTAACAAAAACTTGATTTTTTTTTTTTAACAAATGTATAATTACCAATATCAGTGTATCGTAACAAACCTGGTATACAATAGATTAACAACACATTTATTTATTTATTATAATGAAGTTTTTACTACATTTCGTTCATGTCTCAGACTTTTGAATTGCTTTTATTTTTAAAAGTGAATTTAAAAAATGAACAATATCAAATTTTAATATTTCATAAATTTCTAATTATATTATTTTTATTTTATTTTTCGACATAGTTTTCAGTTTATTTAACAAAAAATAAACAAAAATCATGATTGTTTATTTAAAAAAGTCAAATTAAATTTGAAAAAAAAAAAAAAAAACACCAGAATACTATAGAAATGAACTATGAAAACAAACAAGAAAAAAATTTATAAAAATTATTTTTGCATATATTTTTCTACATAAAATTTTATTTTTCTACTTAAATTTAATTTGATTCAAAATTAAAAAAATATTAAATGTTTGCCCAAAGAAATAAAAATTTTTTTCAAAAAAAAAAAAAAAAAAAAAACGAAAAAACCATTTTAAGTCAACACTAAAAATTCAAAAATGACATATGTAGGTATTGCAATTTTATTTATTTGCAATAAATAACAAAAAAAAAAAAAAAAAAACCAATTAAAATTTTTATTTCAATATTTATCAATATTTTAAAAATTATCAAACTTCATAAAATTTGTTTTTTGTTTATTTGTTTTTGTTTTTGTATAACAGAAAATTTTTTGTGCATTGCATATTATTGAGATATTTTTTTTCTGACAAAATAAAAATCACAATTTCGTGTTTTTTCAACCAAAATCTACTTTTATTAGAAAACTATACATACAAGCAAATTTGAATATGAGTAATGGATGTAAAAAAGTTATTTTTTCGTTTATATATTTATTGAATAATATCTGGTAATTGTATTGCACAAAAATATTTGCTTTTAAATAAAAAAATGTATATTCAAATAGTTTGAGAAAAAATGTGAACAAAAATTCAATGTTTTTTTTTCAAGTATCTACTGTTTCATCGCTAAATAAAAATTTAGATTTAAAATGTTCTGTGAGAGATCCTTTTTTTATTATTCTATAAAAATTTACTAGTCTTTTTTTTTTTTGTATAAAACTTTTTAAAATTCGTACATTTGCTTTCTGAAATTTAAAATTCAAATTCGAAGAGACCTTTTTATGCCTCTCTGTTAGAAGATATTTCAAATTTAACTTCCAGATACCTTTTTATGGACATTAATATTTCTCTTTTTGTTATTATAATGCAAAAAGAAATTATTATTTAAAAAAAAAAAAACAGTGGAAGTCTGACAAAGTGAACGAACGAACTCAAAATTTTTTCTATTGGCTGCTTTACAGAGTGGTTCATTGTACTGAATGAACAGTTAGTCTAGTTGATAAGCAAAATTACTAATAAGAAAATTATTTGAAACAAAAGTAAGTACTTTCATAAAAAATGAATTATATATGTAGGTATACCTATATACATATGTACAAACTATGTATGGTTGCTGGAAAAAAATAATTTCTAAAATGGATAAGTTTTGTATTTTTTATACTTACGTAAAAAATATCGTTACATATGTGTACATATATGTATGTACATATATTATTAAATTAGATCATTTAAATATGTCTGTGACTTCTTTGGTTGTGACACAGATAAAATATCTCTTTAAATGAAATGGAAAGGATATCCCATTAATTTAAATGAAAAAGTCTGTGTAATTTTTTTCATCATTAAAGAAAGTCATTTTCTTAATGATTTTGTGAAAGTGAAAACAATTTATACATATGAATGAAAAATGTATATAGCAAATCCTACACCTACGAAATAACAAAATTATTCAGGTATATATTGAGCATCCCAGTAAACCATTTATTCTGAACTAGATATGAAATAAAGACACAAAGTCAAAAGCTTTAAAGTTTCACATTTTCGTCATTTGAAAAAAAAAAACAAAAACTCGTATGTGCTATTATCATCATTTTTCATTCAATTGACATATCGCCTGTTCAATAAAATAAGTCTGAAATCTATAAAAAAAAAAAAAAAAAAAAAAGGAAAAGGAAAACTTCAAAATTATTGGTTATGATATTCGTTCGCATATCCTTTTGTAAAATTTATGTTTTAGAGCTAAACTTGAAAATCACTCATAAATATTTTACTAAAGTTTTAAAAATTAAATCTAACAATAAAACCTTCAAGTATAGCAGCTGTAGTCTGTCGAAATTTATCAAACTTTTATTGTGTTTCAAAAAACTTGAAATATTATTTGCTGGGATATAAATAAGCATAACTTCAATGTGAATTTAAATAGGATATAAAGTATAAGTGTTTCTTATCTAAATTGAACGAACAGAAAACTTTCAAAACAAAATGATTGCAATGAACGTTATCTTAAGTTCTAGTAAAAAATGTTGGAAAAATAATTTAGGCATTGCATTGTCAAAATTTAACTCTGTAAATGTAATGAAATTTCAAATGTAAATGGCCATAGTGTCATTTTGTGAATTTAAATTTAAAGAGAAATAAAAACAAAGTTTATTTTTCTGAATACTAAAAACTCTTATCCAATTAATTAAAGTACATATGTATGTACATATAATACATACACATGCAGTGAAGCTTTTGACATAAGACTACACGAAATGTGTTTTTCATTTCCCACAATATTTAATGAAATATTCTTAAGAGATTTGTTTTATCTTTGTGAAACATATGTATACATACATATGTAACTTATAATTCGTAATATATGGCAACGAAAAGAAAAGATTTCATAAAATAATTGTAAATTTTCATGTCTGATAAAATTGTTCATTATCGTGTTAGGGATGTAATAAATACAAATTAAAAAAGAAATTTTAAAAACAGTTGCATAATTTTTATTTTTTTATAAATGAACATTGATACCATCATATTTTAATCGAAGTAAATCTACTACATAATAATTTTGCTAAAACTCTACTTCGCCTTTTTTTAAAGTTCTTTTTTTTTTTCAAATATTTTTTTTCTATTTGGTAAATTCATTTATTTTTGCTCTTTTTCACGATTTTTTCAAATTATATTAGTTTTTTATTACAGCATAATTTAAAAAATAAGTATGTTGATGTTTATAAGAAATACTTTTATGTATTTTTAAACAATCATGTATTTTTATGTTTACAAAAAATTATAACTTTTTTTTATCGTAACTCTTTGCTATACAGTTTGTTTTTTTTTTGTTTGTTATTCTAGTTTCTTTGTTATGTTTAATCTATAACAAACATGCAAACATTCATGCATTTAAATGGGCCTCATTTCAGCCTTTTATTACTATACACAAAAATTTAATATGAAAATTCAAATTCTTGAAAGTGATCACATTTAAATCTCACCCATACTCCTCTACACTGCTTTTGCCTTTTCGGTTGACCTACATACATATGTACATTTAGTTTGTGTATACAGATTTTCAATCAACTGAATATGATCTACTAATATTTTTTTATAGGTACTATACTTTATTTTAAAAAAAAAAAATCATTCACTTGAAAAAAATATTGTAAAAGCAATCCAAGTATTTTTTCCCCAATTTTTATCCTATTATACATCCTTTTTTTATTTCCTTTTATTGTATCAATTTTTCAGATTAAAATGATTTTTTTTTTTTTTAATTTTATTCATCATTTGAGTTTTTTCATTTCAATAGAAAATGTTAAAATATTTTATATGTTTTTGTGTAGCGCAAAAAATAAGTAAAAACTATTCAAAAAGGATACCATTATAATGTTTGTTCTACATATTTTATTGCATAATACTGCAATAACAACTATGTTTTTTTATCTTGTTCACAATAAAATATTAGAAAAAAAAAATAACAAAACTACAATTTATTGATGTAGTTTTCAGTAATTGTTCGGTACTTAATGAAAATAAAAATCAAAAAGGACAGATTAAGGACATTAAAGATATTTTATAAATTCTTCAAAGCAACTAATTCTTAAAATGACACTCATATGAGATGAACATTAATTTTACAAAAATCAATTATTCATAAAAAATGAAAATTAAAAAAAAAAAAAAAAATTGCACTAACTTACCCCATTTTCCAGTATGTTCTGTCTTGCTTGTCCATAATTACAAAAAAAAAAATTCACTTAATTAAATCTGAAAAAAAAAAAAGATAAATTCCTTATTTATAACGTTTAAGATTAATTGAAACATTAAAAACAACACTTTTGAAAATAAACACACTTTATACAAAATTACAATTCTAGGAAATATTAAACACTTTTCTAACGGAATAATATAATACAACATATCGTTTGTTTTTCAAAGAATAAAACAAACTCAGGTAAAGTTTGTAAGAAAATAATTAATCATTTCCTTTCTATTTTCCGTAATTATATTTTCAAAAATTATACTTGCGTTGAAAAGATTAAAGTAAATCAGCAAAATGAATACCAATATAAAATTATGAAACCCTTTGTTTTCCTATCTAGTTAATTTACAGCGTGAAGAAAGCTTCAGAAAAAAAAAATTATGATAAAAGAAAGATAAGACTAATAATGCTAATGAGATGAATATGAAGTAACTCGTGTAGAAAATATATTTTACTGAGATTTTGTAAATTAATATATAATATTCAAATAATGTTGATTTGAACTTCTTTCTAAAGGAAAAGATTTAAAATTATAGGGGAAATCGAACATTGATTATGGTAGTTACCATAATAACCAAAAGTAAATCTACCAGTTACCAAAAGTAACCAATTAACATATTCAAATATTTTTTATTTTTTTCATATTTACCATTTCGGTGAAGGTTATGTTACCACAGTGATGAAATTTTTTCAATGGTTGATTTGGTTATACAATTATTTTTGTCTATAATTTCGTTTCGTTTTACCATATTGATACCATATGGTAGCAGCATTAATTTTACTGTGAATTTTCGAATTTCCTCATTAAAAATGTAAAAATATTTTATGAGTACTCGAAAATACTAAAAGGTTTAAAAAAATTCTTAATTCTTTTTACTAAAATTTAAACTAAAATTTTTACGAATTTAAAAAAGGCAACAACGCAACAAGAGCGGCTAAAAACATTTGTGATGTGTATGGTCAGTCCACCATAAGTGAAAGTGAAGTGCAAAAACGGTTCCAGAAATTTCGCTTGAGGAATTTTAGCCTCATAGATGAGCCACGTTATGGGAGACAAGTTAAGTTTGATAAAGACTTACTTTGGTCAAAAGTTGAGCAAAAAAGTTGAGGAATTAGCGGAGACGCTCGGATCTACCCATTCCACCATCCATCGTCACCTAGAAAAACGTTTGAAGGAAGCCCTGGGAGGAAAACGTCCAGCTCTTGTTAATAGACGTGAAATCTTTTTTCATAATGATAACGCCAGACCACATACTGAAAAAGAGACCCTCCAAAAACTGGAGGACTTTTGGTTGAGAAATTATGCCTCACCCTCCATATTTCCCAGATATAGCGTTATCAAATTACCACCTATTTCGAAGTCCGCAGAACCATTTAGACAGGAAGGTGCTATCTTCAACAGACGAGGTCAGAGACGAGCTTGATAGCTTTTTCCAGTCAAAGCCAAGAAGTTTTTATGCAAGAAGTGGAATAGAAAAATTGAAGGAAAGATGGAAAAATGTTGTAGAAAATGAAGGAAAATACATTCTCGAATTAAAATTTAAAAAAATATATTTTTTTGACTTTCAAACTCCTTGTAAAAAAACCCGCCTTACTTATAGGATGACCCAATATGTATCCTCTTTTTTATAAAATATAGGTATGTACTTTCAATTCTCAAATAATTAAAAAAAAAAAATAACAGTATTAATTAAACATATGTATGTTATCTTATCATAATAATGCTCTACAAAATGGTTGATTTTATTTCTAAAGTTTTGCTTTATAAATATGTATGTAGGTACATGTGTTAATTAAGTAATTGAAATGGAATTACAAAATGATAAAATTATATTTGTTTTAAAATGAAGAAAGAAAATAAAATTAATATTGTAAATGCATCTGAATTTGATATTGTACAAGATGTTCTTCATTAAATTGAACTTTCTCTATATTCTATGGAATCAATTAGAAACTCCTGAAGCAAGAACACGTATACAGAAAAGCAATAATTATATTTATGATTGCCCATGTGTGTGTAACACTTAAAATTCTTATACACAAATCTAATACCAACACATACTTAATCTTATTAAAAAGTATCTATTAGAATAAAATTAAAATAATTAATTAAATTTCGATTTATTCAAACACAACATAATATGTGAGTGTCACTTAATTAATTAAAAGGACAAAATTTTTCTTCTTAAGTAGAAAAATAGAAATAAATTTCAAAATAAAGTGTATTTGAAGTTGAAAATTAACAAATTACGTAAGAATGTCCTCAATTCTACTGTTCAAGTTTAACAATGTTTGATTTGAGTGTATCAAAGTCCAACAATTTGTCATAATTTACCTTAAAAACTGTAACTTTGAATTAAAAAGCATTTTCTAAGAGTTCTCAATTCATTTTTAACATTATTTTCCTTGTGTTCTATCTAACGTATTTCATTATAAAAATTCAATTGACCATAAAAAACAAAATACACTTTATCACAAAAATGAAAATATCATAATAATATCTTGTAGAAATATTGATTTAGTCAAAAAAGAAAGTCAGCAACATTTTCAGAAAAATAAATTTCTATAGATTACAATTATTTTTTTTTTTAAATCACAATGTGTGTTACTATACCATTTCCACACAATATAACATCATTTTAACAATCTTTATTTAGTTCACTAAGCATTTTATTCTTTCAAAGTTAAAATGTTTTTCATTTTTATTTCTTTTCGTTTTCATAATATAGAATTTCTAAATGTGTATATGTATGTATATACATATGTATGTATGTATGTATATACATATTTTTCCCCAAAAAAAATTAAAATCAATTTAATTTGGGAAATTTTCAAAAAATAAATCTTTTTTTTTTTTTCATTCAAGAAACATTTTTGCTTCCTGTATAATATTATACTCCCACGTTGATACATTTAAATCAAAAAATAATAAATATAGCTAATTAATTTACTCTGATATTGAAACAAAAAATGTGAAAAAAATGTATATTCTTAATTTTACGTTTTACAAATTTCAATGTAGTACGTGACAATCGTACAATCACATTTTAAATATACATATGTATGTATTTTATAAACATACATGTGTGTATCATATGTGCACGTTAACTACGTTTCTAGTGTTAAAAAAAAAAAATTTTAAATAAAATAATAAAAATGGATTTTCTTCCTTAAAAATTATTGCGCTCGTTTTATAATAAAAAATTTTTTAACAATTCAATATCTTAGAATATATTACCACACTGTGTTATTCAGAAAATCCGTTAAGCTTGAATAATACCAAATAATACGTATCTATACATTTTATAAATAATTAAAAAATGGAATTTTAATTTTTAAAGAATTTTTAAAATTGAAATGTAAATTTTCGAAATATTTGTTATTAAAACCTCTGACACAATTAAAAAATAAGAAATTCTAAAATATTTTCAATTATTTGTTTTTTGTTTTGAAAATAAATTAAAAATTTTCTGAATGTTTTTTGTTTTATTGTTTGATAAAGAATCTTAAAGAAATTCGTAACACTAAATGAATTTAAAAATCTTTGTTTTGCTTATTAAAATTATTTTAAAAAAAAAAGTCATAAAAATGTAAATTTCACGAAATATTCTTTCATAAAATAAAACAAAAAAAATATTCTAAAATAATTGAAAAATATTTTTGCTCTTTGAAGTTTAATTTTTGTATTAATCAAAATTTCCCCAGCAGGTGGACATGTCTTTTTTCAGTAATGTAAAATTTACATAGAAAAATAAAAGGTAAGCAATAATCCAAAAAATTAATATAGAAGCTTTTCATTGAAACTACATAATACCATTAAATATGGAACATAACCATGTATGTCAATTGAATATCACCATAATCCACCAAAGAGCATTGTTGGTGAGTACATATACCTTTTTGACCCTTTCATTGTAAATTTATTTTTTTTTATAACTATTGTATAAAGGATGATGACGTCTTTAAAATCTTGCATGACAATCACATATGTAGACCTTTCCCTTTCCATAACATCTAAACAAAATAAATCTTATAACAGTGACCGCATTGGTAAAAACTTGATGGTCTATCGAAAGGTTGAATATCCTTCTGTAAAGGACAGATTATATATTTTTTTTTTATGAAAGAATTATTATTTATAATGACCTTCTAGACTCTATACACTGAACACTTTTTTTTTTTTTTTCATTAAATATTCTCGAGGTAAACATCTACCTAAAATAAACATTTGTCTACTTTCTAAAATATTTTTTTTTCAAACAAGCTATACTTTTCAAATTTGTTAAACATAAATAAAAAAAAAATTTCAAGTTTTAAGAATTTACCTTTTTATGTTTTGCTAATCTAAAATGAAAAGTAGATTTTTTTTTTTTTTAATTTTTAAAGATTTAATTTTTGTCCTTTATAGAAATTGAAAATTATATAAAAATAAATGTAGGCTGTATCTTTCATTTTATATTCAGGTGGAAAATTGTCAATTGACTGAAAAGTTCATAGGTCAGTGTATATATATGTAGTATGTAGTTAAGTTTACTATGAGTACTTTTAATGATTACTTTTTTTTTTCTTCTTTTAAATGAAATTCTTTTATGCAATCCGTTTTTCATTTTTTTTACAAATATTATGAAAATATAATATTTGCAAACGGCTTACAAGTCACGAGTGACCTTGAATTGAAAAAAAAGGACATTATACCCTATTATGATCATATGAAAAAGGTACACATTATCTTTTATTTACTTTTTTATAAGTATAGATATTATTCTGGACAGTTTTTTTTCCTTCCAGATCAATAAATTTTTTACATAAATGACAAATAAAAAGTGAAAAAGATATAAGAATAACAAAAACTTAGAGGTTTTGTGGACAGTTCCATAAAAAAAAATTTAAAATATTTTCGGATTATAGATAAGTGGAATTCGTTTATCAATATTTCCACGTATAAGATACAATACAAACACAAAAACAACAATTTCATGCATCTATGTATGTCAAATCTTAACAAAAAAAAAAACCTGTTTGTAGAAGAACAGAAACTTCTGAAAAATTTTTGAAAACATAAATATTTTTTGATATTTTTAATATTTGTGAAATAAATCTCAGTTAAAAAAATTTCATTGTAAAAATAAAAATGGTAAAACCATTTTCAAGAGAATTTTTCTTTCCTTTCACTTTAAGTACATACATATGTACATACATATATCTACGTGAGTATTACATATACATATTTGTTCCTTTATAAATCTAGGGAAGTAATGCCCACATATACTCGGTTATTTTCAGTGAAAATAAAATTTTTAGAGTACATAATTTTAGAAACAAAATTCCTCAAATTTCATATAATTATTTTTTTTTTTTTTTAAGAATAAATTAGTTCTAAACAACAACAAATAAATATATTTCAAAACAGTCTTTTGACAGGAAATCTCACAATTAAAAAAAATTCAAATTTTTCATTAAATTAAAATTTAAAAATGCAAACAAACAAAAGTAAAAATGGCAAAAAAAAAATATTTAAAAAATATAAAAAAGTCATTAATTCAAAATTCATTTTATAAAAATAATTCATCGTTATTTTGCATCCTCAAAATATGAAAATAAATAATATATGAAAATAAAATTTATAAATATGTACATATCTACATGCATCGGAAGTATGTGTGCATTATCATTTGAATAATAAATAAAAGAGGAAGATATATTTTTTATATTATGTTGTCTTTTTGTTTTTAAAAATCACTTGTTTTACCTTTATTGCTGCTACTCTTTTTTTTTTTTGTACATAATATGTATGTGTATGAATTTATTTTTTAAATTGCATTTTTAAAATTAAAAGGAAATGTATGAATATTTTTAAAAACCATGATGAGTTATCAACATTAAATTAAACATTGAAAAAAAAATTAAAAGATAAAAAAAATATTTAATTAAAAATTCATATGAAAATAAAACAAACAACAAATAAATTGCATCAGTATATTAAAAAACGGTAAAAAATACACATATGTATGGTATATGTATATCTTACATTGATAAATGGATAGACACTTTTATATACATACATACATATGAATATAAAGAGTTGTATTTTTATCCTCTGTCACATTTTTTGTTAATTATTCTTTTGTGTGTGTTAGCTTTTATTCTGTAACATTTAGATTAAAAAAAAAATGATGATAGTGTTTCATTATTCTACTATACAGGGTGTTTCGTTTGAAATGATACCATTGATAGGTCTCATCGAGACGAACAAAAAATCGTTGAAGTTTTTTTGCACATTTTTCACAAAACACCGCATAACTTTCTACAGAGGCAATCCGGGGTCACTTTATATTCAGAAAAAATATGGAGTACCCTTTCCCCCCCACCCCACAAACAAAACCCTACTTGTCTCTCTACCCTGAAACTACAAAAGTTAAACGCGTTCAAATTCAAAATTTTACGAATTTTTCCCAAATTTTTGTGTTTAACCCTGTTTTGCTCAAAAAAATCTTAAATTAACCTCCACTTTTTATTGTAGAAAATGAAAGTTCAATTGATTTTGCATCGATTTGCTTTAATCATTTTTTTTTTCGAAAAATGCATAGTTTTCGAGATATTTGCACTTGAAAAAAGTGAAAAAGACAAATCTTTGAAATTCATGATTTGAATGTGTTTTTATTACAGTGTAAATTGAAAATAGGTGCTAGAAATGCTAATTTTCAGACTTATCAATGGTATCATTTCAAACGAAACCAAACGAAACACCCTGTATATTTCATATAGGTAACACTGTTCCAAAATATATTTTTGAAAATAAAAAAATAATAAAAAAAATGAATGAAACCAATAAATGCTTTCAACTTATCACAACAACAACAAAATTTTTTATCAATATTAAATCTCCATGTTGAAAAAAAAAATTCTAAAAATAAAAAAATAAAATAGAATAGATGATGAATACGAACAAAAATCGAATTTGTCCAATAAAGTTTGAGTAAAAAAGATTGTGAAAAACCAGTAGTTTCATCAAAAAACCATGCAGAAAGGACATACATAAAAGCGTAAAAATTTAAACTGAGATAACTTCGATAATTGTGAATTTTATCCAAAATTTTGCATAAAATCAATTTCAAAATATTCCCAACATTGATTTCAACTTTCGAAAACAAATAACGAAATCATTCATAATTTGTAAAAAAAAAAAATGGAAAAACAATTTATACATATGTACATCAGTCACACCATATACGCAGCGGAATTCCATTTTTTGAATTCTCACTGTCATTAAAATTTTATTATTTAATTAATTTTGTATTCGTATTAAAAATTCAAATGATGTAAATTATCATTGCAAATTAGTTTCATGTATCATAAAATTGTCTGAAAAAACCAAAAAGAAATTTAAAAAAAAAAACATGTGGGTGTACGCGACATGGCAAACGGATATATTTTATTTTGTAACAGAATTTTTAATTTACAAATGTTTTTTTTTTTTATGTGTTTCTGCTAAACTTATAAAAAATTCATGTATGGATAATTTAAGTATATCACATAAATAAAAGATATAATTTACGTAAATTGTTTTATAGGCTTCATATCTTTATATTATGAAGATAAATAAAAAATGTGCATACATAAAATTTTTATACGTATGTAATAAATTTTGAATATATAAACTGACTACTTACTTGACTTTTAAAATGTTTATTTTTCTTTTTTTAAATTTTAACACGAAATATAGAAAATTCGCAATATTTAAAAACAAAAAATTTTCACTTAATTTCAAGTTTTTCTTTGTCTTTCTTTAATATTTTTTTTTTTTAAAGAAAAATATTTTTGAAATACATATTTTAAAATTGTGATAAATAAATAATTACTATTCATTCTTTCTTTTATTATTTTTTTCTTAATAACTTGTTCTTCTTCCTTTTAACAATGTTTAACATAAAAAAAAATGCTAGAAAAAAAAAAGATAAAAAAAAAACTTTCTTGTAGATAATCTTGAAAAATTTACAACTCAATTCGTTTTAATTATTCATATTTAAAGATTATTATACATCATTAAATATTACTACCAAAGTAATTAAAAATGAAATTAAAGAAAAATGATAATAATCATAAAAAATGAAAAACACAAAGTTATATAGCTTTATTTCAGTTAATCTTTTGTAATTTATATAATTTATACCAGGTAAACTTTCATTTAACGAATTTACGAAAAAGAAATGTAAAAGAAAAAATTAAAAATTATTATTGTAATTTTAAAGTTAAATTAAAACTCTTTAAATATTAAATACATAGATTTTTTCGAATATATATACATATATTTTTTTTTTTTAGATGAGAATATTATATATCTCAAAGGATATGAAGCATTAATGCGTTAATAATATTCAAAATCGATTTTGGATTATATTTTTTTTTGTTGATTTACGACCTATAATTTATTTTAAAATATTAAGGGTATTCTATTACATTATAATGAAAACCTCATAATATTGAATAAAAGTATCTTGTATATATTAAGTAACTTATACAGAATGAAAAAATAATCAATAATTTTGTTCTTATAAGAGTAGAAGCTTTGAAAATTGATACGAAAAGTTAGTCTGTAAGCGTTTTATTTTTGTTTAGTTTTAATAAATAATTTTAAATAAAAGTTAAATTAAATTAATTTACAGTCTTGCGAATAAGTTTAAGACCATTTAGAAATTATGGAAAATCATCACCAACTTTGAATAGAGATCCTCGCCTCCGTTCATCTCTATTCTTCAATTTGTTCTTATAATTCCTTTTGAATATTTTTACTGCGTCAATTAAATACATATACAAATATAAAATTTTGATGTTAACTTGTTACTGCATTAAATTTTATATTCATCGAATAGGAAATATTGAATCACTCAAATTGGTCTTAAACTTATTTGTAACGCTGTATTTTTAAATAAAACTGAATTCACTGTTCAAGTTAGTTATTGTTCTCTATATTGTACACTTTTGATAATTAGAGTTAAAAATTGTCAGTTTATTTATTGAAAACAATACGTATACAGGATGTTTTACAACTCGTGTGCCAAACTGAGCAGGGTAGTAGATCTCAACGAGAAATGAAAAAAATGTTGGAAAAAATTTCCTATTTTTAAAATAAAAATAAGGCACATTTTCGATATATTCGACGTTGAACATAAAAATGCATCCTGTATATAGGTTTTTACTTCATAACTCTAAATCTTTTTATTATCCAAATTAAACTAATTCTGATCAGAATATGTGAGTATATTAAATATGCCAACCTTATTTACATCTTAAAAAATAACCCTTTGATTCAGCATCTTGACTTTAAAGTTTTTTAGATAAGACAATAAAATTATAAAAATTTGCTCTAATACATTGTTACCAAAGCTACCACCTTCTACATGATCATTTGTTTTTTTTATTAACATCCCGATCCTGTAAGTTTTTCTTCACGTTTGTTCAGCACTTGAGTCAATTCCTGTATTTTTTGTAGACAAAATCATTTTGGAATTCGAATATCTCCGGATCTTGCGATTAAATTAATTTGAAATTTATATCTTGTATTCTCTTTATCATTTTTTACAATTAGTTCCTTTACACGAAGAAAATTCCTACAATATGACACAAGTTACAGGATGAAAAATAACATACTATACCACTTATTAATTCTTGTCATCTATTTCTATAAAAAAACTGAAATTTGACAAAAGGACTAAAGTTATATCCTGGACAAAACAAAAGTGAAAAATAATTAACTAAATTTTGAAAAATTAAGCAACTTTATAATAAAAATAAATTTTCTTGTTTTTTAAATAAAATAAATAAAATAAAAAGCATTTGACACCATTAATCATTGAATTATTTCAATTGTTTGAAAAAACAAAACAAAACAAATAAAAGTGCTGCGAAAACATAAAAAAGCTTTCTTCTTTACTTTTTTTATTTGTTGCGTGTTCAGAAACAATGAGAAAGTAAAATGGCCTACAGTTTCAATTATTATTTTAAATAAATAATACAAATTTATGATATTTTCTTATTTTTTGTTGAATTTTAATGAAATTAAAATGAATGGTAATGCTATAGAACTATGTTTGTAGCGGTGATATTGTTTCAAGACTTTAAAATAGAATTTACGAGCAATTCAAGCATCACTTAATGCTTTATACTTGCATGTAAAGCTGTGAAAATTTACATATTACATTGGAAAAAGATTATATTTTTTTTTTATGAGGAGTAAAAATGAAAAACTCTCTAATTGCATTTTTAATGAATTTAAGGAAAATGGAAAAAAAAAAACCTTTCACACTTAAAATTTTAAAATATTGACTAGATTCTTTTAAAATATAATGAAATAAAAAACTTTAAAAGATAATATATTACCTGCCCTTCAGTGACCTGCTGTATCCTTAATAATTAACATAACGATTAAAATATAGCGAGTTTTGAAACTATGATAAAACAAAATATAAAAGAGTTTTGCAAGTCACAGGATAAAAAAAAACAAGTTTTGTAGTTAAAATGCAATACGTAATTTTTAAAGTATTTTATTAATAGTCTGGTATACAAATAACTTGAAAAAAAAATTAGATATTGCTATAAAAAAAATTCTTTTCCAATTTTTGTAATTAGACAGTTTTGCATCTACACTTCTCATATATGTACATAATTAACTATTCCTAGAATTCTGATTAAATTTTTTCCGCCAAAATAACTATGAAAAGCCTATTTTATTTCTTTTTTTTTTTAATTTAGGTTAAATAAATTTTTTTTTATATATAAAAAAAACATAATTTTAGGCATTCTATGTGCCTCCCGAAAATTTATTATAAAAATAAACAAAATTTCATGTAAAAATTTTAGTATTATGTTTTTAATTACTCAAACTCAAATTTTGTAAAATTACTAAAAATTACTGGAGAAAAAAAAAACATAATGGTAATTGAGTACTAAATGTCAAGAAGCTAAATGTGAGCAAAAATTATTCAAACAATTTATTTTAAATTATGAAGGCACACACACTTTCTTTTTACAAATGAAAAAATTTTAAATTGAAATTATGGTAAAATTTATTTACTGAATAATCTTTTTAATTAGATAATTACAAATTTAAGCTATGAGAAAAAAGGATAATTCAATACAAAATTAAAAAATTCACATTTTCATTGTGAACCTTTATAAGAAATAATAATTAGTCTGAGGTTTGTTTATTTTTATTTAGCCCTTAATTTTATTTTTAATTGTAATTATTAGTAGCACGTTTTGTAGCAACATTTTAAATACGAAATATAGGTTAAAAAAAATTATTTTCGTGATACAGAGAAAAAAAAAACAAATATAAAAAATATTCTAAGTGCAAATATTAATAAAATGATTTACTCTCGACTTTTAGACAAACAAAAGCCTGTAGGAAATCAAACAGTTAAAGTGACAAACAAATAACTAGAATAATTCTAAAATCAAACGAAATTTTCATTTGTGTAAATATTGTAATAAAAATTTGTTCAACGACATTAGCATATTGATTTTGGTTTGAAAATAAATCAATTATCTCAAGGACAATATTGTTTTGGAAAATTGAAAATTTATACAAATCTCAGCATTAAAAGTTTTTTTAAATTAAATTGAAAAAGTGTGTTTTTTTTTCTTGTTGAAAGTCTTCGGGGTATCTCTTTATTGCATAATATCTCAACGCACAGCACAAGCACTTGTAGAAGAAAAAAAGGGTTAAAAGATCATTGAGAAAAAGAAACATTATTTTTGAATTTTTGTGTACTATAAGACGGAGGAAACACATAAAACGTCGTGACATTGTAACACAATTTGAGAGTTCGATTAATAAAGACCATTTTATTGTACGTTTGGAAAATAACTTCGGATAGAATTTGTAGGTTTTATGAGAACACAACACCCAAAGAACCAACTGTCATATGATAAAAATTTAATTTTTAAAATTTAGAATAACTTCTAAAAAAATTTACTTTAATTTTCTGTAATAAAAAGTGGAGGTTAATTTGAGCTTTTTTTTAGCAAAACAGGGTTAAACACAAAAATTTGGGAAAAATTCGTAAAATTATGAATTTGAACGCGTCTAACTTTTATAGGGTTCAGGGTAGAGAGAAAAGTAGGGTTTTGTTTGAAAGGGCAAAGGGTACTCCATATTTTTTCTGAATATAAAGTGACCCTGGATTGCCTCTGTAGAACGTTATGGAGTGTTTTGTGAAAAAAGTTCAAAAAAACTTCAACGCTCTCTAGAGGCCAAACCGTTGGGATTTACAACCCCCCCACCAATACAATTTTTTGTTTTGCCTCGGTGAGACCTATCACTGGTATCATTTCAAACGAAATGTATGTATGTAACACCCTGTATGTATAATATAGTAGATTGAAGGTTCAATGTTTTTTTTAAATTTTAATATTTCACTGGACTTAATATGAAATAAAATAACTCTTTAAATGTACAGTGCATGTCAAAAGTATTTTAACAATAGGTTTCTTTACAAAAGTTAAAATTTAAACCTATAAATATTCGTTTTAATTTTCAATTAATTATCATGTTGCAAATTTGCATGTTCAATTGTTCGATCATTTTCAAAAAAAAAAATCTTAAATACTATCTACAATACAAATAAAATAAATTGACATTTGGTTCAAAATACTGGTTTTTGTGTGTTAGATTTTCAAGAATGTCAATTTTGATCGAATCGTTTAATTCTAATCTGCATTTTATGGGTTTTTTTTATTCTTTTAAAAAAGTATGGGCCAGTGTGACAGGAGGCTCAAATTCGGTAAGGATAGAAATTCGTTCTCTAAGATAAAAATTGTATGACGAAATTATTTAGTATTGAATTTTGATTTTCAGGAAAAAAAAAAGTTTTTGTAAGAATACTTTTGACCAATACTGTATATTATCAATACCAATACTTTATTTTTAAATTGAAGAACATAAAAAATTATATACAAAATAAAGAGAATTTATAAGTAATAAGCATTTATTTCAATTTTTTTTTTTTTTTATTTTCTTTATGAAAAGCACTTAATTTTTAATAGATTTTAACGTTAAATAAAAGAAAATGTTGTAGTTGAAAAGCTCGAAAAGAAAAAATTTATATAAATACATATGTATGTACATATAACATTTCTATATATTGAATAGCTTTTTTTATAAACTGACAACTTAATAACATTTATTTTTCCAAGGATGATGAATACTATGAATTTTTTTTCAATTTCCATGATATAAAGCCATTATCAGAATATTTTCTATGAAAAAAAATATATAATTATTTTCTATCATAAAAAATATTGAAAAGAACACCAAAGGATATAATTGAAAGAAGAAAAAAAAATAATTACTTTCATAGTGCAAAAATTGTCACATAAAAGGTCTTTTATATGTCTTATCTGATCATATGATGTCAAAGGGATGTCGAAGTGATTATTTTCACTTTTTTTTAATTTATTTTGCTTCTACTTTTGAATTTTTTTACAGATTATTTATACATAGAAAAAATTTTATTATCAACTTAAAAATTTAAAATTTACCTGGATGTGAATTTTTATAAAAACGAAGATATTCCAAATTGTTACAACTGAGATTACTATAGATAGATACCGTACTGGAATTCTCTACTAAAATGGAATTTGACTGCAATAGTATAGATCACAATTTTGGTTATCACCTCTTTCTTTGCCTGATTTTGGAAAAGACAAGGAACGTTAAACAAGCCACAAAACTTATTGCATACTATAAAATCGAACTCATAAAAAAATCTTAACCGTAATCATACCCTAGTCCCTATCAGCTAAAAAACGACCATGTACACTAACCATAATTTGATTATACATGTACCTACCAGTGGCTAATGTGTTAATAATTTCATATCTATGCGAGGCCTATTTCTTATTATATTTTATATCTTTTTTTTTTTTTTTTTTTTTTTTCAAAACTAAATATTTTTTTTTAATTTCCACACATCGTGTAAAATAATCCTTATAATTCTAGTTGAAAGTTTCGAAGTGGAATTCTCATTTTTTATTACTTTTTTTTTTTTGCATGACTTTCAAAAAAATTATCTTAAACTTTATACGATAATATTGTTTTTTAAAGATACTTGTTGATAAATTTAAAATAAACTAAAAAAAATATGAAAATTGTTTTTACATTACTGTTTTTTTTACAGTTTTCACATTATCTAAAATAAAAACTTGTACTAAAAAAATCTACATATTACAAATTTACATTTATGAACTTTATTTTACCATAAATTTTTTTTTATTTTCTTTTAAAAACAATTTATTCTCAACAACAACAAAAAACTGCATTCATTGTTGTTTTTATGTAAATTTATATGTAATATTTTAACGATAACATAGTTTATGGTTTTTATTCAAAACACATTAAGTCAGAAAAGATTTAAAACAATGTGAAGAAAATATAAATATTATTTAAGTATCTATGTGTGTGTGGTATTTATTTTACATATGTTTATTATGCAAAACTTTTTCCAAATACAAAAAAAAAAATGCATAAACACTAAAGAATGAATAAATTGTTAAAAGCTTTTAAAAACTTTAATATATTATATGAAGTTTTGTGTAAGATATACAAAAGAAAAAACAAACTAAAAAAAATTTTTATATTAAAGTATTCATGTCCTTTGTCTTATACATATAATATGTTACATAAACACATGTATATTTTTATACTCCGAAAATTTAAATTTAAAATATGTATGCTCATAAATTATTTAAAATACTTAAAGAAAATATATTTTGAATTATTTAAATTTTTATGTTAACGAATTTTTAAAGTAAAAAACTGAAATAATTTTTTTTTTTTCATTTGTTTTCACTATGAATATTTCAAATGAACATTTACAAGTATGTGATATGTCTTTTATAGTATACTATCTTTTTTATTATTTATTTTCATGCTTATTATTTCGTATTCATAAACATGTGATATTTAATTTTACCGTTTCATAATTTTCTAATGAAGAAATGTTTTTTTGTTTTTATGAAAAAGCATTGAATAATTATAAAGTACAATAATTTCATAATTTAAAAAAATATATATAAACCGAGAAAAAATATTTCCTATTTGCGTGCAACATGAGAAATTTCTTATATTTTTCCTAATTAAAGTAGGCGCACGATATATATGATTATTTTTCAAGATAAATAACAAAATCAAAGACATATAAACTACCACATATAGTAAATTAAAATTCAGGATATTCTTAAACAACTTGGTATTATGTTTACGTAGAATTTTTTTTTTCACATTGTACCTATAATTATTATGACTTTTACGTGCTTTTTACTTTAATACTCCTATTATATTCTTATTTTAAAATACAAATAAAGGTTATCCTTATTAAATTACTATTTGTAGATACCATTAGTACAACAACAAAAAAAATACTTTAACTTAAGATATCAAAAATAAAAAAACACAAATAATTGGTTTAATTTCACGAGTATAACATTTAAAGCAATTAAATCAGAAACGTGATAAAAGACCAAAAATCAACTTCATACAGTCATAAAATAACTTTGGTTTTTTTTTTTTTTTTGTAATTTGTGAAAAAAAAATTGTTAAAATTTGATATTACACATCATTAAGGAAATTATTTCAAAAGTAATATTAATAAAAATATAATTTTTCTCATTGATGTAAAAGTGCTTTAGAGAATTTTTTAAGATAAAAGTTTATGTGTGTAGCTCGACTCACACAACTACATATTTAAATTAATAATATAATTTTTAGATTTTTTAATTTTTTTATACGAGTATCACACCGATACGCCGATATATTTCAAATTTGAGAACCACAAATAAATTTTTCAATTTTAATTTTTGTTTTTTTTTGTTTTTTTGAAAATAAAGTAGAAAGTAAAAACTTTATCCTTAATAAAATTAGACGTTGTGTATTTGAATTCAATTTTCTTTTCAAAACTCTTATTTTTTTGTTGTTAAAAGTTTTTTACTGAATCTCATCTATATTATCAGATTTTAATATCTTTTCCATTCAAAAAGAAAAAGAAAGCTAATCAATTATTGTATTGAATTACTGAATGTCAGATAAGTTAATTGCTTTTAATACTTTCCCTTTTTTCAAATTAAGTTCATTAATTTTAAGATTCATTCAAATTTTTTTTTCTAAATCTACAAATTTTTTAATGCATTTCTTCATTTTCTAATTAAAATATACTTTTTTATTGTATTTTCTTTAAATTTTATTACTTGATACTCATAGGCTATATACACAGAGGCTATTTAAAAGAAAATTTTATACCTGTAGTAACTGAAAAACATGAAAACGACATTCGACTCGGCCGGGAATCGAACCACGGAACCTTTGCCTTTCCGGGGTAATGCTCAAACCATTGGAGTACCGAATACCATGTCACTTGCTGTTCTCAGTTACCACCTATAATCATTGATGAAGAATACTCAAACCTCCTACATAAAAGTTTTTGACAATGAGTATCTATAAGTCTTAGTATACATTATGACTTTTTATCCTAAGTTATCATACGTCAAGCCTTGATCAAACGAAGGGATATGTACATATATATGTATAGGTTTACATTGTAACCTTTTCCCTTACGTCAAATTTTCTGAATTATGTTTCATATTTGCTTCTATCTTTGCATGGAAACTTTGAATTTAAAGTATAAGTTGAATGTACTTAAACTTTACGAATATGTAATTTACGAATCGAATAATTACGAATATACCACATAAAGGAATCGCTGTACCCTAGGATAAGGATTGATTAACTTTTGGTTCACTTCATTCATCTAAATAAAACCTTTCTTTCACTCCAGATTAGGTACAAAAGTTGATATGTATACATTATCTAAAATAATAATTAAACCAACATTAACTCTTTGATTACTAAAGTATGGATGGATTTTTAAAACAATCATTAATTTAAATTAACTATTTTCATTTAAGAGAAAAGTTTAAAAACAAACTTTTTGGGTGAACGAAAAATATGAATGAGATTTTCAATGGAAAATTTCATTAAAACACATTCTTGGAATTTTTATTATATTTTTTTTTTCCATATTTTTAAATTTTTTCTCAAAAGATATTGCCCATAACAGCCAAAACACTTGAATGGGCTTATTTAATTCCAATTCAGTTAGTAACAATTATGATGAAAAATTTTTCATTGTCAATAATTCTTGGAATTGTTTAAATATTTAATAAAAAGTATTTAAGAATTTTAAAAAACACTTTTTTTTTTTACTTAACTACACAAGCAAAAAACAACACCCAACAGTGAGACACTTATTTTTCTCTAATCAGACCTATTTCTAGCACCAATTAATATATTTTTTTTTTTTTGCTTACAGTTTCCTTCCATGAAAACTAATTCTTTTTTAAACAAATTTTAACTTCAAATAATTAAGAACTTTAAAATGATTCACTGTACATTCCTTTTACTTGATTGACAACATCCTTAAAATCGTGTAGTTCCAAAATATGCGTTGACTGTGTTGCGTGCGATAAAGAATGAAATACGTTGGAATTTTCCATCTTTAGTTACTTTTTAGCTATAACAATTGCCTCATTATTGAATATTTTACCCTAGATATACATATGTATAACACTTTTTAAGTTTGAAAATTATGTATGGTTTATTATTATTTTTCAAAGGACAAAGTTTTAAATTATTTTTTTTTATTTGTTTTTCTTCACACACCTACTAGAATAAGATCTGAACGTGATGTTGTTTTTAAATTAAAATTTTTTTTTTGTAATAAGATTAAACTTTTTCATTTAAAATACGCTTTTTTTTTCATACATGATACATACACACATATGTAAATTTGATTATTTTCAAAAACAAAATCCTTAAATCGTTGGAATGTAATTATATGATTATGTAAACAATATGTAGATATTTATTTATGTATTTTCATTTCATTTTTTTACGTTTTTCATGATCCTTTATATGTATCATACATATACAATACACACTATGAATTCTTAAATAATGACAATGAAAAAGACTGCAATGATTTTTATGAAGAAACAAAAAAGGATCATAAATTTTTATTAAAATCGTAAGTATAAAAAATAATAATAATAAAAATGTAAAAATATGTAGAATATAAAAAAATGAAAATAAAGTTCATACTAAACGAATTCATTTTTTTCATTTCAATTGACAAGAAAAAAGGATAATTATACCATTTTACTACTCCTTATAAGTAAACGCATACAGATACTTACAAAAAGTTTTTGTTTTTTTTTTTTTTTTTGATAAATCAATCGAAATATCGAAAAAAATTTTCTTGTTTTATTTTATAAATGAGGCAGTATAATACAAAATGATCATATAATAGTTACTCGTTCTGATAAACTATGCATATTTCTAGAAGATTTAACATAAAAAATAAAAGTTAACTTTGACAAAACAAATTTTTACATACATATTTGCAAAAGATAAGAAAAACAAAAAACATCAAAAACGAAAATCATTTTGTTGATATAGCAAATTACCCCATAAGTACATAAGTATGTTTGCTGACAAAAAAATTTTCAGAGCCATGTTATAGTCATAGCATCCTTTTAATTTTTTCTATACATAAAATCTAGATAAAGCTTTTCAGTATTACTTTTTTTTTTCTTCTTATTTTCAAAATATAATAAAAATGTTTTTTAATGAAATTTCTAAATTTTTTAAAACTTGTATTATAGAAGAGAGCTCATAAAAAAAATTCAAGTAAATAGAACAATATTTTTCTAAGAAATTGGATTTTTAGTATCTAACTCTTTATCCGGATCTCTTTAGTATCTATGTATATAGTATGTACAAAAAAATCAAAAATATAAAAGGAATGGAAATTAAAAAAAGATCTTTGATAAAAGATACACTATTTTATTATGTTAAGTTATATAGACTTTACATTTGGACTTGTTAAAAAATAAAACGTATTTTAAGCTTATTTTCTATTGAATTTTATTAAATGAACTAACGCAAACAATGTATTCGATTTTAAAAGAAAATCATACATCTAGCACACTATAGAAACAAACAACAACAAAAATTATATTGAAACTGATAAACATCTATGTAGGCCATGATGATATTGTAATTTAGCCTAATTAAAAGCTTATACACTTTATATGTAAATTACATACATGACAAGTGTTTAAGTCAATTTACTCAATTTACAAGATTGTTTATAATGTTCTGTTGAAGCGAATTAACACCTAAAAATTCTTTATTATATTCTCTCACATTACCCTTCAGGTATAAGTACTTAATTTAACTGAACTGTAATACAATATTCATTAATAAAAAAACATTTATTTGTCCCTTAAAAAAAAAAATAACACAGGAAAATTCTCTAGCTTCATCTAAAATGCGAAAATCATGGCTATTTTTACACGAATTTTTCAATAAAACAAAAAAAAAATTGAATTATGATATTCTATTAACTTTTCTTCAAAAACTTTTATATTGATTTTCTTTCACTTTACATTACGTTATTTAAGGAGGATTGCAGAAATTTTCATAATTTACTTTGACCTTGTTTTTTTTTTCTAGTTTTATTGAAAATTTCCAAAAACTTTTTTTCTTCGTTTGTTTCTCTGGGGGCTTTGCAAAAACATAACGCATTTCTTCCTTTCCAAGTTTCTTATATCAAAATCTCAATACATCAATTTTTAAATTAAATTATTCTGAATTATATCAATTTTAATAGAATTTCTTAGACACTACCGCAATATAATTACCATTCAAATATCTTGTATTTTATTCTCATCAGCTTTCTTACATCACATCACTACCGAGAAATTCACATGAAATAAGATCCTATTTTATTTATGTATGTATTATTTTTTTTTAATATTTTCTAAGAATGGTAACTATGTATATTCTTTTCGAAAGTACCTATAGAAAAAAATATTCTTTACAGTTGCTATATTTATTAGTTACACCAGACAAATTAAATAATACGTATTACAATGATTTTCCACAAATCTATTAGAAAGATTATTAAAATAAATTTAATTTTACCTGTCTGTGTAATAAACTTCAGTTACTGTTACATGAAAATGTTCTTAGAAATTAATGCAGACATCTTGAATAAAAATAAATTAACTGTTTTTTTTATTAAATTATTCATCTTGATTTTTTTTTTTTATTTTCATAATTTCAGACACTTTTAATTACAAAATAGAGCAATCATGTGAAGGATTAAAAGGATATCTAAATGAATGATCTTTTTGTTACAAAAACTGTGATGATTAAAATATTTGAAAGAAAACATCACAAAATTTCAATTTTTGATTAAAAGAAAAAATTAACATTTCATTCATAATAAAGTCTTCTATATTCTTACAAAAGATAATACTACATATATAGAGTTTAAACAATAAATTTGTCCTTTCCATTCATAAATCTTTTTATATATCTCGAAGGAACCTACATACTCGTGGTAGCATAACTAATATGTAACAGTCAGTTTTCGATGCCTTTTAAATAAATATAAAATTTGAAAAAAAAACATCATTGTGTTTGAATGAAAAATTCATTCTAATACAGAGTTATAAATTCTACAAAAAAAAAAAAAGAAAAAAGAAAATGTGCTAGATTTAATGCTAGAAAATTAAAATGACTAAATTCTCCACAATAAATTGCGTCGTCGCAATTCAACTATATATTTCATAAAAAATTCATACTTTATAATGCTAATGTTTATTAATTTTATATGAAGTTCATACTAAAGAATAAAAAGCCTTTTACGTTTAGTATATCTTTTGTTGTTGAACTGTAAATATGTATCTACATATTATTAAGGATTTTGTCATTGAAAAGAAAATACATATTTTTCTTGTCATTACGAATTATTTTCATTTTCAATTTTTAAAATTGAAAATATAAAAAAGCTGAAAAGATTCAAAAATATTCAGAATGAAATGAAAAACGAATATTTATAATGATTTATATTATTTTTGAAATTATAAAGAAATGATTATGTTTTTTTAACAATGCGATTTAAAGATGAAAATTTGAATATGATTTTGCAATTTAAAAATAAAAAAATTTTTTTGAACAATTATTACGAGATTAGAATTTTGAAAGCATATTAATTTCTTTTTTTCGTTTTTAACATTGCTCTGTCATTTTTGTTTTTTTTTTTTTTTTTTTTTTTTTTTTTTTGGAATTTTATAATTTCCTCTTGAATTTAAATTTAATTGTATAACTTGAACATGGAATATTTGTGTATTTCAAATTTTTTAGTATTTGTATAGTTTTATAGAACAAAGAACAAAGAATTTCTTAAAAATTCTTTAACAACATAAAATATTCGTGTAGAAGTAAATGTAAATTAATATACAAATAATAAAGATGTATAGAAATATTGAACATACATACATATAAGTAGACAAACTTCTATAAATTGGTATTTCAAGTATGTAATATTTGTATGATTTTTCAAAACAAAGAAACTGTGATCAAAATGCTTTGAAAAATGAAAGTATATTATTTCCTCTTCAGAATAGATAGTTAATGTACTTACTGCAACTATAGCGACAAAAATCACAAAAAAAAAAAAAACAATACATATTTTGAAAATTTTTGGAATATTACATTTTTGTAAAATTTAACATTTACTCAACTTAAACCAGTATTTTTCTGAATAACAATTTTGAAGAATCTTTTTGTCATTTTAAGCACAATTTTGAACGGTATTAATGATGGGTTCATTTAAAGCTCAAATAAAAGAAGTTTTGGTTTTAAGTGGGTTTAAAGACATATTTACCCTTCACCTACATATGTGCATACATATGTATATACATACTTGAGAAAACTTTGTTTTATTGTTGAAATTTGAATTTTAATTCAAATAATTAACAACGAACATAATTGAAAATATTTTTTTCTTTTTTAATTTCAATTTCATTTTTGCCATTTTAATTATGTTTTTTTTTATAAAATTTTTTTTATCAAATATTTTCATGATTTTCTTTCACATTTTTCAAAATTTAATAAAAAAAATAATTTATAAAAGTCAAAATTTTATTTTTAAAAAAATTTAAAAAAAATTTGATTTGTATATATCATTAACCCAAATTAAAAATTTTCTACTTTTAAAATTCTTTAATTTATTTGAAAGTTTTTTATGTATATGTTTCTCATCATATTTTAATTTTCATAGAATTCTCTTTCGACTTTGAACATTTGTGTCTGCATAAATATTTATCATGTTCACCATCACCATATTTGTACTGGTATATGTATAAATTTTTAATGTTTCCACATATAAAAGTTGTTCTGATTTCACAAAAGAAACAAATACAATATGTATAAAAGAAAAGAAAATGAGAAAATCATTAGAAGAAAAAATATTCTCAACGCTATTTAACCTTGACCTTTCTAGTGAAAAGGATATTATGCATTTAAAAATATGTACATAAAAAGAAAATTTCAAGTTAATCATGAATTTAAATAAGTCGTTCGTGTTAAAAATGTAAATTTTTTCACTTTTTACGATTTACTTACGTTTTATGCTTTTTATTATTTATTTTTAATTTGAATTTTTCAAAGAAATTATTATACAAAGACCAAAAAGAAAAAGATTGTTTAATATGGACTTCTTAAGCACTGGTTTCTTTAAAATTCAGTGTTCAATTAGAATTTTCTGTTTTTTTTTAACAATTGGTACTTCAACTCAATTCAAATTGATAGAATATTTGTCCATTTAAACTTTGGTGGATTGATCCAGTTTTTTGAGAATAATTATTTTTCCTTAATTTCTGTTTTTGGAAAATATATGTATGTGCTAAAAAAAAGTATAATAATTTCAAACTTTATCAAATGACAGTTTTTTTTTCTTTTATTTTATTTATAGATCGTTTTTATATTGAAAATTTAACAACATAGAGCTTTAATGAAATGTCAACCATTGATTGAGTGACAGTTTTAAAAACAAAAATTCACCAAATTGAATTGCTACATTAAGAATTTATAATAATAGATTTAGGGGAAAAAATTAATTTTATCTTTTTTTTTTTCAATTTTTATACTTTACAAAGGTATGAAAGTAAATAAGTAAGTAGTTCGGGTTGTTTGCTGGAAAAAAAAAATCTATCAAAATATTATGAATTCTTTTTTTTTTTTAATGAATAAAGTACAAACATTCCTCGTAAATTCATTGAAAAGAGTTAGAAAAATAAAATTCATACTTTGAATTAGAAAATAAAAAATAAAATTACAAATAAAAATTTCTCACTTAAAGTACTTTTGTTTTATCTCACACGAGTTTTTCCAAATAAAAATAAAAACAGAAGAAAAAAAAAACTGTTGTAAATGGAATCAACAAAATCTACAATATAATTTTTATACTACAATTCGGGTTTAATTATCACTAAGGGTCTCTTTATGAAATAAAATGTAGTAAAATCTTATTTTCTGTTTCAACCTCTGTTGAGTAAATATAACATTTAATTTCTTAATAAATTCAATTGTATATAAAAATTTGAACATAATACTTCTTTACTTAGTGAAAAATGTAAATAATAAACGTGTGGAGGATTTGTGATCTCAATTAACAACAAAAACAAAAAATTATTATTCATTGACACGTTTTTCATTGATTATATTCGTATCCTTCAAAAGTATCTAAAGGGTGTTATATAGTATTTCTTATACTAACCCCCAATGTGACAAATATTCCTATTCAAAAATTTATTGTTATCAAAACATACTGTAAAAAATAAAGTAATAAATCAAATACAAAAACACTTGCATTTGAAAGCATTAATAGGAGCATATTGATATAATTGATACAAACTGTCAAATGTCCTCCAAAAATATCTTTTTATTGTTTTATTTAGCATAAGGGGTTAATTTTCTTTTCATAGTATGACGCAAAAAAATAAGCCTATTTTTTTATTTATATCAAATATATTGTATAAATAATAATTGTACTTACCTTTAAAAAGGTTAATCCATTCCTGGAATATTATTTGTAACATTTGCCAATTGTTCATACTGAAAAAATAAAGAAAAATAAATTTAACGTTTTGTTTTGCAAACAGGTTTTGTAAATAGTAGAAAAAAAAAACAAAAAATCTGAATGTCAATAATTACAAAATAAATATTATTAATGGATTACTTTAAGAAATTGAGTATGGAGGATAAATTCATTCTGATGTTTTTCTAGAATTCAGTAACTTAGTCGAAAATTTGTCATATGAAATGTTTTTTTTTTTACTTTAACATTTTTACCACAAAAAGAAAACAAGATTCCGATTTTTATTTTTTAAATGAGTAATCTCAAGTAATTGACTCAAGAAAAAAAATTTTATGGGGAAATATTAAATTCAAATTTAATTATTTACTACCAAATGTTTTCTAGTCAATGTTAAATAAAGGTCCTTAAACTTTAACGGTCTGTTCCATTCACCAACTTTATTCTTTCTTGGTCTTCATTCAATAACTTTTCTATTGTTTTCAAGATAAAGTGTTACCAATGATAATAATATAAATTCTATAACTGATAACTGCTCTCTGTGGTGTTACTGTCTTCAGAAATTTTGTAGGATAATAAGAGCACTTTTTCAAAACATTCACTTTTAAAAAATTTACCCTTACCACAGCGAAATATTTTTGACTGTACTAAATAAAAGTAAGAAACAATAAATTCGAACTTTTAAGGGCTAATATGTCAGTAGCCTGGAAAAGTGAGTAAGTGAACTATGTATATATTAAATGAAAGCTTTAAAGGTTATCTAATTGGAAAATATTTCTGTGTGGATTTTTTTAAATTTTTTTTTAAAGAAAGTTAAATAAAATAAGTAAAAAACAAACTTTGACGTCATACAAGGAGCCAAACGATTGAAATCGACTGACTATCCTGCCCTGCCCTTCCCTTTACTGTTTATTATCTTTCAAATTTTTTTTTTACAAAAAAAACTTTTGTATTGAAAAAAAGCTTGGACTGGAAAGGGTTAAAAATATGTAAATGAAGGACACAAAGAAAAACTATAGAAAAATACACTGTAATAGCAAAACACCAATCAGTAATAAATTTAAATCTAAATTGCAATCTGATATTTATAAAATTGGGATCTTTAAACTCTTTATATTAGTAGGTAACGAAATTTAAAAAAAAAAAAAAAAACAAAATATAATAAATATGTACCTTTTTGATATCCTTTATTCAATAATAACTTGAAATTCAACAAAAAAAAAATTGTTACGAAATATAAGTCAACAAATAATGTATGATATTTTTCAAAATATATATACATAGGTATAGCACGTGTTGTTGATACTAACAAACATTGATTTTATAAGTAGAATGCACACGTACTTACAAAAAACAGGAAATTAAAAATCCTCCAGGCAATGCTTATGAATTTTTAAAATCATTTTTATAAGAATTCAAAGTATCTAAATCATACCGAAAAAGTTTCAATGTTAAAATATACTTTATATCTTAAGATTGCAAATGTTTGTGAAAATATAATATTGCTTAGTTGAAAAATTGATATATTTTTCGACTGACATTATCCTGAATATTATAATTTTTCGATTTTTACATATTTTATAGATTTTTTTTTTTTTTTTTTTTTTTTTTCAAATTACGAAAAAAATATTTTTATTTATATGTAATTTAAATTGAAGTACAAATATCATACTATTACAAAATTTAACAATTTTAAATATAAAAGAATCTTTCAACTTTAATCCACACATTCCAGCTAATAATAGTATTCTTCAACTATTCAAGTCAATTAACATCACATTACAATCTTTTTGACAGAATGAAAAATGATATCTGCATCTGAAAGGTTATAATTTTCTGTATTTCGTTTTTATACTATGATCTCTAGTTTCTTATTTTTATATGAACTTGAAAATCTAATGGATATTTATATATGTATGTACAGGTCACAGGATGTTCTTACACATTTCAAATCAAAGAAAAAAAAAAGTATTTATTTATTGAAAATTCAAAGTATTATGTGTATAATTGCCTAAGCTAAAATATCTATCTACATACTCGTAGATACCTATGTATATCTATATATATCTATATATCTTTTAGGTTTGATTAATGATGTTTGTATTTTTTCCTCCACAACATCATTGTCTATAACTTGTTTTTCCTTAAAATGTTCAAGTCATTTTTGGACTTCTACTTTCAATGAAATGAAAATTCCATAAATGAAATCATTTGTTTATATTTTTTCCTAGTAGATTTTTTAATGTCCAGAATAGACACCTGTTGTTATTTTCCTGTATACACGTTTTATGATATAATTTTGTAAACCATTAAGATGGAACATTATATCGTAAGAATTTAAATTGCAAACCCATATGAACCGATCCCGTTTACAATTTTTAATAAAAATAACACGAATATGTCCTTGGAACATACTCTCTCTTTTACTTTAAATATATGTAGTTTGTTAAAAAAAAAAAGATCCTTAAAAGGGAATTCTAATAAAGCATACTTTTTAATCCTGAAAAATAATTTTCTTCCAATAAAACAGGTTCTTATATTGATGTGACGTGACAGTAATAAAAATATCGTTGGTTTTCAATTTTAAAATACTTTCAATAGCAAGAGAATAATCCTTCATCATTGTTCCATTATTTTAATAAAATAAGTATGTAAAAAATTGTAATATTTTTTATATGGAAAAATTTACAGGCTAAATTTAAAAATAATTTTTCTTGGTAAATTTTTTTTTAATGTGATAATGTTTTATTTTTAGCCCTTTGCATATAAAAATATATTTATGTCCTTTTGTTTTATAATTACAATTATTAAGAAAATCTTGAAAATTCTTTAAAAAAACATATATACAAATATTTTCTGCTATTAACAGATTTCGTGTATTCTTAAGTGTGTACGTACTACATATATTTTCTGAGGAGAAAAATCATGAAAGAAATTAATTTCTTTCAAGAAGAAATTTTTATAAAATTCAAAAGTAGTAAGGAGAAACACATATCAAATTTTAATTTAAAAAACATAACTCAAATAAAAGTATCTTTATTTTCTTTTCTTTATCGTCAGAATAGAATTATTAGTATTAAAATTGTAATATTTTACAGAATATTTGTTCTCAACTTTTTTTTCTCACTGCATATTTGAATAGTTTTTGAATTACTTTATTTTATTTTTTTTTTTTTTTACTTAATTTTCAATATAAAAATTTACCTATATATGTATGTACATACCTGCATTTAGGCACTTGAGATACTTTTCCAAACGATATACATATGTAGCTGCTTGTACTTCAACTGTAACAATAAAAAAATAAATATTTATAGTTTTTCATATTTTATTTTATAATGTACTGTATAATCATTGACATATTTTTTTTTTTTTGTAATAAATTTAAAAGAATGTTATTAAAATTTTCAAGAATTCACATTAACTACTCCAGCTGTATAGCAATAATATTGAATTTTCAAGATTTCAAGTTTAGTTTTATTTCAAATTATGTTTATTTTTATGTCATTTTCTCATAATTTTATTTTACGTATTCAATTTATTTTTCTTACGGAAAAGCATTATTCAAAAAACTATTTTCTGATATCTTAACCACGTGTATAGTACAAGCAAACAAATCAAATATACTTTCTTGTCACATACATAAAGTGTGTAAGGAAAAATTATATTGAAGAAAAAATCGATACTTTTTTTATTCAAAAAAAAAACAAAACCTAATAAACGCGTGATTACGTTTTTGTCTTGAAACCTATCAAGCAAAAAAAAAAAAACAAAACAAAACAAAACAAAAAAAAATTAAAATAACAAAATTATCTTGTTTCCAAAGGTTTTCTTTATGTATGTCAAATAATGAATTTTATGAATCTTTACAAATTTTGGATTTTTTTATATCTTTTCAAGGAATTCTATAATGGCATGTTGAATTTTTGGATTTTTTTTTCTTTGAAAATATGTATTGTACTTTTTATCAAAAAACACACGAGTAAAACTCACAAATTATTGTGAAAAATTAAATCAAATAGAGTGTCACATTATTTCTTAGTATCTTTTCTCAAAATTGTTATTCATATGTCATAAATTTCTAACTTTCTTAATTACGAAATATCATGAAAATATTTTCTTTTACATTGTGAATATTTTATTTTCAAATTTAATTAAATACTGAACATATTTCTTATATAAATCTTTCATATATAAAATTCATAAATTATACCTTAAAGATTTAAAACACTACATTCCACTAGTATATACTTATTAATAATTAATTTTGTATTGTATATCGATTACTGTTAAAAATGCACATACAATGGCTCACGAAAATATTGGGACTGAACAATGTATTAAAGAATATATTTTTTAAAAATTATTTATGATTAATGAGCAATTAAATCAATTTTTGTTATTGTTTCCCCTAGAATGTATCTTCGTAGGAGCACGATACTGAAATGTGAATTATGAAATAAAAACTATAAGAAAACTAACTTTTACGAAGAATCTTTGTTCAATTTTCGTTCTTTTAACATGTTTTAGCATCCTTAAATGTTCAAAACTTCTTACGTATCTCAAAAACTATATAAAACTATCAATTTGACAGTATGTTTTTCATTGAAATCAGCCTTAAAATAAAAAGAAAATATGGACGTTGATTCTAATAAATTGTTGGGTGCCAATGCTTTTGTAACGCACAGTATAAAATTTCTTTATAGAAATTTTGCTTATAGAAATTTACTAAAAATTAATCATTTGAAATTATATTGAGTTGAACAAATACTTCCGGATATATTTCAAAAATGAAACCTTTTTTTTATATTTTGAATTGAAAAAAAAATTTTTTTCTTTGCTTATTAAATTTAATTCTGAGAGCCCTTTTACCTATATACAATTTTTTTAATTAATTAATTTTTTGTTATCTTTAAAATACTTTTTTCAATTCATCTAATGAAGACTTTAAAAAATAAAAGTAAAATTAAAAAATAACACCTACACATTTTTTTTTTACAATACAACAGATAAATAGATAAGTAAAAGATTATTTCTGATACTTTTTATTTAATGAATAACATAAAAGAAGAAAAGTGATTAAATTTCAAAAAGTTTTACACTTAAATTCTTTTTTATAAAAAATTAAATTTGATAATACCAAAAGGCTTATAGTATATACATACATACATATGTATGAATTGTGTCAGTAAAAGGATTTTTATTTTGTCAAAAATATTAATTTGATTTAAGATATACAAAGTATTATTTCATATGACATATATGTATCTTTTATCTATAATATGTTTTTCGTTTAATGTTACATTTCCCGTATTTAAAAAGAAGAATTGGATCAATTTGATTGATAAACTGAAATTAATCCTAATATAAGGGTTTTCCGTTTTTGTATATAATTTTGATTTTGAAAAATATAATACAAAAACACACAAAAAAATAAAATAATATCAAATACCTAAATCTTTTAACATTTGATAAATATAAATCAATTATCTATAGGTAGAAACGTAACACATATTTATGTTGACAAAGATATGTTTTTAATCTTTTTCCTTTTTTTTTTTTTTTTTCTTTTTTCAAATGAAAAAATACATATGTGAAAAAAATAGAAGAAAAGATATAGAATTTAGTTTTGTGATGGATATTTATTGTGATTGATTGAACGATTTGCATTAAGAGGAAATAAGTTTTAACGTTAATCACATACATTTTTCCGCTTGATTTTGATTTAAAATAATCTAAAATATATTTGATACTTGCTTACCGTTTATTTTATTTTATTTTATTTTTCTTGTATTTAAAATTAAAAATTATCAAGAAATAATCTACCACAATTTAAAATTTGAATTCATTTTAAAAACACAGAAAATACAATAGAAGTTTAAGATTGAACTTTTTTTTTTTTAATCTTTTTAAGTATACAACAGAAAGATTTCAATCCTTTCAAATTATTTTTTTAAAATTGAAATTTATCTCATGCATGCATGAAAATATACTATTTACATTCTCAACAAGAATACCAGATAGAGGATTTCAATGAGCTTATTGTTGTTATATTTTTTTTTTTAATATATATGTATAAATTTTCAGGAAAGGCTTTTAAAGGATTTTTCAGAAGAAAAAAAAAGCTAATTCAACTTTAATTTTAAAAGAAGCAAATTTAAAAGTAATAAAAAAATTCCCATTTTAAATATTAACTCACTTGTCATACATTCTTTCTTGTCTGTCTTTTTTATTAAAATCCTTTTTGCTACTCATCTAAGGAAAACAACATTTAAAAAGAAATATATTCATGACTTTAATTCTTTCGACATACTCTTGTTGTGAACTTTTAAATTTAAGGAAAATTTTTTAAAAAAATTTTCTAAAGACGAATGCAATGATTTTAAAAGCTTTTTCAAAGTACATATGTACATACATACGTATGTATATGTCATTTAGTATTATCGAATCACATACTAAACGTACTGAGAGAATTATTTTAAAAAAAACTATTAAAGGTACATTTTTTTACATTTTATCAGGACAATGGTTAAAGAAAAAATATTTCCATTTGTTGTCGTCATCAAGATGAAACTTCGAAATACCTGACTAAAATTGAAAAATTACATAACATAATTTTGTCCGGAAAATAAAAAATATTACAAAGTGCTTTTTAAATGTTCTTTATACTCTTTACAGATTGAACTATAACCCACAAATTTATTAAATAATAATACCAACTAATTAATTTATGTGATAGAGTAACATTTTTTCATGTTTGTTCGTCTTCTCAAACCTGTGCCATTCAAGTTGGCTTTAACATGCTTTAATTAAAATAATTTTTAAAAGAAAAAAAAAACATGTATTTAAATAATAAACTAATTGAATAGTAAAAAAAAAAATCATATATTTAGTTGTCATCAATCTTTATATTCAATAGAAAAATAAATACCACTCTGTGCTAGTATACTTAATAAAAGCCTACATAAAGCAGCAAAAAAAGCTTAGAAAATCGTTTCAGGTACAATTTTGCTTGTAAAAATTGTTGTTTTTTTTTCAGGATGAAAAAAGTCCTTTGTTTCCTTAGATTATGCTATATTACATCACAAAAGATGAAAAAAAAAAAATTAAAAAATGTTTTTGTTTGGATGAGTTTAACCTTTTTTATTAAGCTTTCTTGGAATTTCATTCTTAAAAATTATATAGTGGTATAAAAAAAAAATATCTCATAAAATTAATTAAATCAACATTTTGTAAATATTTATCTCCATCTCAAAAATTAAAATTAAAAACAAAACTCATTCACGTGAACGTACTCCACTTTAACATGTTTTTTTTGGAAATTGAGTTTTTGAAGATGATGAAATTTTCTTGAAGATTTTCTTTACTAATAAAAATCTGTCTTTTTGTGAATATAGAAATCTGTATAAAAATACCTACATATACATATGTACATATGTATGTATGTATGCATTTTTATATTGTTTTCCCCCTTTATGACATGTTAATGTCGAAAAAGAAATAGTTACAATTTCGTTATTCTAAAATCGTTTTTCTAAAAGGTTCTCTTCTTATGGGATCATGATCTCTTTTAAAAAAGAAACAAAAAAGGAGTTACAAATGAAGGTAAACTTATATAAGTTCGTAAAGCTTTGTTTGTAAATTTTTGTTCTGCAATTTTTATCCTGCGACTTACAAGGATCCTTTTCATAATAAAAAAGTTTTATTGAGAAAAAATCTAACAGAATACAGCTGTAATTTCATGAATATCGAACCATGGAATCTAAATTTCTTTAGAAATTAATATAAACTAAAAACACGTATTTGTTGAAAAAAAAAGGAAACAAAAAAAAATATAAAAACAAACATTGAAATAAAAATGTCGTCGTATTCATGTTTTTTTCCTATTTTTTTTTTTTTTTTTTTTTTTTTTTTTTTTTTTTTTTTTTGAATAAAGATAGAATTTTTATAAATATGTACCTGATGTACATATTTTTTATTCATCGAGTATACACACGTGTTTCTCTACAAAAAAAAAAGTGGAAAAAGAAAATAAATTTTTATATTTTTTTATCAAATGCCTTCTAAATTCTACCTAAATTTTCACAGAATAATTTTATCGTAAATTAATCAAAAACAATGCTTGTGTAAAAAAAAAACCAAATTAATGATGAACAAAGTCTGGAAATTTATTTTTATAAATTTAAAAAAAAAAAAACGTTAATCATTTCAATTTTGAGTTTCTAAACAAAACAGATAAGAAATACAATAAAAAACAACAAAAAAATTAATTAATAAACAAGGGATTGTAAATGCGAAGTACGATAATATTTTTTTTACTGACATGACAGAAGGAATTCGAAGAAAATTTTCAAATAATAGATTTATATATTTTTGTGATCGAATTAAAGCTAATTAATTGAAATAAGAACTTAAAGATAACTATGATTACGATTTTTTAAATATATTTTCGTTAATACTTTAGAATTGTATTAGCGTTGCCGTTATGGTTTCCTTTTTCACAAGATTTCTTTTTTAAAAAATTTTTTTCATTTGCATGTACCTTTAGTTACGAAATATAATAAAAAGTTATCCGTATGACCGTATGGCTTGGTAGATTGAATTTTTAAAAAAAAATAATAAGAGAAATAAAATTCAATTCTAATCTAGTTTGACATTCGCACCCTAAAAACAATAATTTTTTGAAATATAATTTAAAAATATCGAAAGAAAAAAAATTAAATTTTTGTATACTTCATATCTTTTAAATTTAAAACAATAAAAGGAAACAGTTTTTGTATTTTAAACTAAAAAATAATTTGAAAAATATTTCTATGATTTTTTTTATTTTTCATTTTTGTAGGACATTTTGAAACCAAAGAAACTAGAAGTAGTTAGTACAACATAAAGAGAGATTATTGATCAAAGCAGAATAATTTTCACTATACAAAAGAACAATTGAACATTTATAAAAACAAAAATGGCAAAAGTCCTATTTTTTGTTGATGTAGCCTACATACCACACATCATAATCAGCATTTTCATAAAATATGGCAAAGGAACATGTAGGTAATTGAAAAACCAACAATAAGAACAAAATAAATGCAAATAACAGATACTTTAAACAAAAACAAATATTTCAATGTAATGTTATTTTATCTGTTATCCTTTAAATACAAAGACTGTTTTGAATTTGTTCAAACATATTTAAAAAAAATATATCAACACACAAAATGACTTACTAAATTTCAAATGAATGGCATAATATTATGAAAATTTTGTATCTAAATTCATTAAAAATGTTTTTATAGGATCAGATATGTAAATTGAATTCAAATATTAGATAAATAAAATATGTACCTACGCACAACATTTTTCTAGTATTAATTTTATTACATTACTACTGTTCTTTGGAGCGAAATTATGATATTATGAATGGCAAATGGCAATATGTACAAATAAAGCCTTTTTCTATTTTTTTTGTGAGATTGTAAATTGAAAAACTGAATTGCCTGCAGGGAATTTCCTTTTTAAATGGCAAATTTATGAAAAAAAATTATAAATTCCATGAATACATAAGTAGGAAGTCCATAATTGTAGAAAGGAGTAAAATTTTCTCTACAATTTTTTTTTTATAATTATGTAATATTTAAAAAAGTCGTTATATTGTTATCTCGAATTTATAGTTATTGACTTATTGTCGTATAAAGTGGGAAGGACAAAAAGTCAATAATATTTTCCGAAATACTTTTTTTTATTTAGCATGACATGAAAGCTCAAGCTTCATAGGCTTTCACAGCTCGACTTAAACTGTTATGCAAGGGCAGTTCCATAAAATTAATAAATTCTCTCCTTTAAAATGAGCTATATATTATCGCGCTACGATAATATTTAAGATTTCTACGATTTTTTAAAGATATGATTTTGCACACATACCAAAAATTTCATAACCCCATAATTCCCAAGAAATGTGGTTTTTCTTATAAATATTGTACGTATGTGATACTGGACCAGAGGGACACCTTCTCATAAAATTTCAAAAAAAAATCGGAAGACATCGATTCACAAATTCACTATTTTTTAGTCGAAATTTTGTGTAACTGCCCGCAATAGAAAATAAAAATACAAAAAATTACGAATCAAGTAGGAGTAACCTTAACGTTATAAAATTTCAAAAATATTTTGTTTATTTTTCCTCAATATCTGAATCACCTTACTTCAAACCAGCTTAAAACCACTTATCAACTTGATAAATACTAACTACCGAAGATAATAATATAGTCCTTTATCAGGAATGTAATGTCACATAATGACGATTATCTATGTAATTTACTATTTTATATTTTCAATTTCCATTTAAATATCATAAAAGTTTCAACTACATTTCATATCATGAATTTAAAATAGAAAATTTCAAAAATTTATTTTCAAACTAATGTATTTCATTTAAAATTGTTCAAGTATTTCTTCCCCAATAACATTTCAAATTAGTTTTTCCTTTTTTTTTTTTATTTTCTTTTTTAACTACATAACCGTAAAATAAATGCATTTTCCGTGTTCTATATACCACAAAAAAAAAATAAATGAATAAATAAAAATAAAATTTCCAAATTGAAATTCTAAAATAAAAAAAAAAAATCTCTTAACACACTCGTATTACATTTCGAAAAGATAAATGAAAATTTCATTATTTCGTTGAAGAAACATACATATACCATATGTATACATACAGTTCACTTATATTTATACAAATTAAATGTACAAATCGATATGTTTTATTTGAAATGTGTGATCTGATTATGTGTTTGAAAATATGTACATATGTGCATATGTTCACTTTTTTTTTTTTTTTCTTTCTACAATATGAAAAAAAAAAATTCTAAAATGAAACATTGTTTAAATTTAATATTGGAAAATTGAAAATCACAAAATTATAAAAATAAAATAAAATTGAATATGAAGGATAAAATGACCTTTCCATGAATCTTCAAGGTTCTCGATCCACTTAATTCTTTTTTTTTTTTTTTTCACTTATCCAATTTAGTTGTGTTTAATAATGTTCTCTGTTTATTTTCATTTTTTATGATTTTTTTAAAGAAACATCATTTGAAGAAAAGCAAAACAAAATGCATTTTGAAATAAAAAAAAAAAATAAAAATAAAAAAAAAATAAAGAAAAAAAAAACAATTAAATACTGGTTTGTGTTTAATTAAAACTGATGAAATTCAGTAAAATTTGTCTTTATTTTGGTCAATTTACTTGCTAAATTATGAAGGTAATAAAAAGGTTTTGTTTTTTAAATTCATTTAAATTTTTATTAAATTTAACTAATTTGAAATTTAATTACAATTATTGTGTATTTAATTACATCAATTTAAAATTAAAATGCCTATATTTAATTTATTTGTCTGAGGGTCAATTAAACAAACTAATGAATTCCTTTATATTTGTATACATTTACGTGTGTACCAATGTGTGTATCTCTTGTGTGTTCTGAATTTTAATTATTCAATAATTGAACTCTTAACTGAAACCATATTGAGCATTTACAATCAACTATACACAGAAAATTAAAATTGTTAATCAATAAAAAAAAAACGAATTAAATTTTTGCAAAAAAAAACTGAAAACAAAAGGAATTTTTTTTAATAACGGTATTTCATGTGATGATTGCAAAATTATTAGCATAAATCTCTAAAAATTTCTATCGACGATATGTAGGTACTTTACTTTTGTTTAATCAGCATTTTTTTTTTTTGAATATACATATTTACTTCGATTAAAATCCCTTTTCATATGCAAAGAATTTTTTTAGAATATACAATTTAATGGAAAATGATTTCCTCTATTTTAGAAATATTTTAACATACACACAAAATTCAGTAAAGAAAAATAAACTGAACAAACACTGCGCGATAAAGGGATTTCCAGATTACTATACAAAGAACCAGAAAAAGATTAAATAGAATTGATAGTGTGATCACTAATTTTTTAAAGAATTCAGAGAAATACGGTAGAAATAAAACATTCAAATTTAGTACAAAATTGAAACCACAGAGCAGGAACGCAGTAGAACCTTAATAATTATGTATATCCAATTCTCCAGCAGGTCAAATTAGATAGAGCAATTGCAGGAACTTGAGCGAGTTTAAGGACCTTTCAATGTAAATCGCTATATCATAAAAGAAAGGATGTCGCTATCCTTTTATTACAACTCTTTCAAAGAAATATGAAAGGTGAGGTCAATC
The DNA here is from genome assembly GCA_939192795.1 of Bombylius discolor. NCBI lineage: Eukaryota > Metazoa > Arthropoda > Insecta > Diptera > Bombyliidae > Bombylius > Bombylius discolor. Next base: position 37,648,960 of record OW584240.1, read on the forward strand.
ATGTGTCGCGCAGTGTACATTCAGAAACACAAAACAATTTTATAAACAATACGACATCCGACTGCAGTATTCTGTATCTGTACCACATGAAATCAATTCATAAAAAACGATTAAGGCATTTCCATTATCTATCTTTTCGAGGCTTACTTGTTATGTAACATGCAGCTTACAAAGGATCACAAGGCTCGCACAATCCAATTTAGACATGAATTAATGAAATTTTTAGGATTAGGTTTTAGGATTATTATTTCTTGTGTTATTGAATAAAAACTTCAATATTATTTAATTCACTTTATTTAATTTAGAAAAATTTTTAAATAATTATAATATTGCTATAGAAGTCCTGACATTTCACGCATAAATTGCATATAAGCATCATCTTTTGTAGCTGCTTTATTTATTTCAGCTTGTTTATATTCTTGTGGAATTTGTTTTGGTTTTGGTTTCTGTTTATCTTCTCTTTTAATACGTAATGTTGATGGTACAAATCTTGTAACATCTGCACTTAAATTTCTATAAAATCAAAATAAATTAAATTTTATTGTATTTATTAAATTAAAACAACAAAAAAATTGACAAACCTTATCTGAGGCTTTGCTGTAATTGTCGTTACACCTTTTGAATCTTTAACTTGCATTTGTTGTTGCTGTTGCTTATGATGATGCATTAATCTAGCTGGAGGTAAACCTGGAGGTGGTCCAGGTGGCATACGAATACCTAATCTAGGAGGAAGACCAGGAGGTCCAGGTGGCATACCAGGTCGACCAGGAGGACCTTGAAAATTATTTAAATTTCAATTCATATTCAACACTTCAACTAGTTCTATTTAAAACTTTATATTTACCTGGTGGCATTCTAAGTGAAATTCCTGGAATTCCTGGTCTCATTGGGGGTGGTCTAAATAGCATGGCTGGAGGTGGTGGTATACCCATTGGTGGTGGTGGTGGACCATTTGGTAATGTTAGAACATGAGCTGGCGGTGCAGGTGTGGGTGGTAATGGAATTGATGGCTCTGAAACAGATGCATTTCTTTTTTGTAATTCAGCTTGAGAACGTCTTCTCTTATCTAAAAAAGAAAAAAGAAAAGGATGTATGAACAAGATGGCAACATAAAGGTTTTAATTTTCAATTTACCTTCATCTTCATGGTCTGACACATCCGATTCTTCATCTTCACCACTATTTGATGAACGTTCTTCATCCTCTTTTTCTTGTTCTCTTTTCTTCTGTACATTTTCCATTTCTTTCATAAATTCATCAATATTTTGACCAGATAATTCCAACATACGTTGTTGCAATTCATTAGGTTTAGACACATCATCACTATCTGATTTTGTCTGTGGCGATTGTGAATTATCATCATTATCATCATTATCATTATCATCATCAACATCATCGTCATCATCTTCTTCTTCTTCTTCTCTACTTTTCTTTTCCTATAAAAAAAAAACATGAAATTTAAATTTACTCAACTAACTCTGATTCAAATTTTTTACCTTAGCATTAACTTCATCTGAAAATCTAATCGATTTTGATCTTTTTGATTTTGGTGGTTCATCATCTTCAAAATCTGAATCTAACTCTCTCATTTTAAATAGATCTGGTGGTGGTCCTGGAGGACATCCTGGAGGTTCTTTCTTTTTATTATCAATTGTTGGTTTATTTTCAGGTTTGTGTATTGTTTCTGATGGCTTTTTAAGAATTCCTACTGGTGGTACAGTAGGAACAGGAAATGGTGGTGCAATTGTTGTTGGAACTGATGGTATTCTTTGACCAGCTGGAAAAGGTGTTCCTGGTGGAGCAGTGTTCATTTGCGGTAAAGGAATTTCATCAACTTGTACAGTTTGAGCATGTTTAACACTTTCATAATATTGTTGTTTTTTTAAACGTTTCTTTTCATATTCAACTTCTTTTCTTTTCAATTCAGCCCATAATTCTGGATCATCGTTGTGCTATAAATATTTTATTGAAAAAACCCATAATAAATTCTAATTACAAACAAACTGATAACTTTGAGAACTTACATATAACCGCATAACTCTGTCGAAAGTTTCTTTTAACTTCTTCCTTTTTTCACGCAAAACTTTTTCATTAAGGGGTGATGGTTGGTAAACATTATATTCTAAAAAAAAAACAAAAAACACAATTTAAAATGAGTCTTTTTGATTTTTTTTCTACAATTTTTGGAAAACTATTTGTATTATCACTATGATTTTACAACAATAGTTATTCATAACAACCTCACCCATTTCATCAATTTTCTCCATTTCATCTAAAATTTGTGCTGGATCTTTTCCTTTTAGTACAGCAGCACGAACCATTTGCCGTTGTTTCTTATTCTTTTTCAATTCTTTTTTCCTAGCTTCTTTTCCTATAAGGAAATAATAAATTATTCACAAATTCTTCATTAGAAATACTTCATTGTAAGGACACTTTTACTTACTTGCTTGATCCGTGGGATTCATGTATTTACCACTTTTTGTGGTATTTATTGAACGTCTCCCCATTTTTCTAAATTTCACTACTTTTTTAGATCACAAAATTATTTTTTTAAAACTAAATTCAATCACTTCAATTTTTTTTTCAAAATTTTTTGCCCCTTAACTAATCATTCTTGTATATATGCTGTTAATAGCAAGCAAACTTCACTTTTGACACATGCCGAAAACACACCTGATAATTATCAATCACTGCTGGGACTTTACTATTTCTACAGAAGCAACCGAATTATCAAATTGTAACTTTCGAACTTTTCGTTTTTCAATTTCATTCATAAATTTTTCTTATACGAAATTTACTCAGTTTTATAAATTACAGTTTACAAAATTTTCACAGCATTTTTTTTCAAAAATAAGCACTTTACAAACTACACTACATATTGTAGTTGTTGAGATACAAGTCCAATACACTGAAAAATTCGCTTTAACGATAAAATTTCAACACTAACATGGCAATGATAACACACAAGTTTGAAAAGCTCTGGAAATCTAGCTGTCAAATTTTGAATATTTGAATTTGAATTCTGTACCGTGTGCCGTTGTATTGTACTGTACATTTTGTTGTTTGATTTGATTGTTTATGGAGAGTGTATAAAAGAAAGTAGTTAGTAATTGATTATTTTTACCTTTAAATTTTTTTATTTTATAAAATTTTACAAATGGAAAATGAATTTAAATTAGTGGAAGACATAAATCCATCAAAGAATGCATTTAATGTTAGAGAAAGTAAGTAATGCAAATTTTTAGAAATTCTTGTAAAAATTGTTAAATGTTTGAAGTTTTAGAATTTGCTAAACTCACACTATCATCAAGGAAAAAGAATGTTGTTCCACCGTCTATAGATGATAAAACAGATGAAAGTGATAACGAAAATGAAAAAGATACTCAAGTTAAACATATTTTTGCAAAAAATAAAGTTAGTAGATCTTTGCTAAAAGAATTATTGACTGACGATGAATCTGAAAATGAAGCTGAAGAATTGAATCGTTTGTTTTTAAGTAGAACATCACAACAAAAAGAAGAAGCAACTAAGATTCTTACTGATAATGCCGGTACTGCTCAGCAAGCTGGTATTACTAAAAGAAATGATGCTACTACTACGACTATTGATGAATCAAATATCACAACAACAACGAGATATTCAATGGAATTCTCTAAAAAATTAGAATTATCAGATTCTGATGTAACAAATTGCTCATCAGATTATAAATCGACAAATACATCAATGAACAAAAGTGGAACTCTTGATGATTACGATAAAAAGAAAGAACATACACAACAAACGGAGACAGAGATGGAAAATCTTCATGTATCTGCTGATGATGAAAATAACAAAGAAATTAAACAAGAAATAATATTAACTGAAAGTTTATTTAGCACTGAAAATGATGATCAACAAAAATTTCAAAATGATAATTCAACGGATGATTTGCAAATTTTATCTGCACAAGTGCAAAAATTAGGAATTAAATCACCACCAACTAAAAATAAGTTTCTGAATGATGAAATGAAGGAAATAGCCGAAGCTGATACATTATCTGTGACTACAAGTTATATTTTGTCAACGGAAAATGAACGAAAAACATCAATTTTATGTCCATTAACACCACCTGTTCGCCGTTCAAAAGAAGTAAATAAGCTATCATCATTAACAACAATAGATAATGATGATGATGACGAGATTGAATATGAAAGCAACAGTGTATATACAGTTGACGATAGTAGTAAATCTGTTATAATTTCAGAAACAGATGATGAAACAAAAATTGAAGAAAATACAAGTAGTGCTATTGACGATAATGTTATAATTATTTCATCTGACAGTGAATCTGAAAGATCATACAATGTTCAAATTTCTGATATAAAACCTTCTACAGGAAGAGAATCTTGTTTATCATTACCCAATACCGAAGAAAATATACGAATTAAACGACTAAAAGAGTATTTAGATAAAATACCTCTTGTAAAACCAGGAATTGAAGAAATTTCTACAGAAAACTCATATCCTTTTGTTTCTCAAAGATTCAATTATGATTTGAAGAAAGAACCAAATGAACATTTTGTTGAAGATTCAATAGAAATAGCAGAAACATCAACTGAAAATGAACATGATTTAGATGAAACTAAAAATCAAAATAACATTACAAAACAACAAACACCATCGAAAAAAACTCATCAATTATCCTCCGAAAAGGTAGACAATAACGATAATTCAGATTTTCCAAAACAACCGAATACACCATCATCATTACAGGACTCTGAGACATGTATTGAAAAAATTAATATTTCAGCAACAATAAAAATTAAATTTAAATTAAAAGATCCCGTTATAACGTACACATCTTTATCTTCTAATACTTCAAGAAATAAACAAAATGTTAATAACGAAATTTGCCATCACAGTGATAATGAAGAAAATAATAATTCAAAATCAGAAGATGAAACGAAAATAAGAACAACAAATGATAATCAGCCTAATAATGAAAATGATAATAATTTCAATAATGTACGATTATCTGATGCAGAAAGTCAACATACTGTTGAATGTAAAAAATCAACAAAAAATACTCCTGTCAATAATAATAATAATTCATCAAATTCACAAGAAATCAACGAACCAAATGATAGTTTAGTTGATGAAAAAGAACAAATAAAACATCAAATAGACGATTTAGCAAAGAATCTTCTAACAAAATTATATGGAGATAAATGGCAAACACCAGAAGTTATAAAAAAGCTTGATAAAAATTTAAGTAATTCAAAATATGAAGATGAATCTACCATAGAAAATTTTACTAATTGTATGTACCTCTACATTTTAACAATAATTAATTTTTTTTTTCATTTTTAATTAATTATAAACTTTCTATTTTTCAGTTCATAAGAATATTCTTCCTGATCTACATTCAACAAAATTAAGACAAGAAACATTCACCAAGAACATTTTGGATGATTCAAAAAATTTCAAAAAACCTATAGCAGAAGTTAAACCAATAAGAGGATCTGAAAATAAATTGGAAAAGCCAAAAGATAATGTTGAACTAAATATATCAAAAAGAGGTGATTTTTCTTCAATTTTTTCTTATCTTCAGAAAATAATAAATAATTTCATTTTATTTCATTTTTAATAGGACGAAAAATAAAACAAAAAAATTATTGTATTAATAGCAATAGCAGTTCAGAAAATCAATCAGATTTTGATTCAGTATCATTACAATCAATTTCTGAATCAGAATTATCAGATGATGATAGATCGAAAAAATATACAAAAACAAGAAAAAAGAATAAATCAAAAAAAATTGTTTATCTTGATTTGTCTGATAATTGTATTAAAGTTAAAAAACATTGTGACACTTCTGCAGCAGATGATGGTAATTATTTGTGAATTATTTATTTTATTTTTTTTTTTTTGTTTTTAAATAATTATTACAAAAAATTTGTTTTATCTTTAATAGATGTAAATTTTAATGATCGATTGGATAAATTATTACAAACATGTAAATATGAGGAAAAATCAAAAATACCAATAACTCCACAAACGTAAATTTATAAAAATAACTTGTTTAATTCCATTTTAATGTTAATGTTTTTTTTTTCTCAATTTCAACAACAGTATACCAAAAACAAAACGTAAACTTTTTACTCCAAGATATGATGAAGAAGATTTCATTGATGATTCGAATTTAGAAAAAAATATTAAAAAATTAGAAAATTCTCCAACATATAAAAATGCTATTGCTATTGACAATGAAGATGATTCAATTAAATTAAAATATCCTTTACCACCATTATTTAGTTTAGTTAATAAACAACTTGAATCAGTTAAAACTGGCACACCAATATTTAAAATACGATCACCACAAAATGAAAGCTCTAACAAAAAAAGTAAGTTGATTATTACAACAACAAAAATTTTGTTAAAGAAAGGGACGGAAGGATTCCAATTGAAATCCTATAAGAAGAATTCAAGTTTAAATCCCATTCAAAACGAAAACTTAAAACCTTAACTTTTTTGTTATATTGACTTTTTCTTTTAAATTAGAAGCTACATCAGAATCAGACGAAAGCCCATCGAAAGAGAAAACAAGAAAAAATAAAATATTAACACCAAAAACTCCAAATCAAAAAATTCCATTTCCAGACAAGACCACCATGACGCCATTAGATAAATATGGATTTTTAAGATCTTTTGATGGTAAAAAAAAATATTATTTTTTATATTTTGAACAAAAAATAAATATAAAATTATTTTATTTCAGTAACAATTAACAAAATGCATTGTCATCCAGAATCTTTATATTACAGAGAAAATTTTAAAACAAAAAAAGATGAATTAGCACAAAAACTTTATGCACTTTATAATGAAAAAGTTTTTGATAATAAATTAAATGTTCCAATTAAATGGAATAAAAAATTATTAACAACCGCTGGAAGATGTTGCAATAGAAAAAAGTTAGTATGAAAAAATAATTTTCAGATAAATAAAATTAACATTTTTTTTTTTTTTTTCGTTTCATTTTCCTTTTTCCTGTCACAGTTCCGAAGGTAGACTAAGTTGCATTGAATTAAGTGAAAAAGTAATAACAAGTGCAGATCGTTTACGATGTACTCTTATTCATGAATTATGTCATGCAGCAACATGGATTTTAAGTGGTGCAGACAGCAGCCATAATGGAACATGGAGAAAATGGTACATATTTGTTTTTGTTTTTTTTTAATTGTTGGTTAAAATTTTCTAATTCTAATATTTTCTTTTTAAACAGGGCAAGTAGAGCAAATGAAATACTTCCAGAATTGCCAAAAATTCGAGTCTGTCATCAGTATAATATCGAATACAAATACACGTATAAGTGTACTTTGTGTCAAGCAAAGTAAGAGAATATAAAGATACACTGAAATATGTTTTTTTTTATTCCACTAAATTCTAATACATATTTATAAAACATTTTTTATTTTGTAGGTCTTATGCACATTCAAAATCAAAGAAAATTGAAAACATTCGTTGTGCATATTGTCATGGTGCAATTGAAATCTATTTAAATCGTAAAGATAAAGAGGGTAATATAATGCATACACCAGTTAGAGAGCCAACTGGTTTTGCAAAATTTGTTAAAGAAAATTATAAAATATATAAGACACCAGATCGTAAGCATGCAGAAGTTATGAAATTATTAAGTAATGAATTTGCATCTTTAGATATGAAGGGAAAAAAATGACAAAAACAAAAAATTAAGAAAAAAAGCGGATAAATATGATATTCATCCCACCAATTTCATGAGAAAATTTTGATTTTAAGTTACACATTATTTGCAATAATTTTACTTTTTGAAAAATATATTTTTAGTTACCTTTTAAGAAAGAAAATAAGCTATATTTTATAACATTTGAGAATAAAGTTTCCTTGAATTAAAATAATGAAAAGTTTGTGAAAATGTAAATTCGATTGGACGGCAAGGCGATATGGATACACTACGAATTTCGCGAAAAACTATTAGTACTTCACGTAAACGGAAATCACTTAATTAAAAAGTTTTTTCTTATGATTCTATTTCGAAACAAATAAATTACACGTGAATATTAATATCAGCTTTACTTAAATCTTAAACCATCATTCGAATAAAATACTAGCAAGTAGCACTAAATTAAATGGCGGATAATGCTTTATTGAATGAAGTGCCGCCAAAATGCATTCTCATCCTCAGCAGTCAGCACTTACAATTTCAGCATGTCTCGTCACCGGTTCCTAGTTCTTAATTTACACTTGAACTAAAGTTTCAGATATTCAGAATTCAGAGCTTAGAGACAGTTAACTATCGTCTATCGGATCGGATTATTCGTATGTACGATGTACTAATGTACTAAGTGCAGTGAACAAGTGCTACAGTACTATTTTCAATTGGTAGTTTTTATTAATTTTTCAGTTTTTCTTAATTGATTCGTAGTTTAACAAAAGTGAAAAAGTGCTTTGTTCCATGGTGTAAAAATTTTATATACAGAAGTCAGTCTTGAAGATGAATTATCCATCCACCAAAGGTAAGTGCACGAAACTTTTTTTATTTTTAACTAAAAAAAATTCTGTGCAATATGCACTTCAGCCTTAATCAAATGAACCTTTAAGTACCGATTTGCACAACTGAATTGTTTGTTGCACTTATAAATTAATCACAAAACACATTTAACACAAATAAGATAAATTAAAATAAAATTAAAATTCAGAAATTGAACCAATTGAAGTACCAATAGAATTAAAATTGGCGGTTGAATTGAATGAAGTTCCGCCAGAAATAAAATTATGTAAAAACGAAGTTGAAGTAGAAATATTGTTTGTGGTCCCATCTAGTGTTATTCATATGAATTAACAGTTAAATTTTGAAATGTAACATAACCTCACAATACAATCCGTTGTCATTTTATAATTTCAATTCAATTGACAATTGACATTACTGACAAGTGACAGCTAACGAGCTAACCAATTGACAAACTAGTATAGGTTTTTGTTATTTTCAATTTGTGTATTGTTTAACAAATCTTTTGAAGTTTTTGTTGAGTGATTTTTAATTAAATAAAACAAAAAAATAATGAGGAACTGTTTTGTTCCATCATGTGATAATGTGTGCAGAGATCAACCACGAAGATGCATGTTTCATCCACCAAAAGTAAGTAAAAGTATTACCCCACCACCTACATGTAAAGTGTTTTTTAATGGATTAAACGAATAGTTTATTTATTTATGTTAATTATTATTTTTATTTTCAAGAATATGTATGAAATTTGGAAAGCAACATTACCAAAACAGAAAGAATTTAAACCATCTGATAAAGTGTGCGAACGTCATTTTCAATCAAATGATGTTATACGAAATTTTGAACAAATAATTAATGGTGAAATATATAGATTGGAGCGTGGTAGAGCAAGATTAAAACCTAATGCAATACCATATCTTAATTTACCATCAGATAAAGAAATTTTAACGGTAAATATTTATATTATTTTCATAATTTCAAATAAAATCATTAGAAAATTTCTTTTCTTTTTTTCAGAAATCTCGTAAAAATGTTAAGACACCATCAACATCCGTATCTGATACAGATTCATCATCTTTACCATCAAAACGTGTTGTATGTAAAAAAAAAATTTTTAATGTCTTTATTAAAACATTTTTTGTTTGTTTTACATTTCTTTTTTTTACAGTCAAAACGAAAACAATTAGATGAGAAAACATCTGATACAAACGATGAGAAAACAGATGATGATAATGATACAAACAATGTGTTGGTGTATATTCCAACGAAAAAAAATAAAAATAGTACTCCTATAAAAGATAAAAATATAAAAAATGATAAAAAAGAAAACGATGAACAAAAAAAAATTGAAGAAAAAGAAATAATAATTAAAACTGTAAAGATTAAAGGAAAAAAATCAATTAATAATAATAAAAAAAATAACGAAAATAATGTTATAGTTATAGAAGATGATGACAACAAAGATTCACCTGTTGAAGAGTTAAAATCAATTGATAGAAAAAATAAAATTGAAAAAAATGAAATAATTGAAGAAACAACAACAAATACAATTGAAAATAATAAAAAATATAATGAAAAAAATGAAATTATAAATGAATTACATATTGAAGCAGGTGTTTATTTAGATGATACACAATTACAAATACAATATGATTCATTATATGATGATATATTTGAAGTAACATTACCTAATACATTATGGGGTATACATCGTGATCCAGAACGTAAATTAATATGTATATCATATTTTGATATAATATTATTAAAAACATCTAAACAAATTTTAATTAATGATAAATATGAATTAAAAATTTATATATTTAATCGTTTATTATCTGAAGAATTAACAACAGAATTATCAACAGATATTCTATCATGTTTAATTAATGAAATTGATGAAATAAAAATATGTAAAAATGCTAAACAAAATACCGTTAATGATAAATGCGAATTAAAAATTGAAAATAATGATGATGAACTATGCAGTGTGTGCAAAGAAAAATAAATTTAAAAAAAAAAAGTAAATAGATAATTTTAATTATTTTTTCCATGGAAATGCAAAAACAAATACTGAACTTTTGAAGATCTGTATTTTATAACGCAAAAAAAAAAAAAAACAAAACTCTAAGAAGAAAAATTGATAAGATAAAGAGCAAATTTTTTTTCTTTTTAGATTAATTTTCTATTTCATCATGAGTACAGAATAATTGTTTGATTATATCTACTTAGAAATTTTGTCATAGTTTAAATTCTAAAATATTGCGTTTTTAATTTTCATGTACATAATTGTAATTATTCATCATTCAAGGTAAGATTTATTTTTAATGTTCATTTTGTATATTAAATTCAATATAACAAATAATTTTTTTAAAAAAGAAAAAAATAGTTTTTTTATTACAATTTTAAAAATCAAGTTCTATTTTATTTGAAGTATAAAAATATTAAAACTGGGTCATTTTCTGAAGAACAAACTGTGAAATATGAAAGCAAAAATACGAAAAAAAAAAAAGGAAAAAAAAAATTAAATTTATGTCGTCATGGAACAGCTGTTACACCTGACAGTGAATTTTAAAAATGGTGCTAGCTCTAATTTTATTGCCTAGCTAGAATTTTATTTATTTTTTTAGTTTTATTTAATTTTCATTGAGTGTAAGTCATTTGTTTTGGTTTGCTGGATATTGATTTCGAAAATTTGTAAGTTTATTGGTTTCTGTTATGTAGTGAGTAATCAATGGAAAAAGATTTACTTGTTTTTTTTTCTAAGTAAGCGCATGTGGATAATAGCTGGTATTCACTTCCTTTGCTTTTCCCGCTATTGACAATGACTTTTTTTTCTGCTAAAAATAGGTCAAGGTTTTTGAATTTTGTAGATTTTTTTTCTCTTTAAAATATCAATAAAAATTAAGAATTAAATTAAGAAATTATAAGAATAATGTTCAATGTACAGTGTTATTAGTGTTAGTGTTTTCAAAACTCGTGCTCATAATCAATGCAATTTATACAATGCAAGTCATTAAAGTTGTAAAAATAGAAATGAAAACACTGAGAAATATTTTGTCTAGTAATGTGTTTTCAAAATATGAAATAACTCATTTTAATAAACGTGAATTGAATATTATACGATCCCACATACTGGAAATCAAATTTTCCTAAAAAAAAAATGTGTGATGTAATCTTTGATCAAAAAAGATTCATGTGAAAAAAATTGTGTACATACTTGTAAATATGTACATATGTTTGTATGTATGTACCTAAATATTGTTTAGAAGTTTAGAATTTAGGGAAGAACTTAACCATTTCTCCAGAATTTTCTTTAGGTTGGCCAAAAGGAGAAAACATATTAAAATACTTGTGATTCTTGTCAGTAGAAGTCTAAAGAATTATCCTTTACAAAAATTAGTCCTCTGAAAAGTATTTTGATCCATGGAGATCTTAGAAACGAAGATTCTAATTACCTAATTCACTTTATTTCTGTGACCATTTTTAAATAATTCTTGAAAAGTTATTTTGAAAGTCTGGTGACTTTTTTGATCAAGGATAACTTTAATGTATTTATCTAATGATGATTCCAGACATTCCAAATTTCTGATTTCTAAAAAATAAACTTATGAGTTTAGAATTGTGTATTGACGATATTATTCAAGAAAAACAATAATCATGACATTAACGGTGTCTATGTTGGCTAAATTAAAAATTATTTCAAAACGTCGGCCGTTATTAAAAGGAATGATTGCATATGGTGTATTGTGGCCAACCGCTAGTGTTATACAGCAAACAATTGAAGGTCGAACTTTCGGTAAGTATTTGAAATAACTTTTTTTTTAAATATATATTTCAATTTTTTTTAAATTATTTACCACCTTTTTCTCTCAATTTCATGTAAATAGAAAATTACGATTGGAAAAGATGTTTACGTTACAGTATTTATGGTGCATTTTATGTGGCACCAACATTATACGGATGGATTAAATTAACAAGCGTTATGTGGCCAAAAACAAATTTAAAATCAGGAATAACAAAAGTGAGTAACGATGACAGTAATTTGAAATTGATTTTTTTTAAATTTTTAATTTGGATGTTACTTTTATATGTGTATAGGCCTTAGTAGATCAATTATCATATGGTCCATTCGCTATGACATCATTCTACATTGGTATGAGTTTATTAGAATTTAAAACATTTGAAGAGGCTATCAAAGAATTAAAAGCTAAATTTATACCAACATACAAAGTATGTAAAATTTAAATTAAAAAAAAAAATAATAATAAATGAATTTTATGATTATTTTTTTTAAAAATTATTTTCAGGTGGGAATTTGTGTATGGCCAATTTTACAAACAATCAATTTCACATTAGTACCAGAACGTAATCGTGTTTTATTTGTGAGCGTTTGTAGTGTTATGTGGACAACATTTCTTGCTTATATGAAACAATTAGAAAAAAATCAAGCAAAAATTCAACAACATAATAATTTGAAAACTTTAAATTCTAATTGAAAATTTAAAAAAAGAAAAAAAAAAATTAAATTTGTTGTTATTTTTATGTTATTAATTTTTAAATTTTTTATTTATTTAAAAAAAAAGCATTTATACAAAATAAATTAAAATTTATTTTTGACAAAAAATTAAAGCATCTTTGTTTTATTTTCCAAAAAAACAAAAAAAAAAAAAACAGAAACCGTTAAAATTGAAGCTAAAATAATGAAGAAGAAAAAATAATGAATTAAAAATTAACACGTAAACAATATCTTTTTTTTCTTCAAAAACTTGTTCGAATTTATCACACATGAAATACGTCATGAATTTGACTTTTTTTTTTTAAAATAATTTTTAGTTGCATTTCAATTTCAGCTGTTATCTATTGGTTAAAAATAAAAATACTTAAAGGACAACCAATTTGATTTTTAAACGAATCTTCAAACTAATCGAATATTTCGAATTTATCGAATCGAATATATCGAAATTATAAAATCGTAATTTAAAAGAATCAAAAAAAGAAAAAGAAAAAAAAAAGGAAAGTAATTGGAAAAAGAATTTTGTAAATTTGATAATTTTATTTATCCTTGAAATAGGTGATCAATAAAATTTCATCATCAAGGTCAATATAGTATGTAGTTTTTTTATTATTTTTTTTTTTTTTATGTTTATTCTGTGCAATATTTTGAATTTTTCAAGGGCATTAATTTTCTTTCAATAAAAAATTTAAAAAGGGTGTTTCATAAAAATTTATTGTTAAAACAATTATTTTGAAATTGGAAAAATTCTATCAATTTTAGTTAAGTAAAAGTGGGTAACAATATAAATAAAAGAATTGAAGGAAAGTTATTTAGTTCTGGAAAAAATAAGAAAAGATACACAATAACAATTTTTCGATCTCTTTAAGGACGATTTTTCCAAATAAAACGTTAAAGTGTAAATTTAAAAACACAAATTTGTGCACAAAAAAGTAAAAATCTTTGAGAAATTAATTTTAATTTAAAAAAAAAATTAAAACTAAACAATTATTCTAGAAATCAAAATATTTTTGTTTATTTCCAACGAAATTTATGATTTATTTTCTCACCGGAATAATGTTGAGAGATAAAATCTGTTAAATTATTACCCACACAATAACCATGTGTTCTTTTTTTTTTTTTTATTGAACGGCTGTTTTCCGCACTTGTTTTTTTTTCCTCTTTTTTCAAGACAAAGAATAAAATGATCTGATTCAAAATTTTATTTTCAATTAATTTTTATTTTTAAAACATTGTACATCTTTTAATGACGTCATTTCGAAAAAATAAATAAAAATTACAACATTTTCAAAAATTTGAACATTGAACATTGAAATTTTGGCACGTGCTTTTATCACATTTTTTATATATATATATTTTTTTTCCTTCAAAGAGACTTACTGACGCAATTTACGTAAAAAATTTAAAATTAGTTTGCTCTTGCAAATCGAAGTACATAAAAATTTATTCTTTTTCTAAAAGACGATTAGTTAGTAGTTTTTCCTCGTTTCGAAACAAAATAACATGAATTTTTCACTGAAATTTTAGTGGAAAATTTTTTAGAAGAAGAAAATTAATAATAAATATTTTCATTGTCATAATTTGTGCAAAAATTCCTATTGAAGTAAAACAAAGCAGAAAAAAAGGAGGAAAGAAATATGAAAAATTAGAAAAAGGATCAGTAGAAAAATTTTATTTGAACTGTGATGTAATATTTTATTTTGTTAGAAATGTAAGTGATTCATTGAGTTTAGTTGTATGTGTGTGTGATTTGTATTTTTTAAAAAAAAGTAACAAAATAATCTTGAATAATTGGAAAAATAAATTTTTTTTTCTATGGCTGCGCATGGAAAATTATTAATTTTTAACATTGAAATTTTTGACATTGAACAATAATTCGTTAGAAAAACAACGAAAAGTTTGGGGCATTTAAATTAATCGTAGCTAAAATTAATTTGTTTCCTTTTAATTTAAACAAGCAATGTATTTTATTAAATAATTTTTTTAAAATCAATATTCAAAAATTAATACAATCTCTAAATTTAATTTTGAAAAATGCTGAAATTTTTCAACGTTCATTCTCCCACTACAAAAAAAAAAAATGGAAAAACGTTACCTACTTGTCCTTGAAAAGAAAGTGCTGATTCAAATTTAGATTCATAATGATTATTATGGAAGGATATTCATTATTGTGAAATTCATTTTCACACCTAAAACTCCTTTTTCCAATTGAAAAAAACAAAAATAATAATTTAAAAAAACAATTCCAGATAAAATTGGATTAGATAATTGAAATTCTTGAGAATAACAATGAGGTAGCGAATATTGAAAATAGGAAGAGAAAATTTTAAATAAAAAGGAAAAAAAAATTATAATAAAAAAAAAATCAGTATTCAATAATAATGTCTGCATTTCAAAAAGCATGGAATGTGATAAAATCACGACCTGTTATAAGAGGTATGCTAGCATATGGTACATTATGGCCAACTGGTTGTTTAATTCAGCAAACTATTGAAGGGCATAGTTTTGGTAAGAAATCATCATTACCATGAAAAAGTCGTTAGATAAAAAAAAAGATTAATTTAAAAATATATATTTTTTTTTTCAATAATTAAGATAATTATGATTGGAAAAAAGCAATGCATTTTGGTATATGGGGTGGAATATTTATTGCACCGACCCTTTATGCTCATATGAGAATAACAACATTTATGTGGCCCATACAAACAATAAAAACTGGAATGATTAAAGTGAGTAAATAATTGAAAATATTAAGCTTTACTCAAAAATCTAAAAATTTGAATAAATTTTGTTGTAGTCAATGATTGATCAAATTTCATATACTCCCATTGCAACGATGTTTTTTTTTATTGGTATGAACCTTATGGAATCAAAAATGCTTTATGAGGCTGTCGAAGAAACAAAAATGAAATTTTTACCAACTTATAAAGTAAATTAATATGAGCATTTTTTTTTTGCTTATTCTTTTACAAAAAAAAAAAAAAAAAAAAGATCTAATTTACTTTTTTTTTTCCCCCTTTCTAATTATCATTCATCAGATTGGTCTATTATATTGGCCTTTCACACAAACTATAAATTATGGATTAGTGCCAGAAAAGCATCGTATAATTTTTGTGAGTGTATGCAGTCTTCTATGGACCATATTTTTATCATATATGAAATTTTTAGAAAAAGAAAAATTAAAACAATAAAATTGTTAACGTTAATTTAGATAGAGAATTTGTTTCTTTAAAGGAAAAAAATGACAATAATTTTAGAGAAAAAATACAAACGAAAATGTTCAAAATGTTCTTTCATTGAATGATTTTAATTTTGTTTTGTTGGTGTTTTTTTTTGTTGTTGTTTGTAAATAATAATTTTTATGAATTTAATTACAATTAAGTAATTGTTTTTGTTGTTTTTATAATAAAAAGAGGCTGTTTTCTTTTATTAAAAAAAAAATAAAAATTTTGTGTATTTTTATTTCAATTCAAAAATTCATACTAATTTTGATAAATTCCATATTAAATTGTACAGTTTAAAAATTAAAGATTATTTTCATTAATTTTCCTTTAGATAAAGTTTTATTTACAAAATAAAAAATGAAAGTATTATTTGAACGATTTAAAGTATTAATTACAAAATATCCTCTTTTAAGAGGAATGATAACATACAGTATAAGTTGGCCAGTGAGTAGTATAGTTCAACAATCGATCGAAGGAAAAAGATGGGGTATGTTAAAGGAATATAAATTGAATTTTTCTTAATCCTTTGGCGGACAGAGACGTGTATAGAAGTATTCTGTAATGAATTTTGTTTTGCACGGACATGTATCTGCAAGAATAGAAACTGAGATATGGCAGATGGCCCTACCAGAATCGTTGTTCATAAAAATAAAGTGTCCGCCAAAGGGTTAAAAAAGAAAACATACATATGAAATTTAATATTTTTATTTCCATCGAAAAAAAAGGTGAATATGATTGGTGGAGATGCTTACGTTTTGGTTTATATGGAGGATGTTTTGTTGCTCCAACATTATATTCATGGATTAAAATATCAACAGCAATGTGGCCTCAAACAAATTTAAAAACGGCATTATCAAAGGCAATTGTTGAACAAATTTCATATACTCCAGCAGCAATGACATGTTTTTATTTTATTATGAGTTTATTAGAACATAAAACTGTTAGAGAAGCTTCTGAAGAAGTATCAACGAAATTCTTACCAACATATAAGGTCCATATTTATAACATAACCCATATGCGAATTATTTAAAATGAAAGTTTTATTTTTTTTTTTGTGTTTTTCTATTTTAGGTTGCTGTACTTGTTTGGCCAATACTTAGTACAATTAATTTTGGACTTATTCCAGAACGTAATCGTGTACCATTTATAAGTCTTTGTAGTTTAATATGGGCAACATTTTTAGCATACATGAAACATTTAGAACGTTCATCACTTACAAATCCTTCGTAATGTTGATTAATGTTAGACAAAATTTTCAATTCGATATTTCTTGTAACTGTTAAACAATTTGATAAATTGACGAATATGTCTCTGATTACAGTAATTTTATTGAAATGTTGGATAAAATTTTCAAGATTTATTTGCGATTTTATGTTTAAAAAAAAACGAATTTTTTAAAAAAAAAGTCAATTGTTTTCGGTATTTTAAAAGTTAAATTTTTAATATAAAATTATTTAAAAAAAAATTACAAAATTTTCAATAAAATAAATTTTTAATAACTAACTAACGTGACATTTTTAAGAACAATTTCATTTAGCTTTTTTTTTTTTAACAAAAACTAACTTAATAATTTTTTATTTTCAAAATGACATTAAACAAAAATACGCCCCCACAGAAATTTTTTTGCAAATTTTTACAATTACAATTTAAAAAATATTTTTTTTCAAAATTAAATTTTTTCTGTATTTTGTGCCAAAGCTTCTGTAGTTTTTCCAAATTCTTAGGCTATAAATTCTTCTTCAATAGAAATCCTTCTCTAGAGTTTTGAAAATTTTCTTATTCTTAGATATTTTTTAAGAGTGTTTTTTTTTTCATTGTGACTGATATGCTACATGTAAATAAAAAAAAATCAGTATCGTGTGAATATGTTTGAAAAAAAAAAAATTTCTTTATAGTCTGACTTTAGCTTTAGCAGTGTTAGAAAATTCTATTTTAAAATTATTCATTAATATGATTTTTTATTTATTTTAATTATTTATTTATTTTAGGTTTTATTTTTTTTTTTACAATTTAACTGTAAATTATGTTACTAGTTTAAAAACGTTTCGCTTCTTTTTATCTTACAAAAATTTATATATATATATGATATAAAAAAAGGATAAACCTAATATTAGAGAATTTTTTTTTTTTTTTTTACTATAAATATTTTTAAACATTTTTGTTTTTAAGTAGGTATGTAATATTTTCTAAAGAAGTATTTTTATTTACAGTTTCAAATATAATTAAAAAAAAAAATTAAGAACATACGCTATTATTTAAATTCTAAATTAACAGTTTAATTAAAATAATCATTGATAAAAATATATATTTTTCTAAATTACATAATACAAAAAAAAAAAAATAATAAAATTTTAAAACTAAAAGAACCATTTTTTTCATGTTTTTTTTGTGTGTTTTACATTACAATTTGTTTTTTTGTTTTTTTTTTTTAACCCTAAAAAAAACTTGTTTTACAAGTTTAACAATAATAATTATTTTTTTAAAACTTAAGAATACAATTTTTGTTTCTTTTTTAATAAAAATAAAACTAAAAAATATTAAGGTTTTCAAAAGATAAAAAAACTTTAGATATATTTGAAACATTTTTTGTGCATTTAGAAACTTTTTTTTTTTTTTTTTTTGAGACGATCCTTTTTTATTTTCATTTTATTATGTTTAGTTACTCCTTTTTTTTATTTGTTTATGTTTTATTTATTATTATTTTTTTTTGTTTTTCATGAATTTTATAAAAATAATTTAATTTTAAAAAGATTTTTTAAAAAAAAGTCTTTTTATATCACACATTTTGAAATTTTATTTATAAAATTTGCTTGTATTATTTTTTATTTATTTATTTATTTAAAATTTTATGCTATTTTTGAATAAATGGTTTATTTTCACTATTTTTCTCAAGATTACCACTTAATGTTGGATCTGGTCGTCTTCGTTTAAAGAAACCACATTTCCATAATAATATTATTAAAATTGTTAAAAGTAATAAACCACCTAATACAGCTAAAATAATAACCCATATTGGTGTTGAACTATCACGTATCTGATCTAATAATTCTGGAAATGCTCGGGTTTCAATCTGAAAAAAAAAAATGATAATTATAAGAAAAAATTAGATAAAGAAAAAAATTATGAAAAATTTTGCTTATTTAAATCTCAAATTATAAAATGATATTGATAGGATTCACTGCAGGGTTTTTTTAAAATTATTTTAAGGTGCCTTCATAATGTACATAAGGTCGCAAATATTTTTGTTAAATTTTTTTCAAATATTAACCGAACTTTTTAATTTACACTCGCATGAAATAAATGGCATGTTTAAGCTTTTCAGTGTCACAGTGCTGATTTGATATTTAAACATATGACCCTTAAAGGATTTGAGAAAATGCAGTAGCAAACACAAGATTCATCAAATTAAGAATACCCTCTTCTAATGATTGAAGGACTTGACTGACTGACAAGTTTTTCTTTTTTTAAATTGTTTTTCAAGACAGAATTTTGTAATTTTTCGCTAGAAAAAGATGGGTTACATAAGGTCATAAGGTCATAGGTGATTATCACTTTATTTTCGTTCTATAGAATGCTACCTATGGAAAATATCTTTAGTTTAAAGATAATTTTAGAAGATTTCTCTCACGATATTGTCTGTATTGAAACAGTGAATTGAAATTCATTTTAGTCAACAATTTTGTTATGGGACTCTGAGCGATTGATGACACAATCATTTATTACCTTACGTGAATCTCTTCAGGCTTTGTTTTTCCCAATATTCATATTAAAATTAATAAAAATTATTTAACTTACCGCAACTCTATTATTAGGATTACTTTGTTCAACATTATATTCATCTGGAATATGAATTTGTGCCCTTGATATAATATTAACAAGATCTACTCTAGGATAATCACTGACTAGTGTTGAATTCCATAATCTTGATTGTACAACAATATATGATTCACTTTTTGATAACATATTAAAAATATCACAAGTAATTGTGATACAAAATGCTGTTTCTTTTTCACAATCCATATTAACAACATCAGTTTGTTTACCATCTTTGTCAACTAAACGTTCAGCACGAATTATTTTTGCTTGATCACGTCGTATACGATTAAGTCTTTTACCACTACTACTGATATTATTACTATGACTTGTACTACTACTATTATTGTTATTACTGTTTGATGATTTTAAATAGGAACTGCTTTTTTTATTTGAAGTATAATGAGAATTTATGGATTTATTATGTGAAGATAATGATGATCTCATTATATATGATTCTGGTGCTATTTCTGGTGTTGTTATAACGGGAGTAGCAGTAGATAATGGACGTTTTGTTAATTTTAAGGGATTAACTAATTCTGAAGCAATAAAACATTCTCCCTGTTTGCCTGTAAATTTAAAAATAAAACAAAAAAATTAATTTCAATTTCATTTTTTCTTGTTTAATTATAACAGACCTTCAACAATTGGCATTGATTCCAAATACAAAAGCCATTTTCCTTGTTTTTTATCGTTAGCAACTTGATGAGGCCATCGAATTGTTACTTTAACATGTGGTGCTTTCCATGGTCCATCATTGTAAATCTTTAAGGAACAAATATTAGAAGAGAAAAAAATAATAAGAAAAATAAAATTAGATCTTACTTGATAAGTATGCGTAACTGGTGTTCCAATATCTTCAAGATATTCCATAGCACTTTCACCTTTAATCTCACCACCATAAAATGATTGTTCAGGACGAGTCCATCTGGAAAAATTTTACAAAATTCCCAAATTATAGTTTTCAAAAAATTATACTGATTCAATTTCTTTATTATTTTTTTTTTTTTTGTAAAAAAAACATACCCTCGAATACTAAGATCTGCTTTCTTTATCACACGAATATTTAATCTTTTATGTGGTAGTCCACCTTCAATTGTTGATGTTGTATTCGCGAAAATATCAAAATAAATTTGATTTTCATTATCATCAAGTTCATTTGGATTAAATCTGACTGCTATTTGTAATGATGCATTACGTTTCATTGGATTACCCAAATGACATGAAGCAACAGTGTCATTGAAAGGATTACAAATTACAGAGGACTAAAAATTAGAAGAAAACAAAATTAATTAAATTAGAAATAAATTTAAATCAATGAGTGATGAATTAAAGTTTACCCCTTTAACAGATGAAATGTAATTAACACTTTCCTGATGAACAATATATAAATGAGCCTCATAAGCAGAATCTGCTAAATTTGTAACTGTTATATTGACACGAAGATCTTCGGCATCACCAATGACCAGATCGTATTCATTGTTTTCTAAAAAAAATTGAAAAAATAATTTAAAAAATCAATTTCTTCTCAAAAACAAATTTTTTGAATTGTTTTAATTCTTTTTTTTTTTCTTCTTATAAACTTACCATCTGTTTCTAAATCTGCTTCAGCTGTAATTCTTATATCTGATACACATTTATCATCATTACCACAATCTTTTTGGAATGTACCTTCAAAATTACGATCAGCTTGTGTTTGATCTAAAATTGGATTTAAACTTTCTAAACCAGAATTTGGTAATTGATTTTCAACAATTGTAAAATTTAAATGAAATTTTATTGGACTTTGTATATCTCTGGTATTCTCTTTAATATACACTGTTTCACGATTACATGTTAAACGTCCATTTGGTTTTACTGTTATACTACGTGTTATTATATTACTACGTTTATTAAGATCACGACCAAAAAATACACGTGAAAATTTCTTTAAATTTGCAAATGTTTCTGCTTCAATTGTATAAACAAGTAATAAATCTTTTTCTTTATTTTCGAATTGATTTATTGAACAGCACGCTTCAAATGAAAAGCTTGAAATGGAAAACACAAAAAAAAAAATTAATAATTTTTATTGTACACAAAATTTTTAATAAATTTAACCTACCATGTTAAATTAGTTTTTGCATCCGATAAGCATCCTGCTTTATTCGGATCGATATTACTTAATTCATTACTTTTAACTTCGGTTTTAATATTGGTAATTGGACGTGCAAGTAATGCAACAACTGCTGATGAATTGTATGCTCCAATTACAACATCTGGATAAAAATTATTATCTAAATCGATACCACCAGCAATTGATATACCAAAAGTATTTATTGGATTTGGTAATGGTCCTAAATTAGATGCTGTAATAATTTGTGATGGTTTCGATGATAATCCATCATAACCTCCTAAATAAATATAAACAACACCACTTCCTTCATATGGTGCTCCAATGGCAATATCATCAAATGAATCCTTATTAATATCACCAATATTAGCTAATGCAATACCAAATCTTGATTCTAATGCTCCAGTTAATTTTAATTTATATTTTTTTGGTAACATTCCAACTAATTTTGATTTTGTATGTTTATTTGATGGTTGAATTTGTTTTTCATTTTGATAAACATAAACTGCACCACCTTCAGATTTTGAAAAATAAAATGGTGCTGCAATCAATAGATCCGGTAATTGATCACCATTTATATCGGCTGTTGTTAATTCATAACCAAAACTTGATGCAAATTGTTCACCTTCAATTATCATTTTAACTGGAATTGGATTTTTATTTGATTTTGAAAATATAACAACTTGTCCATGTCCATTGGCACGTGGAGCACCCGCTGCATAATACATTTCTTCACCAAAATAACGACCACCAGTTACAGCCATACCTAAAGAAAAGAAATTTTTTACAATAAATTTAGATCCATGTATTTTGTTGAATATATTTAATTTTTATTTATTTACCTAAATAACTGTATTTATCTACTGGAGAACCACTTTCAGTATGATCACTGTAGTAAATATTTTTATCACGTTCTAAATATTCACCACCAATTTCTGTTACAAATATTGTACCACGCCATGTATATGGTCCAGGTGTACCAAGCACCATTGTATTATCCTCTAATAGAGCTCCAGATGTACCAACTTGACAATAACCATAATCTTCATGTGCTCTAAGAAAAGGGGAAAAAAATATTAAAATCCTGATCGTCTAATTTGTTCAAAGTTTTGAAGCTTGTAAATTGAATAGAAATTAAGATACAAAAAAATGCAACATAATTAAACATAAAAAGATTCAATTTTTTTTTTTTTGTGATCCTGATTACATTTTAAGCTGCTAATTATGATGTTATTTTCTAAGGAAAATTACAAAAAAATTTCACCCTAAATCCTATTAAGGAAATTTGTATATCAACATTAAAATCTTTATTAGTCATTTATCACAGTTATCATCATCATTATCATAATTTTTTGTATACATATTGCTTAATGGTGTTAAAATTGTAAACTTCCGTTAATTATTTATTATAAAGGTTAAAGAACATACATACACACTTTTTTTTTCACGCTTATTACATTGCCAAATTATATTCCCTATGGAAATTATTACCATTTTTCCGGTATACCTTATAACAGCTTAATTTTTTTTTTGTGTTAAAGGCGGAAGTATCTAACAAAAAATATGTTTATTACATATTTATTATTTTTCATAAATATTTTGGGTTTTTATAACAAAATTTGTTCGTGTTTATTTTTTCATAATCTCATTTTGATTATTTTTCATTTAAGAACTTCCTAATTAAGTCTAAAAACGATAAATTTCTTATAAATGTAACGTATAACTCTCCTCACATGCAAAATACCAGAAAAAAACCGAACTATAAATAAAATAAATAATAGAAAAAAAAATCTAATGGGTGTGGATTTCATAAGAAGGCTACCTACTTAATAATAATGTCAGTATTTTTTTTTTTTTCTAGTAAAATAGTTTTTTATAAAACATTTTTGACACGCAACATACCGTAACTAGCTTGATATTCTATTCTATAGAGGACAGAAATAATTGTAATATTAAAATGAATTTAACATGAAAAATAATAATTTATTAATATTCGTGAGTATACTTGTAATTTAGATGATGAACATAAATTTAGGTGTAGAAATTTGTTTTGTTTAATTTTTCATTTAAGATGAGATTAAAATAATTGCAAAAAGTGAGCATTTAATTTTACATTTTTTCGGTTTAAAATTGAAAATGGAAAATAAAAGGGAAAATTTCGTGTATTATTTACTTAAAATGATTAATTTCAATTTTCGAAATAACGCGGTTTTTCATATACGAAATTTTGTAATTAAAAAGTTATGAGGTAGAAAAAATCGAATTCATATTTGTCAATGTGTACAAACACGTTAAAATTAGTAAATACCCACTTTGCTATTTAAAATCATGTGAATGAACTATGAACTTTAAACTTTGTTCGTGAAAAATTTCAATTTTATTTTGGCAAACTATAAAAATGACTGTTCGGAAAATGTTTTTCCATTGAAAAGTTTACGGTTCTCAAGCAAAATATTTACGGAAATTATACTCATAGTTCTGGAAAAATATTACATAAAATAAAATCACAACCTTTTACCAAATAAATTATAGACAGAAAGAATTCTTATGTAGTATAAAAATTTTTGTTCTGGGGTTCCAACATCGTCATGTTTTACTTTTGTTAAGAAAGCTTTTACTTCCTTTATTTTCGTACCGTACTGTTCAATAGTCTAATGTAAAGTAAACAGTTAGAATTTTAAGTCGATACTACATATGTAAGAATTCTTTCTGTCTATAATTTCTTTGCTTTTACTAAGGATCAGACTATTTGAGTTTCATGACTTGATCTAAATTTCTGAAAAGAAAATAAGGAATCAAACATTGGAAGGAAAAGACAGCCATTTTTAAGTAGTTATCTTGTGAGATTTTTTTAGAAAATGAAAATCCAATATTATGTAGGTACATTTCTGTTTACCCTGAATTACATTTTTCTACTGATTTTTTAAGTTTAGCAAGATTTTTAATACTTATAGTTTATGCTTTTCTTTTTAAATAAGAAACCAAATTCAATGGCAATGGCAAGAAATCAAAACGTAGTCTATAATTCGACCAGAGGTAGGCGAATACTAAAATTTATAAATTATGTTCAATAGTAGCAGGTTTCGAATGACTAAACTCTGGATTTTCGTGACCGATTACTGACTAAAAATATCTTTTTTTAAGTCAATAAAAATTTATTTCGAAAAGAAATATCGTACAATTTGTCATTTGTTACTTTAATAAATCTCTCAAAACTATTAAAGTATTTATGTCTACATTATTTTTTCTTCTGAAAAACATATGTAGTCTTCATTGTAATCTACACAAATCTACACTGATTCAAACCTTATTGTGTAGCTCGCAAATTTAATAAGGATTAAAATGAATAAAATGCAAAACAAAAATGAATAAAATGCATTCTCAATTTCTTTTTTAATCCAAATTAATTGAAAAATCTCAAATTTCAGACTTTTAACAGAAGTGATAAAGAACTAAAACACGATAAATACTAAAGATACATTAGAAGAGTATCAATTTTCACAAGATATTTTCATATCTTTATCAATAAATTCAGTATAGACATACAAATTTCTTATTTTACATAAATTTACTACAACATAACACACACATAAAAATAAAGTTTAAAATTTTAAATACATACATACATATATAAAAAAAAAAATGTCAGTTTTCTTTATGAAAAAATTTTCATTTTACCTTTGAACTGATCTTCCTTTACATGGCTCATAAATTTCATCAAACTTAAATTCATTCGATAATAAATAACAAAGACCCTGACCATATTGTGATTCAGCTTTTTGTACAACAATATAACGATGAGCACACACCAAGACCTAATTAAAAAGAAACCATCAAAAAAAATTTATTAAAAAAAAAAAAACTTATTATTAAAAAGAAATTAAGACAATGTGAATTATATAAAAAAATATAAAAAAAATTAGCAATTTTCATGATTATTACTTGAAAAAAGTCAATAAAATGAATAAAAAGATATTTGATTGCCTGATCCGACAATTATTACATGAATTAATGTATCTTTTATTATATAACTTTAAATACGTACACAAATTGCAAGATATTTTTAAATGACGGTTTGATTATTCTTTTAAAAGAAAAAAAAAACAATTTCATTTTCATGACAGTCATTATTATGTTTCATTATTTCAATTGAATGGTGTAATTAAATGCCATCATGAGTATGTAATATATGCACCATAATATTCTATTACATACATGTGTAGGTAATTTCAATGTGATTGTTGACTGACATTTTTTATATATTATTATTGTTTTAATTTTTTTGTCTTTATTTTTTTCGTTTTTTTTTTATTAATTTATTTTTTTTTTTTCAAAATAATAAATAATTACGTATTGTCAGTCTCTTTATGTAGTTTTTTATTTTCATGAACACACGTTATTGGATCAGATACAATCAATTGTTTATTATGTTTTAATAAAAGAGTTAATGGATAGATAATAAACTTGAAATAAAAAAAATAATAATAAGAACAAAGAAAAAATAAATAATAAGAAAAATATTTAAATGATTCATTACTTTGCCTCCAAGACCCTGTGAACGAACAGTAACTCCAAGCCATTGATCCTCTTTGATCTCTTCATCTGGTATTGGTGGCATTAAACTATCAATTGGTTCGTCTCGATCGTATGCTAAATTAAAAATTTCAATTAGTTTGATTTTTATTATTTATTTTTTTTTTTAAAATGAAGTACATAATATACAGGGTATTTTCTTTTGTTTTTGTTCATGTAGGAGGTTTTTCCTTCGTCATTCGAAATTGAAGGGGAGTGAATTTTTGAATTGAAACTAAGTTTTTTCTTTTCTTTATTTTTAATTATTTTTTTTCTTTAAAGTCAAGAATATAGTGAGTTTCTCATTGAAATGTTGTGAATAGTACGAGAATATCTTTTTACGAGTAATTGCATTGATTAATTTAACAAGACAAAAAGTTATTATCACCCTGAAGGAAACGGTGTCTAACAATGAATGTGTATTTATCTTCATTAACTTCATGTGATTATATCTTAAACGTAGTACGACGATATTCAAAATGTTTATTTCTTGAAGACTCATTTTTATCTAAAGTAATAGACGTCGACAGAAAAATGTGGGATGTTCTGTACTTGAAGTGAAATGGAAAAGGACCTTTAAGACATTTAAGCTTTTTTCATACGATTGAAGCTTTTCTCTTATGGAACTTTGTTTGAATTGAATAAGAAAATCAAGGATTAGTTTGAAGTTATCCTTCAATCGTACTTTAAACCAAGTCGAATCTGGATGAGCTGAATAACGAGGTTTTCCCATTCACGTTATTCCTTTGATGTTGCACCAGAAAATTATCAACTAATTTTTTTTTTCAAAATAATTTTAGTGAAAAAAACATTTTTGAGAATTGTACTAATATTACAAATACTCTTTCAGGATTCGATTATTGAAAAGGATGAAATTTGTTTTAGATCTGTAAGAGATTTGAGTATTCTTCTTATCAATGATTAAAAAGTAGTAAGTAAGAACAGCGAGTGACTTAGCATCCGATAACTAATTGGAAGAGCATTGCCCCGGAAAGGCAAAGGTCCGTGGTTCGATTCCCAGTCTGATCGAATGTCGTTCTTCTTTTCTTAGTCTACTACAGATCCGAACTGGCATTCTATCATTTCTATCTTTTGAATTAGGACAAATTGAAAATAATACGGTGGAAATTAACTATCCAGTTAACTGAAACTGAATATTTTCACATATGTTTTGAATAACGATGTATTGGACATTTCCCAATAAATATCAGACATACATATAGAAGGATAGGTTATTTTTCCAAGACCTCTAAGAAGTTTTTTTGGCAAATATTTTGGCAAATTCTCATAATTTTTTTTTTTAAATCTCGTTTTAAACAAAATAAATACCCTGTATATTGATAATGAGTGAACAAAAAAACGATTTAATATTTGAAAATTCAAGCTTTGGGTAAAAAAAAAAAATTAATCATTACTTTGTAAGATAGCAAACATTTTATTAAAATAATTAAGAAAAAAAAAATTAATCATTCTTATGACTATGAAATTTTTCTCAAAAAAAAAAAAAAAGTAAATTTTTTTTTGTTGTGTATTTAGTGTTTTTTTTTGTGAGTGTTTTAAGGTTAGTTTACACAGTGTTTATAATAAAAAAAATTTCTACTAAAAAATTATATGTACATACATTTTTTATTCTTTTACCACACACACATATATACGTATATACAAATTTTTATTTATGTTTTTCTACCACACACATATGTTTGTCATAAAAAAGCATAAAACAAAAGCAAAAAATAATAAAAAATAATAAAAATAAAATAAAAACTAAGTAAAGTTTAATTTGCGAAATTAATGTACCGATTACAAAAACCAATCAACTAACAAAAATTAATCATACTAAGAATAAAGAATTAAGAAAAAAAAAAAAATGAAATTTTATATTGACTAACAAATTGAAAGTAAAAAACTCTAAAAAAAAAAACCTAATAAAAAATCTACCACACAAAAAAATAAATTAAAAAAAAAAATTATGAAACAAATTTTCAAATAATATGGATCATCGACCCCTGGATGATATTACTTTTGGATTTTTTGTGATAGTTAAAATATGTGCAGACTATATGTATGTGAGTTGGTAATAGCATGACCAATGGTAAAATAAAAATTTAAAAAAAAAAAAACTATACTCATCATCTGGTTGTTGATGGTTCATTTAAATGAAACAAACAAAAATCTTTTTTATGATTTCTCCGATGTATAAATTATTAAACTGCATGCATTTCAAAAAGCAAAAAAAAAAAAAGATACAAAATGTTCATTTTTTTTTTTTTTTTTTTCAAATATAAACATATACAAAATATTGTGCATTCATTCTGATGGTCTGGTTAAATCTGACTAAGTCAAAAAAAAAAAAAAAAAAATTATTTTAAGTGAGATATTATATTGTTTTGTATACACACGGAGCATCATGCAGTTTTGTAAATGTTCTTTTCAATGCAATAAAAGAAACAATATTAATTCTTTTGACCACACATTCTAATTTAGATACATTTTTTTTTTTAAATATTTAAATTTTTAAATTGAAAGGCAACATATGCGAAACACTGTATTTTTATTTTTTATTTAACTTTTTTTTTTGTCGATGGTAAACGTTTTATAACCGCCAAACTGCTGTTAAGATACAATTCATATATAAACAAGATATTAAAAAATTCATATCATCGCACATAATTTATTATATATATGATTTCGAATATTTGTCTTAATGTCCACATTTTAGCAAAAAAAAAAAAAAATTTAAAAGGGGAAAAAAATAATAAATTTAAGTTTTAACAAAATAAATAAGATAAAAATGAATTCAGAAAAAGTTGTTTCTTATAAGTAGTTATTGAGTTCAAGAACCGATATTCTAAGAAATGAAATTTTTGTAATGTATACCACTTGTAAGAAAAATTTATTTTTTTTTTTTTGTAGAAATTTTCAAGAACATACATCCATATGCGAAATAATAAAATGAAATGACGAAAAAAAAAAATCAAAGGAAATACCACGTTTATTTTAAAGATAAAATGCAAAATATTTTTATTGCTTTTTTTTTTTGCGAATCAAAAGTATGGGAAAATGATTTAAAAGTGTTTGCGATGGATAAGAGTTTCAAAAGAAAGAAGAAAAAATGAATAAAAAAATATACAATATTAAGTAGAACCGTTCTTGGAATAGAATGATGGGCAATTACAATTGATTTGTAAAAAAGATGGAAGAAATAAAGTATATTTTTATTTTTTTTATGACGTCATAAGCAGGAAAATATTTGAAATTTTAAATAAAATTTGCAAGTTTTAATTTGTTCTTTTTTATAAATTTGAAAATTCACATTTTTTGATTAGAAAAAAATTGTTCTTTTTGATTTATATAATTGATTAGTTTGGAGTGAAAATGCTTCAAAAATTTTTCTGGTTTGAAAAAAATTAAGGTTTATTTTAAAATTATTTTCAATTGCTATATACTAAGCTTTCTATTGTTATGAAAGCACAAACGTTGACGCATTAATAATCAAAAATAGAGGGGAGGGAGTCATGGGTTAGAAAAATATCTTGTTGGAACTTTTGTAGATCATAAAAGGAAGAGAACACATAAGATAAGGATGGGATAATATTCTATAATTTGAGTGTTCGATTAACGATAGACTGATAACATGTCAATGCAATCGCGCAGAATGTCCTTTTATTTTTGAAAATACATATTAACTTTTAACTTTTTTAGATAAAATTTTAAAACTGATAATATTTTGAATTTCACTGTGTAATGAACGATTTCCTTTAACTAAAAATTGCTGCTTTTATGATTTATGATGAATATTTAGCTTACAATGGGATATGCAGTATACTAAAATTCAAGCAGTACCTACACTTCCAAAACTACTACTCACTCTATTGAAACAACAAAAAAATAGAAACAAAAAAAACAATAAAAAAAATGCATAAAATCAAAAAGCAAACATATTCAATCAAATTTCCTTTACCTAAGACAAATATTAGTAAACCCAATTTTCTACAAATAAATGTGAATCTTTTTTTTTACACTATTCTAAAAGCACACAAAAACGAAAAAACAAAAAAAAAATTAAATTAAAAAAAAAATAAATAAATATTAATAAAAAAAAAAGAAAATTAATTTTAGAAAATTATAAAGCGCCCATACCACTTACATTCATAACGTCCGCCTGGCACTATAATTTTGAAGTCATCCAAAAACGAGAGAAATAATAATAAAAATAAATTTTTTTTTTTAAAAATTATTTCTGTCCTTGTTTTAAATTACCAATTACATGTATTTTTAATTTGATTAAATTATGTAAAAATATTTTTTTTTTAAATATTAGATATATTTAAATAATTGCGTGTAATTTTTTTTAAAAAAAAAAAAAACAACACAACAACAAAATATATTTAAAACATAATGCAATGATTTTTTGCTTTAAAAGTTGTTACAAGTTTTATGTGAAATATTTTCTTGTCCAAAAATAATTTCTTACGAATACCAAAATTTTTAAAGAATATGTTATTGGAAAAATAGGTCAAGAATTCCTTAAATTTTTAAAGGCCTTTCAAAATTCTAAAATGAAATTTTATTAGAACGTTTTTGAAATATCTAAGAAATTGTTTTTTTAATATTTTTCATTTTAAATGAGAAATATTAACCTGAATTTTTTATGTGTCTTAAAAATTAGGTTTCTGTGATATTCTCTAATTAGAAAAAAATTTGAAAAAAAAAGTCATTTTATTTTAAAGGAAATTTATATTGCGAAACATATCATTAATTAATTTCAACAGGAGCTTAAATGGCAAAAAAGTTATGTATATGAAATTATTATAATATTTCTGTATAAGTATTTCACATTTAAATGTATTTACTGTTGAAAATTATGAAAGTTTTAAAGAAGGAAGCTCGAAAGAAGAAAGACTAAAAAATAAATTAACAAGCGGATATACCTATATATGTATATGTAGGTCGATTCTGGTTCTGTGACATTACAAAATTGAAGATTTTTCGAGTTACTTCAAATTTGCAATTGTCGAACTTTGTAAACGCAATAAATTCATAAAATGTGTATACTGAAAACTTCAAATGGATTTTGAAATTATTTATAATTATTACAAAATAAACACTTAAAAATTTTAGCTTCAATTTTTATTCCAATAAAATATTCGGGCAGTATGAATATTTTTAAAAAATAAGTTGCTTATTGTCAAAGTCAGTACTTTGTTGAAACTCCTTTATGTTATTTAACTTCTTTGAGTCTATTCAACAAACTTTAACCCTTCGTTATATTTTAAATTTTACACTCACGCATCAATTTTTAGTATCAAAATGTTGCATTTTTTGACTCCTTAGACAAGTATATTTTCGTAGGACTAGAAAGCTGAAATTTGGCCTGGATATTTCTTGAAGGGTCTATTGAATTTTTTTTTTTGACTCAAATCGGTGGAATACAGCACGAGTAGTTAAAGTTTAAAGTTGGCAAAAAAATAAAATATTGAATTAAAAAATTGTTTGTATGAAAAGTCACATATTTTTCAAATATTGAATTATGTATATACATAATATGTAGTATGATTATTTGCCCTTTAACCTACTAATCTAGTCATCTAAGTGTTAAATTCCCTTTAGAATTTCATTTATCACTTTTTATCATGAATCAAGTCACAAAATCAGAATCGACAACCCCCCCACCGATACATATAATTCATTTAATTTTTTGTAACATAAATATTTTCCATTGCATTATGTTTAAATATTAAAACAAAACAAAAATAAATAAATATATACTTATTCACATAATACAGCTTATAAATTGAAACAATTATCACAAACATACGATACAAAATTTGTGCTTAAAATTGTTTGTTTATTTTTTTGTTTTTAAAAGATATATGTATATAGAAATATAAAAATAAAAATAATTAATTTATAAAATAATCCCTTATAAAAAATTATTCACAGAAAAAAAAAACAATATTATTTTATAGACGTTATGTTTATAATACAAAAAAGAATTAACAATTAATAATAATATTTTTTGTATTTTGTTGTGAATGTATTTGTACTGTTCTGTATGTTGTTTTTGTATATTAAATTTTACATTAAATTATTTAAATAACACATATATACCAGTTCATATGTTGTTGTTTAAATTCAATTTAAAAAAAATTATGTAAATATTATTCATAAACTACAAAAAACAAAAAAAAAAATATTATTCACATTTCTAAAATATTTAAAAAAAAAAAAAAAAAGAAACATTAAAATTAAATTACTGACACAATTAAACTTTATTCAATTGAAAAAAGAAAAAAAAAAAAAACAAAAAACAAAACAAATATCTGTTTTTGTAAAACAAATAAAAGAATATTTTTTTAAATATTTAAATAAATAAATAAATTTTCATCCTTCACCAATTAGCTATCTATTATATTAATACAAGTATATATAATAAGATACATAAAATATGTATAAATATTTTCAACAATAAACAAAACAGATAAATAGAAAAAAAAATAAATAATAAAAATTATTATAAAAAATTTTACAATACATCAATTAAAAATTATTCACAAGAAAAAAAAAATATATAAAATTAAGAAAATAATATCTACTTTATTTTCAAAATACAATATTTGTTTCTTTTAAATTAAATTAAATTATTTTTTTAAAAATAAAAATTAAACCTTTACTTTTGTAATAAACAAAAAACAAAAAAACAAAAAAAAATCTTTCTACATTTAACTATCACCACAGTATCTATTAAATCCAATTAGGAAATAAAGATTTCGTGTTGTTTTTATTTTTATTATTTCATTTACTTTTTTTTCTGCTTATAGTATCTAAACTTTTTTTCACTATCATAAACTATCTGATTTAGATATGTAGCTACATATGTATATATTTTATAATAAATATGTATTTAGGTTAACTTACATCGTCGTCCATCCGTAATTATTTGTTCACAATCATTTGAATATTCTGTTATTGGACATTTATATAAAGCACCAGATCGATTTGTACCAGGTTGATAATTTTTACCTAATGGTGCGCCTACTAGTAACCTAAAAATAGACAAACAAAAAGAAAAAAAAAATAAAATTAAGTATAATGCAATTTTATGATAATAATATTATTTAAAAGTGAAACAATAACCAATAAAAAATATTTAAACAAAAATTAAAACATAAATTTTATAATTTTACTTTCAAAACGGAAATATAAGGAAATTAAATTGTTGTCATATTATTTTTGAACTTTCATGGGTAGAAAAGATTAAAAAAAATAAAATTTACGTTGATTTTTTTCTGGAAAGCTGTTCAAAAAATCATAAATATAATTTGACTTGAGAATATATTTAATATTACGGTAACGATTTTAACAGATACTACATATAAAATAATTCCTTTAAATTATTTTTTGGAACGAAGTTCCGGTAAAGTGGCATTTCTTCAAGTTATTAATTGGAACGAAGAGTTACTAAAATGGCCCATGTGTTTTAGAAGATGAGTAATTTTCTCGTAAAATGCTTTATTTAATGTTGAGCAGTATTTCGAATATTTTATATTTGTAACTCCATTCCGCAGAAGAAAAGTTCGAAAAAGTATAAGTACAGTTCCACAACCAGCTTCAATGTAGCCAAAGGGTTATGAAATTTTTAAATTTTTCACAGTTTTTAGTGCCATTTTCCATTAGATTTTATTTCTACTTTTATAACACACAAGTTCAGCATGTCTCAACAATTTTTTTTTCCTTTCTCAATTACCAATGTACATAAAAACTAAAGTACAAGGAGTACCGACGCTTGTGCTTATGGAAAACAAAGTTTTTGCAAAATTTGCAAACATCTAGAAGTTTAAACTGGAGAAAAAGCAATGTTCATGTCCTTCAGAGGATTTATTCTAATCTGACGAAAAATTGAGAAGAAAAAAAAAACTAATTAAATTTAATCGTTTATTTTACTTTAAGTTTACTTCTGAAGAAGCTAATCACTGGTACTGTTAATTTCCATCTTTTACACAAGCTTTTCTTCAACGTCTCTCTAATTAGCTACTATTATTTTTTGTAAAAGAAAGACAAGTGAAATATGATGAAAATCTTTAAAATTAATAAAACTAACTGAAGTGAGTAACTTTAAAAGAAAAATTAACTACAGTAGTAAATTTGTTGATCTTGTTCTCCGTAAAAGTAAATTTTTCATCCTTTACAACATCACACCTTATTTAAAATTAAACGATGGGAAAAATAATTTTACATTACAACAACATCATCGAAAACTTTGTAACAGAATAAATAATTATACACACATATCATCCCTCAAATGTTACAAAATTATGAAAAACAAAAAAAAAACAAAAATGTATCCTGAAGCAAAATTTAACGGAAAAAAAAACAGAAGAATTTTTAAACAACAAAGAGAAGAAAATATTTATAATGAGTACAATCTGTGGGAGTGTTAAATACACATTTCATATGTGCAATTTTAGTTTAAAAAAAAAAATCCTGAGAAGTTATATCCTCAAGGGGTTTCATCATAATTTCTTATGTATGCACACATATATGAGAAAATCAAATGAAAACCTCATAAAGAATATAATTTATGTTCATAAATTATTATTTTTCTTCATAATAACATTTAGCTAAAGCTGTGTTTTATTTTCACATTTAAAATAAAATTTAGTTAAAAAATAAATAAAAAGTAGAGAAAGTCTTGAATTTAACTTGAAAATAAAAAAAAAATGGTATTTTAAAGAAAATTTTCCTTGTTTTTTATGGTTTTTTTTTCTTTTATTTTCTGTCACTCTACTACTGTCAGTGTCGGTAGATTCAACAGGCAACTTGAGAAAAGAAATCACATAATACATATACATATGTATGTTTGTAAAAACAGACTATACGCCTTGTAAGAAATTGTTGAATTCATCATCCACCATCCACCAAGGATGTAGGCGTTGGACAAAAAATAAATAAATAAATAAATAAGAAAAAAATACGAGAAAAAAAAACAGTTCATTTGCTGACTTCTTTCACCTTATCATGATGATGATGATGATGATGATGATGATGGTCTTATACCATAAGTTTTCTGAATGCAAATGAAATTTTAAAAAACTTAAAAGAAAAAGAAAATAATAACAATAATAATAATCATTTCAGATACATAACACACACACACACACACATGATAATAATTTTAAATTACATATTTCTTTCTTTTGTGTTTCAACAAGAGTTGATTGGATTTTTGTTATAACTGACACGATTGGAAAAAAAAATGAAAACTTTTCCACCACATAAAAAAATCTTAAATGAACTGAAAAAAAGAGGCATCAAATTTAAAACGTAAAATAACATACAAAAATTACAAAAAAAAAAAAAATATCTTAAAATCTGAACTATAGAGGTAAGATACAAAGTTTTGCGATCATCAAAAATGCAGATTTTATAACTGCATAAAGTAGGTAGAATAGATGAGATAAATTTATATGTATATATAAGATCTTTAAGAAAATGTATATCATTTCTTTAGATTTTATAATATTATAAGTATAAAATTATGTTTGTATGATTAGAATATGTTGAAATTGTACAATGATGATGGTGATGGTGATTTTAAAAGAAGCGTGGCAGGCCTGTAAAGCAAATATTTATCGATGCAATTTTTCTTGATATTTATACCGTGTGATCTACATGTTTATCTACGTAAAAATATTATAAAAGTTATATACATATGTACATACATATATATGTATATTCTATACAATCTGTATAATTGCTGTTACAATTCAACATCACTGTTGCAATAACAACATATAACATTCATTTTATGTTGCATACATATATACATACATATATAGCATAAAATGCATATTACTTATTATAATGATTATGCGCGACCGACAATGATTTTAACCTGTCTACCTACGCATTCCTATGTCATATACGATAAACACTTCTTGTTGTTGATACTCTGGCAACCATTCTTTCACTTTATTCATTTTGGTCTGTCCTTATATTATGGATATAAAAAAATATATATATAAATAAAATAACTCAAAAATATCTTCTATTTATTTTTTCTTCTTCTATAGAAACCTTCTTTCATAAGATACTTTAATATTATGTATATCTTTTAGTTTCATATGTGTAGCAAAAACTCCTCATATCCAGATCTCAGATTTAACATGAACATCCTAAATGATGATGAAAATATTCGTATATTCGTTGATCTAACAAGATCCATAGAATATACATACCAATAATAAA
Source organism: Bombylius discolor (assembly GCA_939192795.1). Taxonomy (NCBI): domain Eukaryota; kingdom Metazoa; phylum Arthropoda; class Insecta; order Diptera; family Bombyliidae; genus Bombylius; species Bombylius discolor. Next base: position 37,685,963 of record OW584240.1, read on the forward strand.
TGTTTAATACAATTTTAGATACAAGATAATACAGAAGAGATACGCAAAAATTGTCTTTATTTTTTTATTTTTTATTTGGTGTTTCAGATAAAAAATCATAATATTTATGTATGTATAATATCTATATGTAATATCTTAAAAGTTTTGAAATCTACAATCATCTTCAATTCCCATATGAAATTATTATTCGAATATGTTCATTATTTTGTTCTACTCATATTTTCTTGAAATAGGAATATGATTTCAAGTTTGTTTGTTTTTTTTTTTTTACTTTATTTTTATATGTTTTCAATCTTTCATTTTACATAAATATTAAAATGCTGATTTTAGCACTATATACTGGCGTTAGTAGCAACAATTTCATTTACATTTAATTCCAATAATAATATACACGCATTATAAAATTTAAAAAAAAAAAAAAAAAAAAAAAATTATATTGATTTTGATATTTAAATTTATATACTTTTTGGAATCATTGATTTTCCATTTAAAACATTGTATAATTGCAAATCAAGTTTTATTATGGATGTAAATATGTATGTATGTATAATGTATATACAATGGATGGCACCATCACCATCGGTACGATCAATTGCAAAAAAAAACATGCAACAAAAAAAAAACCATCATATCAATTTTTTTTTTTTTTTTTGAAAATTTTTATTTGTTGTTTAGATTTTAAAAGGTATAACTATGAAACTATGATAATTTGTCATTTATAGGTTTTACCTCACGCGGATCATGATTAATGTTTATTGAATTACAAAAATTTGTTATCATGATTACACATATGAAGTGCTGAACGTCAATGTTCAATAAAAATAGAAAAATTATACATATTATTAAAAAGAAAAAAAAAAGAAGAAAAATACAGAAATGATGGTTTACATGTTAGTAATTTATTAAATTGACTTAAAGTTATAAATTTTCAAAAGATTTGGGTAGTTGTTTAAATTATAAGCTTGTTTTTTTTTCTTCTTGTGTTTGTGTTTAAGCTGGCATGTAAAATTTCAAAATTGTTTTTAAAAAGAAAAAAGAAAATTACATATAAGACACTTATTTTAAAACTTTGTGTAAAGTCAAGTAAACAAAGTAAAAGAGAAAAAGGCAGAATCATTTGATATTAACCCACTGATTTTTAATCCTTGTCAGAAAAATGTGTGTAATAAAAAGTAACTTTTTAACACTGTTAAACTTAAGTAAATAATTTTAATTTTAATTAAGCTGTTTTTTTTTTAAATTATGAGCGACAAAGTAGGAATATCCTTGTATATTGCAATTTTATTATGTACAGCACTAGTGCATATAAATGGAGGAAATTAAAGTTAGAGGCTTCTGTTTTTTAATTAACGTACAACGTATAGTGTAAGGGATATCCTTTTACTGTACTAGGTCAACACAGACTGCAGAGGTTATATAGGGGAATAGGGGATGAATGCTCCATTCAGAGAACAATATAAGATGAAAGAGAAGAGAGTTAGTTCCACACTTCATCCCCTTAAACATACAAAATAAAGAAATTGATGTAAAATTTTATTGAAATTCTCGAAATTCTTGAAAATCTAGAAATCCAAATAGCTAGAAGTAAAAATTTATTCATCACAATGCGTCAACCTACTCATGATTTTTATAATTATTAATTTTAAATTTTGTGAATTTCTGCAAAATCTGCTACTGGAGAATTACATACTTTTCGAATTAAAAGGCTAAAACCTCATTTTTGCACTACGGTGCCAAAATCAGTGCTCTCATGAGGAACCAATAGCAAGACATTATTGCTTTATATTGCTTATAATTGCTTTCTTTTTTGCTCTATCCTAAAAAATTAAAATTATAGTCTACCATTTGTTTTTTCCTGTTTTCTACTTCTCCTGTATTCTTACTTCCAAACTATACTTTTAAAAACTATTCGTTTAAAACCCTACTTGAAAATAAATAAATTTGATCGAAAAGAAGATAGATAATCCAAAATTATTCTTTTATAACCTTGAATTTTAAATAATCTTATAGATACTCATAAGATTTTTATTTTTTTTTTTTAAATCATAAAAGATTCATGATCGGTAACATTTTATAATTTTAGACTACTTAATTCTTAGTTAGATACATTTAATCTTATACTTAGTAATTTTTTTCACAAACTTGGTAATTTTTCATGTACATTTTTTTTTCTATATCTTTTTGTATTTACTATTTACTTTTATCACTTAACAATCATCTGTTATGCAGATTAGTATAGTAATTTTCTCTTATAACCTTAAGCGCAATCTTAAGTAGTTTTTAAACTTATGTACCTGTCTAGGTTTTACATATATGCACGTACAATGTATACATATTTCATTCATATATCAAAGAAAATAAAAATTACAAGAAAATATCAGAAACTGTCATTACGATACGATCATCATTTATCATCATTCATCGAACATCAGGAAAATTTAATATTTTTTTTTTGCAATGAAAATAAAAAAAAAAAAAAGTTCATATACATTCTATATAATGTGATATATAATTAAGGCAATTAATGTCATAAATAACATTTTTCTCATATAGTATGACTAGTTAACCCCTAAAGTTATCTCATTAATATCATCTATTTTTTTTATTTTTTTTTTTATTAACAATTTAATTTTTTTTTTTTTCGAATTTTTATTTTTTCAAAAACAAGTTCTTGTAAACTAGTTTTACTTGATCATAAACTATTATTATTAAAAATGTCTAATATACAAGAAGTATCTATATGTATTCAGAATAATATATAGTATGTAAGAACAATATTTATAATGATAACCGCCATTTCATTAATTTTAAACTTCAATTAATTACTGTATTGAAAAACAGAATGAAAAATAAAAAGCAACAACAATACACAAGAAGAACACAAAAAAACAAAAAGAACTTTTTAATATATCATTTAATATTTGTCGCTTCCGTTCAATTTTAATTTCTTGTTGTATCTTTTTTTTTACTTCTTCTTGATTCTTAAAAAGAACTTGTTTTTTTAGTATTTTTGTCGTATAACATAAAAAGCGGCACTATTTTTCACATAAGGACTTTTTTTTTTCTTTTATAAAATAATAAAATGAATAAAAAAGAAAATGTGTTAAATATAAAATGATGAAAACAGTTTTTGATTAAAACGAAAAAAAAAAAATCAAATCTAATATAACAAGACAAAAAATGTTATTTGTTTGTTTGTTTTTTGTCTTTTGAGTCATAAATAAAAAGAGATCTTCATTAGTATTAGAATCAATGTCAAATAGTAGCAAATATTTAAATGGATCTCATTTTATGATCATGTGAATTCTCTTTAATCGTATCTAGACAAAACAATAATAATACTTTTAACTAAGGTATCATGTTTTTTTAATGTTTTATTGTGAATAAAATTTAATAAGTTTGAGTATCAGATTATCCTGATAAGGCTAAGTAGAAAGAAAACTAAATTGCTTGAATTGTGATATTTTTTCTTCAATTATTATTTAATGATTATTTTTTCCTTCATATGAATAACAAGTGTTATTGCTTAGTTCATGGATTACAATTTCGAGTTTCAATTTAATAAATTCTTCTTATACAATTACCTTCATCGAAATTCAATAAGGCATTCTTAGAAATCAACTTGAAACCCACATCCTCCTTAAAATCAGTCGAATCTAAAAATTTCAGTTGATTACACTTGAAGATGAAGAATCATAAATTTGATATAATTCATGTTCTGACACTTCAACTGTAAGTCAGAATTGTAAATTTCAATTCGAGTAGTGAAGAGTTATTTTGAATCCGATTATCCATTGATATTGTGAATAAATAACACTCGATATATTTAGTCGAGTGAAAGTTCTTAAAATTGAAAAATATACATTTCCCTCATACTTTTCAAAGTATACCGAATTAAAAGTTTTTGTTTTCTACTCCATAAAATCATACTAAGTGGAAATTTTCAAAATATCTTAGTTCGAAAAGCTTCAAAATTAGCTCTATTAAACCAAAAACGTTTACTAACAAATCAAACAATAATTCAATTTTTTCTCCTGTTATCACGAATTTGCCTAAGATAAAGGTTTATTGTTCCAATTTTCTATCAAAGTCGATATTTCAATCATGTTCACACGATCAATCTTGTAATTTGCTTTTCATCGGGAAATTCTGAATGATTTAGTGATGTATAGCAATCGTGATTTTGGAGGAAAAAAAAAATTGTAAAATAAAATACAATTATTGAACTTAACCCTGAAACGTGTTATAAATCAAATAATTTACCTCTTTTTTATTGTGAATAAAACGATGTTGCAGACTAGAAAATTTCTGACATATTTATGAGATTTTTTGAAATACATACATATATTTTATAGGATTTTGTAATTTTCGAAGATGAGATTGTGGTCACTTTCATAAGCACGCTACTATTGCAAATGTCAAGTTTATTAATTCTTTTTCAGTGGGAATTTAGAAAAGCTTCAATTTCATTAATTCAACTTGACGGCAATAATAAATTTCGTTTTAACAGATTGTATTTTTTTTTTTTTTTTTCTTCTTCTTCAAAACAAACGTCCGTGTACAATTGATAAATGAAAAGTCGTATGAAAGCTCGTAGTTTGATGACAATTTCATTATTTTCGTTATTATGTTCGTTCTTTAAGGACAGAAAATAATAGCAAGCAATTGTATGGAAGGTCAAAATTCACAATGGACTGTAGAGCCGGTGTCTTATATATGCAGTCGAAATTCTGCATGAATTGTGAATTACAATAGCGATCGACAGAAAAACAAACTGTTTTTTACAGATTGAAAACCTTGAAAATTGAAGGTTAAAGCCTGACAATTAGAGGCCATATTTCAAAATACAATTACAAATAATGATCGTTACAGCGTAATTTGTCTTATATAAGACTCTTTCAGTCGTGGGCTAAAGTTCAAGACTTGAAGAAGCAAAACTAGGTAGACACTCTGGTAATCCATTTTGCATACCCTTTTCCTTTTTGAAATTTATGTTTAACAAATTATTATCACGTTTCTTAAGGTAATTTTATAAAAATTTATTAAACACCATTCAAAATTCAATAATAATAACAATTTCAGAGAATGAAAAAAGTTATGAATAAAATTAATAATTATTTAAATAAAATGTATAGTTCAATTAAATAAGCATTTATACATCGAAATTTAATTCAAATAAAGTACATACATACAAGCATCTAATTTATCATTGAAAATTTAGAATATCTAATTCAATACAATAATAATAATTTTCATTATTATTATTGTTATTATTATGGATGGGATATAATGTGTATAGGGTCGGTCGGCTTGCCTTTACATTAATATTCTTTTATATCGAAAAATATTAAAGTACTCATTTTTCATATTATGTACAAAAACAATGAATGGCAAATATTATATGAGTGGTACCATTATTCTTTCCTTTTTTTATTTTATTTTCAATTTTTTTTTTGTTTTGTTCCTGAATATGTATAATGAATGATAAGTTAACATAAAATATGTACTCTTTGTGAGTATACATATACTCGTATTATGCATAGGTAAATTTTCAATAGAGTTTTATTATTCTTTTTCATATACATAAGATAAAAATTCATTTCGAATATTAAATTTATAGTACTCGCGTATCTTAAATGTTGATGTACACTATTCTCTGACACTTTGGATAACGCCCACTTAATACATCATTTTTACCGCAATCCATTGTCAGAAACTCATCACATTTTTCTTCAATGAAAAACAAAAAAAAAAAAAACAAAAAATTGTTCTTTTTCATCGACGGATGAATTATGTTTCAGTATACCATCTCGATTTTTGTGTACCTTAAAGATTTTTCTTTCAAGAAAAAAAATAAAAATATATCACAAGATTTTTGTTCTATTTTTTTTTTTCCTAATTTTTTTTTTAATATTTTTTATTAAGTACTCTCGCGTATTGTACCTACACAAAATTTGTCCTGTAAATAAGTACACCAATGTACTCATAAAGACAAACTTTCAATGACAGATTGCTGGGCTTTTCTTTAAAATACGTTTAATATTAGGGCGGAAAATTTTTCTTGACTCAAAAAAAACCCACAATAGTTCATCTTTTTTTCTGTTTTCGAGATATGTGATGAATGAAACTAATTACATTTCATGATTTGTATGACGATGATGATAATGATGATCTTCGGATTGATGTTAGTTTTATTGTCTTTTGAATTGTAATTTAACCATATGTAGGTATTAAATTTTTTTTTTTTTTTTTTTTAGTTTTATGTACCTTATGGGTTCTTTAATTTTATTTTCGTGTACTTCAAGAAAAAATTGGTTTTAGGTATTTTAACCCTTTAAACTCCAACTGGTGCTGTAAAATGACTTTAGCGTATATTTTTATAAAACAAATACTGTTAAATATCTATAAAGTGCTTATTTGACGGTTGTGGGATATCAAAATATGATAAAGGGTTAAATAGAAATTTTTTCTTACCTATAATTTCTTTCCTTATTTTATAAACTATATTTTTTTTTTCTACGTACATTAAAGTTTTATGTATACTCAAAAAGATATAGGTACTGACAAGATTTAACAAATAAAAACAGAAAAATAAATAAAAAGCTTACACAGTTCATTTGTTTTTTTTTTATTGTTGTTTTTTATAGAAAAGTACAAACAACATTGTCCCTTTTAAATTGTTTTCATGTTTTTGTTTATGATAATGACAATTACACAAAAAAAAAAAAAAAAAAAATTGGCTCTCTCTATAAACATAAACTTTATGTAGGCATATAATCAAATATTACATACTACATACATACATACCCGTATATAACATGTAAAGTACATCGTCTATCATCATGAATGTCATTACACTTTTGTAATCTGATAAAAGATTATCTTAAGAATCCGTGCTGTGAATGAATAAAGAAAAAATAAAAACGACCAACTCTTTTTAGCATCTGTCGTTGTATGAGGCAAGAATATAGATACGAAACTTCATATGCGGATATTGTTGATATATAAAAGATACCATTTATCTTAACATCTGGAAAATATATTTAAAAGTGCCTACATTTTTTTTTTACACATATTTATGTATGTACGAGTATATACAAGTGATTGAGCCATAATACAAAATTGAAAACAAAATAAAATCTATTCAATGTTTATAAGTTCTTTTTTAAAAATTCTTATGTTATTAATAATTTCAATAAAAAAAAATTTTAAAAAAAATTAATAATGCTTTCATGTCGAATTAATCTTGAAATTAACTATTTAATATTCTTTGTCGTAAAATCATACATGATTATTCATCTATTGTATTATTTTTTTAAACACTTCTTGATTATTTATGTGAATTTTTTTTTTTTTTTCTGTTTGGGTACTTTAATTCCAACTCAAGTAGTAGGAACTTCTTTGTTTTTGCTACGCTAAAACATTCAGGTTCTTTGAAAATTTCATCAAGAATAATTAAGAATTTATTTTTTATTCTCAGCAGAACTTAAAAACAAAGTTTAGGAAGAAAAACATTGTTTAAAAAAGTTGTCGTTTTTGAAATATCAAAACTAAAAGCAATTTTTTTTTCAAAACCTTTTTCTATTCATGCCTTTGAATCCCATAATCAGATTTTCATGTTTAAGATAACTGTTTAAGATAAATACCCATTGAGCAATATCTGTAGATAAATGTTACAAATAAAATCACACAAATAAATATTGTATGTATTTTACTTTGAAAGATATGTTTCTGATTTGTTTTTTCTTTTCAATTTAATTTTTCTCCTTTTAAATGTGTCACACATGTTTTACTCGTGGTTTTCAAAAGAAATTTTTCATATATAGCACAACGTCTGGGCTGTCGTTTTGGATTTTCCTTTAAGGCTCTGGTATTGAACGTACTAATCAAAAACTTTGCCAGTTCACCTAAAAAACATCTTTTATTTCAATTTATATTAATTTATAATATTAATTTTAATTCTCTAATGATTATTCGAAACAAAGAAATTCTAGAACAAAGTTGTAAATACAGTTCGTGTAAATTATTATTATTTCACAGACTAAACAATTTTAAATAAAATATTTTGGTTTCTGTTCTGTTTTTTTCATACACATATGTTTTTGTAAACAAACTGTATATGATGTAGGGCAAAACATTTTTATATTCAATTTGTATACAAACTATAAAAAAAATGTAATTGAAGTTAGCGCGTGTGCCTAAGTATCTTAAAAAAAAAATGAGAAAAAAATAAAGAAATATAATGAAACGGTCATTCTGAATAAAATCATGTAATTCGAGTATATAAAATTTTAAATTACAATTCATAAGAATCACACCACATTTGTATACATAAAAAATATTTTCAACTTATCTTATTGAAAAATCACATTTTCATTATAGAGTCATCATTTAATAATAAAATTTCTTCAGTGCATTATATAAATGATGCATACGAATACTTTGAAATGCTTCATGTTTCTCGGTATATTCAATTACATCAGCATACACATACACAGATTCATTCGACCATCATCAAATAAGACCACCATGTAATAAAATATCAGAAGAAAATTTTCTTAAAGGCTAAAAATAATGAAAATAAAATACTAACAGCAAACAAAAAAAAAAGATACAATTATACAAAGAACCACAGCGCAATGGCATTTCTTTAAAATGAATTCGGTGCATTTATTCAAAAGAAAACAGAAACAAAAAAAAATAGCTACTCTTAATCAAATAACATATGTGATCACGATTTTAAAGTGTATCTTAAGTTTAAAGAATTTAAGAATATTGTTGTTGGTTTTTTGTACATTCGAATAAATTTTCATGATTAATCTTTTAAAATATGAAGAAAAAAAAACAGAAAGAAAAACAATAAAATTATTGTTGAAATTATTAAACGAGCATGTTTTTAAATGTTCAACATGCATCTTTAGCTTTAAGAAGAAAAAAAAATAATAATAATAAAAATAAAACAATCTCATAAAAAGTATCTTTTTAAAACAAAAATTTTTAAGTATATTTTTTAGCAATAAAATTTCATACTTATTTTTTACTTCCTCATATTAAATATATGTATAGTGGAATATATGTATGTATATGTATAGTTCAATGAACTTCAAAATAACAGAAAGAAAGGATATATACTTTTATCCTTTATCTAACGAATACAGAAAATTTTATTCTGTCGCCAGTTCATATACATATACGAGTATACAAGTTTTTTCTGTATGAAAAACAAACTTTTGCTCTTTTATTATGTTATGTTATCATCATAAATTTAGATACAAGATAAATTATTCTATTTTCTTGTTACATAACAAATATCTAAATAAACAAAAAAACAAAAAATCAATATTATAAAGTGTGTTATTTACACAAATAAAATGAAAACATCATTTATCGTGTTTTTTTCTCATTTTATGTGGAAAATTCTTTGACTTTTTCTCCTTCTATTTCCCATTTTCTTCAACTATAATTTTTTATTCTTCCTCTTCAATGCCTTAGAAAAAATAGTAAGACAGCTACAGAAGACTATTTTGTTAGTTTGATGAATTATTGTCATTAAAAATTTGTCAAATTTACAATGCCGCAGTAGTTTAACGAAATAAGATATGGGTGGTAAATGCCTATGACATATCTTTTGAATTTCAAAAAACAAAAAAAAGTTGGTGTGAAGAACATTTTTTTTTTTCTGTTTGAAAAAAAAAAAAATGTTTGTTTGACAAACAAATTAATTTAATTCTTCAAATGAGTTATGGGAACTTTTTTTTTTCTTTCAAAAAGAAACAATATTTTCATGGTTAAAATTCCGTTTAAAAAAAAAAAAAACCCCAGAAGCTTAAAAAACAGAATCATTTTTTATATCAATCAAAATGAATATATTGTTTTTGTTATTTTTATTAATTTTATTTTATTTTATTTTTTAACCAACGATAAGGTTTTATGATAATCTTTTTACCGTGACTAACAAACCCTTTTCACTACCTACTGGTGTATGATTATTATTATTATTATTTTTCAAGAAGCTAATCAAACGAAGATCAACAACAATTTAATAATCAACTTTACGCCTCCTCATGGGTCCGATATCTTCTTCTTTTCTTTTTTTTTTTTTTTTTGAATATCATTAAAAATATACTTATACATATAAATGTTGCGTTTAAGAAAAATAAAAGAAAAATTTATAGAAAACACTTTCTTCAGTTATACAATATTTTTTTTTTTTTCTTTTATATTTCAAAAAATAATAAATTGATTAACACACCATCAAGTAAAGCTTCCTCATTTTTGAATGGTTCGTGGTTTATTATGAAGTCATATATCACGATCGTCCTACGATTTTTTCTAACCTTACACAACAACAACAACAACAAACAGGAAAAACCTTATTTTCATGTATGAAATGTTATAAAATAAATCCTATTTGATAAGCTAAATAATTTATTTTAATTTTAAACTTCTTTTATTTTTCCAATGAATATTCTTATACGATGTATGTATTTTATTTTAGTTTTTTTTATTTTTTTGCAATTTTGAATTCTAAGAAGGATAAAAATACGTTAATAAGTTTTTTGACGCATAAAATGAAACACAGCATGTATATGAATTTTCCTTATTTTTCTGTTTTTTTTTTTCAATAAACATAGTATCTTTTTTTTTTCTCTCTTTTAAATCCAGTGAGAGATAATGATTTTATTTTTACACATCGTCGCACCTTAATATTTTTAATAGTTTATGGCTTACAAAGAATATCTACTATACATGAACATATTTTTTTTTTTTTTGACATACTACATTATTTTCAACTTTACTGAAAAAATCAGTTTTGTATCGAAATTGTTTATTGGTCTAGTCAATGATAAATAATTGCATACAAAGTTTGTGTTCTGGGATACCAGAGCCAATGAAGTGTTGAAAAAAATGGTGTGTGTTTTTTTTTTTCAAATTGCAATTTATTAGAAACCAAGCATGAGATTTAACGTGTTGAATGTTATAATAAAGTAACCTAACCCAAAACATTTTTATTTCGTTTTGTTTGTTTTTCGGAATATTAAAGAAAAATTCAAGTATTTTAAATTTGTAAATAATTAATTGAATTTTCAATTTGATTTAACACTTTATTAACTAGAATTTGATTATTCATTGATTTATTTATTTCAAATGAGTTTGCAAAAATCAGAAACACAAATACTGAAATCAGTTTTGAAATATGAATTTTAATTCAATTTGTGGCTAAAAATCTTGTTGAGAAAGAGAATTAGTTGGAGATTTTTCTTTTTTATTGATTCAAAAATCTCCGTAAAATCCTTTAATTTTGTCTCAGAAGATCTTTTCTTTCCAACTCTCTGCATTGAGAAATTTCCATTTTAGGAACTTTAATCTTAATGACATATCAAATGTCGAGGTTGGAGCTATAGCACGGTTCTGAATGACACAGGGTAGTTTTTAAATATCGGCAATCAACTGTTATATTTTCCTAAGATTACCCGAATTGTAACCGTCGTGCTAATTCTCCTAATCTCCTTGCAATAGTTTTCCATCAACTGTTCGTAGGTGAATCATTGCCAATTCTTCGATTAGGTTGAGCACTAGAATCTTATGCGTCATTTAGATTTATGTATGTATGTATGTACTTAAACACTGCAATTTTACAATCTATTTAAAATTTTCTAGGCAATGTTGAATTTCAAAACTTTTCAATTTTTTTAAGACTTTCACATTTTTTAAGGTTTTATTTATATACAATATACATACATATATATTTTTTTTTTTTGCTTTTCGCAGTTCATAATTATGTTAAAGATGCAATTACAGTTATTTTACTCTTCCACTCTTTGAGGATACCTTCTTATACTTTAAAATAGATCGCTGAAAATCACTGAACACGTAAACGTGATTTTTTGCAACCTAGTTTTTTCTCATAGTTTAATAAATTAAATCTATCTTTAGTCTTATAGCCTCTAAATATCTAATTCATTATTATTATCGACACTTATTTTACAAAATAGCGAATTTTATTTTATTAAACTATTAGGCTCGTACAATTTATACCAAGCGATGCGTTATTATGCAACACAAAACGATGGCATGAAGAAAAACAAAAGAAAAAAAAATTGTATTAAAAGGCTTTTACGTTCTTTAAAACGAATTTAAAACGAAAATAATATTTAATGTACTCTCAGATAAAATACAAAATCTTGTCAATACGAATACTTATGTTATCTGCCATTTATGTAGAAGATTTTTTTTTTTTATGTTTAATTAAATTTACGAACTAATGGAAGCGCGTATAACTGCCACATATATGTGATTATTGTTAGCACACGTAGCAATAATATTATCGTAATCTTAGAAAGGTTCATTTCAATTCATACATGTACATTACATATACCTAGTCATCGTGACTAATTAAAATTTGTTACATGACTTAACGCCTCCTTAATTAACCAAAAATACATATTATATTTAATGGTATTTATACATAAATGTTGCACATTTAAGATAGTATAGATAGATAACCATAAAGATATTAGATAGATAATGTCAACAAAAATGTGTGAATGCATGTTCAAGATAAAATTCTCATTAAAATAGCAACAAACCAACAACTTAACAATTTTCATTCAACTGTTTTTTTTTCTGTTTTTTGTTTTTTTTTGTGCGTGAAAATCATGGCATCAGTTTTGTTTTTTTTCTCTTCTTCTTTTGTTTACAGTTTCACATCCTAGAAAAATATCACGTACAAAAAAGCTAGTTAATAAAAGTTCATTTTTTTCAATAAAAAAAAAATGTTTTTTTATTTTGTCAGAGTTAATGGAGCAGAAGAAGAAGAAGAAGTCATTAAAATTTTGAATTATGATAAATTTTTAATATTTTAACACATTATTAAAATTTTTCATATTTTTAATTCAATGGATAAAAAATTTCAATAAAAAGATGAAAAACGTTTTAAATTTTCAAGTGGGAGTCGTTTTTTATTTTTCCTTCATTCAGTCAAAACTAAATTTTAATCATAATTAAATGCATTATGATATGAATAACGCATTTGTTATGAATTTTAAATTATATGGCATCCACGCGTTTCCATCATCTATTTACGCGCATTATACAATATATGAATGCACACATATCACAACAATGCACACACATTCAAGTATTAATGACTTTTTTTTTTTCTGTTTAATATTTTAATTTATGATTTTTGTGTGTGTTTTTTTTTTCAATCTTTTGGAAATTTAATTAATAAGTTCGGAACATTTTATATTTTTAAATTGGAGAAAAAGTGTCTTTTTTTTTTGAATATTCAAAAGGTTAATCAGTTTTGTTAACGATTAAATTTAATAGTTTACATAATTAATTTAGAATATTTCATAAATTATAATTTAAATATTTTATTGCTTTGTTTTGAAAAAAAAAAAAAAATGTAAAAAATAATCAACAAAACAAATATAATTAATTCTTTGTGTTATCTGAAATAATAAAATATTCAAAAGAAAAAAAAAGAATGCATTTTAATTGATAATTTGAAAAAAAAAAAAAATGCGATAAAATTTAAAAGATATTTTCTAATATATACGAAATATCGACCTTTGATATTTTCGAAAGTGTATTTTATTAGGCCTTCAAAAATTATAATTTATGATTCCTTAATTTTAGACTCTACAAATCGTGTTTCAAATTGCTACTGATTTTTTTTTTTTTCTTCTTACAAATATTCTTTGTTTTTATTTTTTAAAACTTAACTTGAAAACTACTGGAATGTGGATTATTTAAGATACATAATTTAAGTTTTTCTTATTCCTATGAATTTGAAAATTTATACAGATTGCAAACCACAAGGTTTTTGTTGATAGAAAAATAATTTATTTATATGTCAAGATTAAGATTAAAGACTTATGTATTCGCTTAACACGTTGATTCCGAATTTGTATTTTGATATTTCAAGTAGTACCGCTTGGATAATAATGGTGGTGATGATGGGGCACATCGACTTCAACGTGTTAATTCAAACGAATTGGTTCATATTTCTGAAGATAAGTAGAAAGTAGATAATCAGCTTTGAAAGGTTATTGATGTTTTTTTAAGGCAAATTTTTCAATCTAAGAAAGAACTAGCTAGGTGGACTTTATAATAAAAAAGCTTTATTAAATCACTAACAGGGTAACCTAAGATATGAAAACATAAATAAATTTTAATTAGACTTTACTATGGTCTTTTTTTTTAATGTTCAAAGAATTTTATAACGAAGATGTCTTGAAAAATTACAATAAAAAATTTATAATTTCTTGATGACATAAAAAACCTTCTAGCTCTTTCTTAGAACTTTATCTTTCTTGAAAGAAATTTTTTGCAGTCAATTATAAATGTTTTCATAATTTTAATATAAAATTATTGTGTGACTAGCTAGCTTGCTGTATCATTTAATACCATAAAGTCTTACATACGATTTTTACAACTTAAAAGCTATGTGAACATTCTACAATTTTTACTACTTGAACCTGCTTCTAATGTCTTTTTATTTTAATTTTCTTGAAAATTGTTTAGCACACAATAAATAATAAAAATTTTTTTCTTTTTCTTTTAATAAAAGGCTTTTTTATTTATTATTATAATTTCCTACATGTTTACTTAATTTACCTTGACTGTGACATTTGAAAATATTTCATTTTTTATTTTAATTTTTTGTAAAGAAAAGTATTTGCTGAAATGTCATTTATTCCCATAGCACAATAGAAAAAAATATTTTTATAGTATTTCTAATAAACACACATGGTTTTTGTTTTTATTCTTAAATAGAAAAGCCAAAAATATACTTGACAAACACTTGTTGTTACAAAAAAAAAAAAAAACGAAGGTGTAGTGAAGAAGTGATATATAATATATATTTTTTTTTTACCTGAAAAAAGTGCTTACTTTTTATTTATTTTTTTTTAAATGTATTTCATTATACATGACAGTATAACAATAATAATACACCTCATATAAACATAATATCACATGTTATTTATGGTCGTATTGTACGAAAATATAATAATTGTTTACTTTCATTAAAAAGCATCGTCGTATTAACTATCATCTTAAAAATTATTTATATCTATTTTTATTGACTTCTGTATAATTCCATTTTTAGTACAATTACTGTGGTATGAAGTGCATTATTGCTTTATTATTATTACTGCAGCAAGTAGCAGACTCATGAATGACTATTCAGACATTTTTTTTTTATTGAAAAACCCTCTTGACTTGATATAGATACAAGATACAAGATACATAGATCTAAAATGGTACATTTATTATAAATTTAGTGGCAATGAAACCACTCATGTAACAGATATAATATTTTTTTCTAGTTTTTGGATCGTGAGCATATAATTACGTCCGGTACACATGATTGCATTTAACCCTATGAATATATAACGTCAACATTATTATATGTTGTTATTTGTTGAACACAGATAATAAGTCTAGTACACTACTAAGTAGTTATGCAATTACTTTAATCATAAGAAGAAATCATTTATCTATGAATTAGAAATACTTGTTATACATATGGGTATATAAATACATATATGAAATGACAAAACTATATATACATACTATCTACATATATAAGAGAGAATTACTGGCGGCGACAAGTATCTTTTGAGCATATTTTTTTTTCTTTACTTCTTGACTTACAAAGTAATTTTAAATTGGTACTAAAAAATTGAAGAACTAATTGAAAATACTTATGAAAAAATTTATTCATAAAAAATAAAAAAGGAATCTTTTAAATATCTCATAGAGTTCGAAATAGATAAAAATTAATGTTCAAATGGAGCCACTATAAGTGACTTTTGATAATTGTGATTATACATATGAAAAATTAAAGTGATTTCTTTTAAAGAAAAGGGATAGTAATACCGATACCTTTAATTACAAATTTCTTAAATAACTTTTTTTTTACATTAATATGTAAAAGATATTGTGAAAAGTTGACAATTTTTCTTGTTTACAAGAATAATAAAAATTTATTGCACAAAATAAATTTTCTTGTTAAAAAATTACAAAAAAAATTATTTTATTTTTATTTTTTTTTTCAAGTAATTAGGCATCAATGGATATTTTTTTTAAGTTAAAGGCATTTCAGAAAGCTTTTTTTTATTGTCTAAATTACCATGATAGTTGAAAAAAAAAAAATTTATCGTACAAAATTTCAACACAAAAAAGGTGTTACGTAATAAAATGGAAAAATTAGTCTTTGAAAAAAAAAGTATCTTTATAAATTTTCTATCTTTTTTTTTTTTTTTTTGTAATTTACATGAGCCAACATTTAATTTAATTTTTTTCTTTTAAATTAAATTCATAACAAAAAAAAAACCTTAAGAAAAAAACAATGAAAATTTAATGTCGATTTGATCTTTCACCTATACTTTGAATGTTTCAGATAAAAGATCAAATTACTATATAAAAATTATTTTTAGTTTTTTTTAAGCTTCGAAAATATGATTTTGTATCTGTGTATCTAAGTAATTTGAAATTTTATATATTTGAACAACTGAAAATTGCCTATTTCAATTTTAAAGAAATAATTATATATACTTATAAATGATATCATATAGCAACTCATTTTATATTGACAATTTTAGGTCACAAAATGTAGTCTTGTTAGTGAGTACGATTTATTTTAATTATTAAATGGTTTCACTTAGCAATTAAATAGAAATTTGCCAGACATTGAAATACAGCAGTAGATAAACAATTTTTTTTTACGCCTACAAACATATATGGAATTTATTTGTTTTTTTAATAGGGCGATATATTGAAATCATAAAATAATAATTGTGCGTATACTTTAAGAATTCCATAGAGAATCAGACCAGTCTTAATTAAAATTAACTAGAATTTTAAAATTTTTAAATTAAACTCAAAAAACGTTGATCTACTTAAATTGTTGGTTCATTCTGATTATGTCATTCACTTTGTAACAAGATTAATTTTCTTTCAAAAGTTAAAATTTATAAAAGAATACCAAAAACATTGATTGTAAAAATAATCAAGTGTTCTTCTAAAAAGTCTAAACAGGGTATTCATTTCAACACTATCTTTCTTTTTTCTGTGTGTGTGATAAATCAGATTTTTATTGAAATAACTTCGATACTTCAAAAGAAGCTTAATAAAAAGATACAGAAAAATTTTAAAAATTAACAGAAATTCTGCTGGTTAATTTTAAAAATCTTCTCGGAAAAAGCCATTAAAAATCCTTAAAATCGAAAAAAAACTTTAAAAAACCAACAACAATCTTCCTTTTGAGAATTTTGCATTCTTAATCAAATTTAAAATAGTTGAAGATATTTACCCAATTCGAATTAACATGGAATTGCTAAATTCAAAATAAGAAAATACTAAAACAGTAATTAAAAATTTTTAAAATAGAATTTTCTATATGTGATGATTACTCACAACAACAACAAAAAAAAGACAATGTGAAATTTGCTACTAAATGTGGGCGGTTCTATAGCCACATTTCTTTCTGTTTCTGCTATAATTTATGAAAGAAAAATTTTAAATAAAATTTAATTTCAGAAAAAAAAAGAAAAAAATCACTTTAATTAATGTGATATGCAATACATTAACCAGGTGGTCTAATTGTAAATTATCTACCCACTTTTTATGTGCAATATACAATATACCAGATACTTTCTGGTTATTTGATACTTTAAAAGTCAAAGTAATCCAAATTTAAAAAAAAAAGTCCCCAGAAATTAAATTAAATAATTCAGTGTATTTTAAATGCAACATTTTATATTCATTAAATTTTCTTCATTTGATATTCTCTAAAGAGTCATAAAATGAAATGCAACCCTTTAAACATTTTTCCTTAGTCGCTTAATTGGTGGATAACAAACCATATTTTAACAACACGGCCAATCATTATAAAATTTGTTTAAAACATAAATTCTTTCAGATCTTTCCTTTTACAGTAAACACATAAATATTTTCATTATTCATTTTTTTTTAAGGACATCATCATTATCGTTTATGTTTTTTATTTTTACAGTGAATTTATTTAATTCTTTTTTTTTTTTTTTTAAATGAAAATTAAATATGATATGATACGATCCTAATGTTAAATTCACAGAGATTTGTACAGCTGCAATAGCACACGAAAAATAAACATTTTAAACAAAAATATATATTACATACATATACATATCAACAGCAGGTCGCATCTGTAACAAGCAAACATTTATTTTTTTTTTTTTTTTCTGTTTAATTTTTCAACAAAAATTTCTTATTTTTGTTATCTTTTACCTTACGAAAATAAATGATAACTATCTTTATATGAATGCTGTCTTTCCACTTTGAAAAAAAAAAAAAAAAAAAAAAAAAAAAAAAAAAAAACAAATCATCGTCATTATCATCAAAAAGAATAAAATGGACCATTTGAAGCCTATCTTCATCCTACTAACAAATCAACATTTACGTTCGCGATGCTTTCTTAACTTTATTTGTTAATTTTGAAGAAAAATATTTAAAAAAAACAAATCAACAAAATAAAGTACATACACTTCGAGGGGGGTTCTATATTTGTTAAAATGTCGGCATAGTTATTTTTAATTAAATTTAAAAGAAGAACTATTGAACTAAATGGTCATCAATTGACAACAACAACAAAATAACATTAATTTTGTTCTTTGTTAATTGGGTGAATCAAACAACAATAATAATAAAATCGATAAATGTTAACCAATATAATTGTTTATATCTGTCAGATCAAAAAAAAAAAAATAATAATAATAAGTAAAAAAAAAACAACAATCTATCTTTAGTAGATATAGATACTAAGATACAATACAACAAAATATGAAGTAAAATTCAAACATAAAAATAAATATCGTAGAGTTTGCCGGTTTCTCTATATAAAAATATTTTTTTCTATTTTCTTCTTCTTTTTTATTTTTTTTTGTACAGCATTCCGATTCTGCATCTTGATTTCATTTCTTCTTCAATTTTATTTTATTTTATATTTTTTTTCGTTTTGCTTCTTCTAAATTGGCTCCCACTCATTTTAATGATAATCAATAAAAATGTGTATTTTCTCTTCTGGGAAATTATTGTTATTCGTGATCTTGAACTTAAACTAGACTTTTCATGATTTCATTTTTAAAAAAAAAAAAAAATTAAATATCTTTTTTTTTTTTTTTTTTTTTTGTTTTTCGTTTGTCGGAATCGAAAATCTTTTCCTTAAGAAATAGTCTTTTAGTTAGTCACTTTTATATACATATCACGATGAAATACAGACGCAATTTAATTTAATTTAATTTTTTATTTTATTTTCGACTTTTCTCATTTTAATTTTTCAAGAAAAAACATAATAACAATAACAAGACGACAGACGTCGAGACAAATCCAGTAGAATCTTTTCTTATTTTTTTTTTCTATCTAATTAAAGTGTATGAATAAATTTTACTATTTTAGTTGAATTTTTTTTTTTACTTTACGATTTTATTTTTGCTTTTTCGTTTTGTTTTTTTTTTTTTTTTTCATTTTTAAATTATGTTTACCTGTCATTACGTATACGCGCTACGTGTAATAGAAGTAATTGTTTAGAAGCTCTATGACTACTTTATTTATTTTTATTTTTTTTTCAAATTTTATTTTCATTATTTTTTTTATCTACTTCATGCTTGAATACTCGACGACAATCTCTTATAATATTATAAGCTGTGCAAGCTTAATTTGCATTTGATGCGATATTTTTCTTTTTTCTATTTTTCTGTACATTGGTTTTTTTTTCTTATTTTTTTTTTTTTTTTGTTTTAGAAAATTTTTCATGATATTGTTTTCTGAAGTTGTAAGCATACATTTGCAAATAATGGATTTCTGTTTTATATTCATGTTCATTTACAATATGAAAACCATATATGGTGTTCGTTAATTGAAATTAGTGCATTGACTTGATAAATAGAATAATAAATTCAAAAGCAATTTGCTATATTTTAAAAACGTTATTGAAAATATGGTTTTTTTTTTATTTTATTTCTTTTTTTTTTTGTAATATACAATTAACTGTAAAATATTTATATTTACTAACGATATTAAACCGGAAATTATAAATTAAATGACATATAATTTTCTAAACAATAAACTAATAAAATACTATATCATTATCCTTTCTCTTTAAAGTCAATTTACTTTTTATTTTATTTTTGTTTCAGTGTAATTATGCATTGTTTTTTTTTTTCATGTAAAGAAATTTATTGTATTATATGTTCACACCTGTTTTAATAAAATTTGAAAAATTTATATTTCGACCAGTACTAAAAAAAAAACTTACTTTAAGCAAAATATCAATAAATCAAGATTTTTATCAAAAGGTATTTCACCTTACAAAAGTAACCAACAAGTCATGGTTACTTGTTCCTTTTTTTATTCTTTTTTCGGTTTTGTTCATAAAATATATCGCATGTTGTATGTTTTTTTATTTTTTATTTTTTTGCATTATGTTTAAAGTTACGTGTACCTTTCATAATTTTTTTAAAAATAAAATTATGTGCAGGTATTCGACATTAATAAATTTTTTGACATAGTAGATTTTTTAGTATATGTGGTTTAACTTTATGATATGATGAACGAATATTGCATGTCAAAAACAAGTTAGAAAGCACCCTTCATAGAAGCATTTCATGTATGTATGTATGTGTTTTTTAAAATTAAGTAAAAGATATATGATTTAAAATTTAAAATCAACACAGCAGCAACTTTAACTAGGACAAAAAAAAAATAATGTGATTAAAATATTATAGCATAAAATGAGTATGTGTAGATTTGAATATAACCACCCACATATACTTGAAATTGTTTTGTGTTTTGCATTATTTACAATCTAATGTATGTACACTCCTTTGATATATTAATTTTTTTTTTTATAAATTTTTTTTTTTACAATAATTTAGAACAAGAATAGTTGGTTTTGATTAAATTTGTTGTTCAGGTGTTCCGAATACGTTTATGCAATTAGAAGTAAGATGAAAATTTTTTAATTCTGTAGATTCTTTTTTAAGTAAATTTGATAAATGTGGACTTTGTAGAGCTTCAAGTGTAATCACAAAAAATATTCGAAAAACTGTACCGTTTAAAGTGCAAAACTTAAACTCTGAAACTTAAATCATTGATGAATAAATGCTAAGTTAAAAGTTGCTCACTAATAACAATGATACCATGTTTGGCAATTTTCAAGTACCACAGATATATCGATTTTTTGACAATAATATAGCTTTTTCCAAAATTTTTACATAATTACATAAATATATTCCATTCTTGTGAAGATTTGGAGCATTTTACAACCTACGAAAGTTCTTTTTCTTTTCCTTCCTTTCTTCATTTTTTTCTTCTTGACCGCTCCTTTTTATTTCCGTGTGCTGTATATGCATCAAAGAGGTGCATCTAACACCTGACAAAATTTATAAAAAAACATACAATTTTCTAGGGAATCTATAACTAACTTAAAACAAACACTACACACCTTAAAATATTTATAATTTCTTTTTTTTTTTTTCCATCTTCCTATAATGAATAAATTAAATTATAATTTTAAATTTAAATTGAACAAGATACTTTGTCTTGTTTTTTTGAAAATTCCATTTATTTTAAACGTGTGCCAGTTTGAATATATTATTTTAATTTTAAATTTAAAAAAAAAAAAAAACATCATTTCTTTTGAGTCGCTTTAATTTTTGTTTTGTGGAAAAAAAGTCATTTGAAAAATTGGAAAAGCTTATCAGCAAAAATTAAGAAATTTAAAAAAAAATTCATTCATGAAAATAAATATTAATATCAACGTGATATATTTAATTTGGTTTGAAAAAAAAAAAAAACACAAAAGATAAAAAGCTAAATCTTATTTTCATAATAAAATGCATATATTGTAATTTTATTCATGTCTTTTTTTTTATTTCTTCTAAATCATTAACCTTCAATGTTAAATTCATATTGAAATGAACTTTCTCTATGAACGATCAGCATCATCATCATCATCACCATATACAATAGAATAGCATCAAAGATCAAAGTCATTTTATGTGTATCCCACACTATGGATGGAAGGAACCTTTTTTGGACCGCACTAATAAGAAAAGAAAAAAAAAAGGCATGTAAAGGTTCATTACATGTTTGTTATTTCATCATATGAATGTGATTTTATGATAATGAAGAGTGACGATAATTCACTAAAAATACGCGATGGTTACCTTTATTTTGTTGGACTATCTTAAGATACTTTTTTTCTTTATTCGAATATAGCAGTGAACAAGATTTACTTACTTGACAGTCTACAAAGACATAATGCTGTGAGGTTGTGACTTTTAAAACATATCTTGTATATTTGATTTTATATACATACCACCTTCATCTTAAGCTTTTTGATTTTTTCTTCAACGATGATGATGATGATGATGATGACACTCTTTTGGTTTTAGTTGAACTCAAGGTTATATTTGATTAAATCATCGCATCGATATAGCCAAAAGGTATGGAATTCGATTGACACAGAAAATTCAATTTTGTGTTGTTTTTTCTTCGAAATTTTTTAATTATTTTTGATTTGTTTTACAGATTCAAGATTTTATAGTTGTGAAAAAAAAAGAGTCAACGTACATTTCTATTTTAAGGAATTTCTTCACAATGCAATGTTTAGCTTTTTGAGGGACATTTTTAAACTTATAAAAAAAAACAAAGATACATATTTTCAAAGTAGAAAAATTAATATGAAAAAAAAATCTGTTTAAGAAAAGTTATTATGTAATAATAATAATACTGTACAGTAAAAGGTACCTGAAATTTAAAAAAAAAATAAAAATAATAATTTCTTACCTTTAGGGCTTTCAAAGATACTCAAGTGCTTAGTAGAAGTGATTCAATGAAAATACATACATACATACATACATATGTATGTATTTCTAATTTTCAAGACGGCACTCGTGAAACATCAAAAGCTTATGTAATGTTTACTTCACTTTGATTTTCTAAAGTCTATTTTCAATTAATTATAGTAGATAATTACAAGTGCCAATTTAAACAAATCAGAGCTTTCAAAGTACATTATTAGATTAAAAAAATTAGAAAAAAAATATATTTTAAAAATTTCAATGAACAATGAAATTGTAAAATTATACTATTTTTATATGTGGTCTTATTTTTTTTTTTTTTGCTATTGAATAACTTATGGCTTGTTCTTTAACGTAAAAAAGAACCTATTTTCAAATATAATAGATACTTTCTGTTTTTAGTATGCCAATAAAATAAAACTATCATGTATACTTTATTTATTTTTATTTTAATTTAATTTTTCTTTTGTGTCACACTTTACATTTTTTACAATGATTACATGTTGCTTTTGCTACTGAATTTATGTTTTTCAACAATATTTGCATATATGTATGTATATATTGTACTGAAAGACACAATCTATTTAGAAAAAAGAAGAAAAAAAAACGTTCCATTTTTGCACTATTCAAATGTCAACATATCAAAATATTAAATAGGTACGATTTGAATGTATACAAAATTTTATGGACGAACAGATGTTATTACTTTTGGTATATGTCAATCTTTTTAAATACAAAAGAAAAGGTGTTGCATTTAACGTATAAAATTGCACAGGATGTTAGAAGTTAAACAAAAAAAGAAGAAAAGAGGAAAAATAAAATAAAAATTTATTTTTAGTTAGCAAAAAAGGGTAAAAAAAAAAATAAAAAAAAAAGACAACTGACAACTAAAACTACATTAAGTAGAAAGTATAATGGGTCAATAAAATGTACGCTTAAGTACGATAAAACCGAGTATTACAAGAGTTGAATTGAGTGGGAGATATTGTATCACAATTTATAAGAAAATACATAATGTCCAAGAGAAAAAAATTCAAAATTCTTAGTACATTCCACGCTATTTTTTGTATGTTTTAAAACATTTTCCTGGCTTTATTTTTGATTACATAACTAGTACTTAGCTTAAACTTTATTTTTTGAATAAAACTGCTTTTCAATGATCCATACCTGTTAACACTAAAAAAGAGTTATGCATATACCGAACAAGTAAACACAGGTAAAAATCATCAAAGGATTAGTTTCTATCTTTATTTTTTTTTTCAATTTACGTATTCCAATTTTTCCGTGTAATTTTCCAATCCTGGTGAAGATATTTTAGTAGATAAAAAGTGTTCCAACACAATACCTAAGCGAGTTACGAGTAACTGTACTTATCACAAAATTTCGAATAACTAACCGCCGTATTCATCAATCTGTTATAGTTTCTACACTATTTCTATAGTCACAAGCCAAACTCACCATATTTCAACTTAAGCCTCCTAGCGTAAAAGTAGATTTTTCTGAATTGTAGATCTTCCTAAATTATCTACTTCAACTTCATTATCTGATCTTTTTTTAATGAGAAACAATCCATGTTCGTATGAAGCTAGCAAGGATATCATGATCTACACAAATCTCTAAAAACTTTAAAAATATGATTTTTATTTCTTTTTCACATTAATTTTTCAATAAAAATAAATTCTCATCAAATTTTCTTTTACTTAAATTTTAAACCAAAACAACAACAAATAAAAACATCTCGTATGTGTTTAAAACAAATATTACATCAAAATAACACATAATTAACTATAAAATCTCAAAAAGTTTGAATTTATGAATCTCATTTGAATATTTTTTCTTAAAAAAATTGCAAAAAAAACAAACTGCCAATAACTAAAAACATCAATAATTCATTCAACTTTGTTGAATCTGTTTATTTTTTTCTTCACCCTGAAGGATATTAATATACTAGTAAGTATTTTGACACAAATTTTTCAAAATAATCAATTATAAAATTCATAATATTTAGAAAAAATAAAAATAAATATTAATTAAAATTTCAAGTATCAAGCCAATCAATGTCATCGAGTGTCAACATGAAAACCTCAATTATGTGCAAATACGAAAAAAAAAAAAATAACACAAAAACAAAAACAACAGAAAAAAAAAAAGTCATTGTTAAACATTAATCGTCGGTCTTAAATCAATTATGCATTAGCATAACAATAAAATATTGTACTCGTGTAAAATTCGCAATGAATCTACCACACTAATCGATTACAATCAAAATATATAAAAGATGAAATTCAATTTACTTAAAAAAAAAAAAAAAATTGCGATACCATCACAATATTTATCTTTTTGCATTTATTCACAAATATAATAAGCACACAGAGTGAAACGAATATCATTATATTTAAAAAAAAAAAAAATAAAAAAATAAAAAAATAAAAAAAAAAAAAAAAAACAGCATTGTGGGGTTCCGTAATATTAAAATGCCATCTCAATTAAGCTCTGTTTGTGATGCTGTACAATAAATTTTTCATGATTTTCCTTTTTCAATATTTTATTTTATATTTTTTCTTCTTCTTTATTATTATAATTTGACTCCTTTAAATTTAGATCAAGATAAGAGAAGACTACATACATATACTATGTATATATTTCTTTTTTTCTTTTCTTTAATTTTTGCATTAAAATGCAGATTGAAAAAACGTTATATTTACTGCACAATAATATAATGTAATTGCTTTTAATGGAAAATATCTCTACTACAGCAAAAATAATACATTCATGAGATATATGACTATTTTTTTTCTTCTTCTTCTTCTTCTTCTTCTCTTGTACAAAAAGTATCACTAATATCACTTATTACTAGTTAAGTTATTGGCATATTCAGTTAATTTTGCAAAATTCATACAAATATGTATCTGAATCTGTATAATCAGTTAGTCAGTACCTTTTACTTCTTTAAATATAGTACATATAATATTTATAAATACTTAAAGTAAAAATATTTACATAATGACTGTTACTTTTTTGCAAATGAGCTTTTTTTTTTTTTTGCAAATAATCTTTTTTATTTTTGTTATTTGTGCATTATTAACTACTTGCCATCTTGTTTTATCGATGACTTCACATTTAAATGGAATCATTAAGCAACAAAAAAAAAAAAAATAAATAAATAACGAAAAATTCATTTAAGTATCAAGATATTAGATTTTTTGATTAAAAATCATTCTTTTATTCTTTTCAAGGAAGTGCTTATGTACTCATATTTATTCATACATTTACGAAAAAAGAATATGAGGGATGAGTCAATTTTTTTTTTGTTTGATTTTAGAATCGTGATCATAAAATTAATTTGAGAAAGGAAAAAAAAATATGTTTATAATAATAATCAAGTTTTAAAGTTGCAGATAATTTTATATTTGGTAATGACGTAATTTGCATATTCTCACAAAACAAATAATATCTGTGAGTGAGTGTGTTTTTTTCTTCTTCTTCTTCTTTTTGAAAAAACTCATCTTATTTATTTAATTTGTATTTGTTTGTATGAAAATTGCTATTTTAATGATTTCCAGGAGAACAAGTCAAATTATGCATTTTCTTAACATATGAAATCCTACATAATTAATCATCTCCTCATATGTCGTAAATATAAATTAATATTTTGTTTTGTTTTTTTTTTAGTGTACATATAGCTTTTTTAGAGTAAACAGACAATTCTTTGAAAGTTTTTTATTATAATGTGAATAATTAATATCAATTTGTTTTATTTTTTATTTATTTTTTCTGTTTTGCGGAGGATTCTTTGTTGATGATTAGTTTTGCTAACAAGTAACTATTTATATTTAATGTGTGCATGAGAATATTTTGTAATGTTATTAATGAGTGTGTATACTGAAATACATATTTATTTTTTCTCTTCCTTTTTTTTTTCTCTACAAAAAAAATGCAGTTTAATCACAAAATTTCATGTTAATGAATGTGAAAGGCTCATTTGAAGATTATGCAGTATCTATCAATAACATTATACTTTTTAGATCTACATAGGTATATAATGCACTTGAATAAGTTTTTTCAGTTTATGAATTTTTTATAATATAAAAATTTATCAAATATAAGAATTAAGAAATACATAAATATTCGATGTGCAAATTTAGATATTATGAAATCTTTATCGAAATCGTAAAAAAGCTAAAAAATTCTGAAAGAAAAAAAAATTGTTCTTCTATCTGTGTAATTATCCGCCAATTAAATACAGTTCAGAATAAATATTCAAATTCTAAATTGCACAAAAACTTTTCCTGTAAGAAAAATTGGAGTGCATAAACATTTTCCAAAGAAGATTAAAAATAAATAAAGAGAGAGGGTATAAAATGGCGAATTTTCATTGACATCAACAAAAAAAAAACCAGATAAAAATTAAGTTTTAAAATCGTTTGACATCCGTTCATTACACAGATTTAGAAAAAAAATAGACTTTGTTTGTAAAATTTGAATTATCTCTAACATTTTATCAGTCATACTTTAAAATGAAATTTTTTTTTTAATATTAAATATTCTATTTAGGATGTAAATTATGCCAAAATATACTTTTAAAATAAACAGACAAAGTCCAGGAAACAAGCAAACAAGAAATCGGAAAAACTATATTTTTTATTCAGAAATTACATACGAGTATACAAAAGCTCAGAAAATAGATACATACAACTATATATGTTCCTTTATTTATTTATTTTTTTTCAATTAGATCTACAATAAACTTAAAATTACGTGGTAAATTCATGATATCAATGAAACAATTGCAAATTAATCAAATTAATGAATGAACACATTTATTTTCAAGTTTTTTATTATTTCTTTTTTGAAATTATATGTATGTAATTTTATCTTAAGGCATTATTTTAATTGTATTAATTTTTATACTCGAACAATAAAAATCTGTTTAATCTGTAGGAGTGTTAAATACACCTTTTTTTTTATATATATACAACAAGCGCAATTATCTCAGTTAATCAAATCCTGAGAAGCTATATCCTCGAGGCTCTATTGTAAATGTTTTCTTCTTTTTTTCGTATAAGCAAATCAAAGAAATT
This sequence comes from Bombylius discolor, assembly GCA_939192795.1. Lineage (NCBI taxonomy): Eukaryota > Metazoa > Arthropoda > Insecta > Diptera > Bombyliidae > Bombylius > Bombylius discolor. Next base: position 37,713,900 of record OW584240.1, read on the forward strand.
AACAAATGAAAAAAGTGTATAATTTATGAGCATAAATTATATATTATATTCATGATAATATGTTATTGTATTTGCAACCCAAAATAAAAAATAAAAAACTGTCTTACAATCAAATTAAATTTATGAAATGAAAAAAAAAAAATCTTTAAAAGAAAGTGTCGAAATAAATTTGTAAAACGATGTCTTTTTTTTTTTCATTTTTTTTTTTTTTTAAATTTTATTTTTTATTATTATTTTTTTAATTAATTTTGTCGGAAAATTCAGTAATAAAAAAAAATACACCTTTTGTACAACAAAATTTTTTTTTCTCTCTCAATAAATTAAAATGTAGGCGACAAAAAACAGTTCATCTTTCATCAATTATTCACATTTATCTTACTTGAATTGCTTGGAACTTTTATTAAAAAAAATTACTAAAAGAGATTTTTTTTTTTTTTTCGATATGTGACAAAGGAATTCTTTTTCACCTGGTTTAATTTAAAATTGATTTAATGAATGTCAATGAAGAATATTTTTTTTTAAACGTTCCATAGTCTGTATTCAAGATACGAAGAAATATAAATCAAACCAACTTAACAGAAGAAAAAATTGAAAAAAAAAAAAAATTAATAAAAATGAAATTTAATTTGTAATTTTTGAAATTCTGATATGAAAATACATAAAACGTAGGTTAATAATGAAAAAAATATATATAATATATTTCTGTGTACGGAATACGTACAATCTCCTTCAATAAAGATTGCACAGAAAAAGCGTGGCAATCTTGTACAATCAAAGTAAATATTTATTAGTGTTGGTTTTTTTTTTTTTTTGCATATTGACGATCGTTTGCATGTTAAAGACGTGTGCCGTTGTTCCGTTTTTTATTTTTATTTCGTTGCAATGAACTTTACGCGTTACTTTTTAAATTCGCGATGCATGATATGTAGTTAGGGTTGAAAGTATCAAGGTAGAGAGTATATTAAATAAAGGTATATAATTCTTGTCAGTCCCAATCCCAATGTAATGTTTTTTTTTTTTTTGTGAAATGATTATGCGCGACCGACAATCCACAAGTTAACCTGTCTGCCTGCCTACACACGTGTATCGTATACAAACGATGAACACTCCTGTTGAATTTATTCTAGAAAAAAAAATTTCATTAGAATTTACCTTTTTTTATTACCTTTATTTCTTTTTTTATTTTTTTTTGTAAAAATAAAAAATATATGTTTTGTCTGTACTTTACCACGCTAACGTAATCAGGATTGAATATCATGCGATAATGTAAAAAGATACAAAAATATGTTTAAAAGAATCTGATAAATGTGCAATAATCATATTTAGTTTTACGTTTTACCTTTTATCTTTTGCACTTGAATTTCTTTGGTTCTGAACAATTGTGTAAACATCACAAAATGTTATGGTCTAGAATTTAGACTTTTTTTTTAATGGAATTTGTGCATTCTAGTTATTACAATGAGAAATGAATTGAGAAATGAACTCAATTCAAAAGAAAAGCATCAAACTTCAGCTTCTATCCAGGTCCATTGAAAAACAGGTCCTCTTGTTTCTTTCAATGCAATAAAGGACAAAACTCCAACTGCTTTTTCCCGTGTATATTTTCAGCGGGATGCTTCTTAACGAAAGTCACTAATAAGATATCTCAATCTGGCTCATTTAATAAAAACAAAGTCATTTTTCTTTCAAATTAGTTTTTTTTTTCATGAACTGAAATTGATCATCTAGCACTCAAATCTATTCTTCATTGTTTGAAATAAATCTCAGCTTTAATAACGAAACTTAAAATTATATGCTTAATATACACAATGAGATTCAAGACACATTTGGATCAAAATTCGACTTTGAAATTCTGACTTTGGGATTCTGAAATGAAAACAAATTGGGTATTACACTGACACAAGAATTTTTATAAGGCCTTAATTTAATTCAATTCAATTGGCCCAAAATTCAGTTTTTGACATTTGAACGAAGATGAATTTTTGCTTAAGCTAAAATCCTCATTTAATTTGTATTAGCTATAATAAACTTCACCACTGTTTCAATTGCAATGAAAAATACTTGTGAAACTATGTAATTTAAATTTAAACATTTTTCAAGCTAATATGTACTTTTTCAAATAAAAGCTGTAAATGAAATCTTTAAAACATACATTTTATATTTTATTAAAACTATAAAAATTCAAAAATATCACATCAATTGAAGTAAAAATTAACAAAATAATCAATTCTGACATGGAAATCATGTGAAAAAATATTTTTATTGTGAAAGTTTTTATAGATTGTGTGATTAATGATTAATCAGAAGGCAATGTAAAATGTGATAAATATGTATTTTTATTATCAAGATGTATTAAACGACATGAATCTGTATATGAAAAACATCTTTATTACTTTTAACAACTAATTTAGGTGTTAAAAATATTTACACATTATTACGTGTTTTATACTGTAAATTCATAGCTATTAAAAATTCTTAGTAAACGATGAATCTTTTTTGGTGTTAAATTCAAGTTTATTTTTTAGATTTTCTTTAAAAAAAATATATATGTTTTCACATTTTAATTGGATATTTATTAGTATTTACCGATTAGGATTGGAACTTTAGATCTTTTCAATAATAATATGTATACTTATACATCGTGGTCAGTATGTTGTCATTTCGAAAATTCAACTATCGAATAAGTCTAGCATTTTGTGCGAAAATTATCTCCAATTAAATTCAGATACTCAGTAAAATTATGTTTTTTATTTTTTAAATTTATTTTTCTTTCGCTTTAAAAAACATGCAAAAACAAAAAAATCAAAATCACAACAATCTCAACTATTTTCTCACACCTTAAATAACACGTCATAGAAAAAACAATAATAAAGAAAAAACATCTTTTAAATTTCCTTGTTATTAAAATTATTTGCTTTCATTTAAACTCATTTTATTTTTCACATGTTTTTTTTTCACATACATTATGTACATAAATGTACATCGTATTTCAACTTTATAATGTGAATTTTAAAATTACATTACCTTTAAGTGCTTCATTAGTTATGAATGCTTAAATGTAATGTATAGAAAATTAAAGGAATATTTAAAATGTACAATTAAAACTATTTAAATGTTGTAAAATAATAATTTGCTTGCATCATTTATGATAAATGCAAAATTATCCAATTAAAAAATTATGTTGTCAAACCAGTTATAATGTATGTATAATATACTTTTGTATTATATACATATATTATGTAATCTCATCAAAAGATGTAATTACTAAACAAATAAATAATCTTTCATTAAATCTTTTATTTTTATTATTTTTTTTTTCCTTCTTTCTTTAACAAGAAGTGGAAATTAATTACTATTTTTCCAGAGAGTTAAAGAAAATTCCAAAATATAATTTACAACATAAACCATAACAAAAAAAAATTAACTAGATAAATGGATGATTACCTTATTACATACGACGTATAATTAAAGATAATATTTCAATTAAAATTTTAGAGAGAAAAAAAATGTTGTTATTTTGTCTAAGTTTTTTTTCTTTCTTTGCTATATAAAACATTTAAATTAGTGATTGGAGTTCTAGGATTTCACGTAAACAGGAATTTTTTCTATATTTCTAAGTAAATGTCCAAAAATATCTTCGAATATAAAAAGACAAACTTTAAAATTTTTCTTCAATAACATGAGATATAAAATTCGAATTGAGCCGACTTTAAGTAAATTTGAATCTCTTAACCGTTTTTTCGTAATACCCATACACGTACCTACAGTTTTAGGTAGAAAGTGAACCACTTACTGTTCATTAGTAGAGAACAAATTTTGTTCGTATGATATGGAAAAAGATTTTTGGAATCTTTACATATACGAAGACCTGTGACATATTATATGCATTCTGAAACTAAAAATTCACAGAAGATTAGAAAAGCTATTTGAAAATATTTTGGAAACATTTACTTTTTTAATATTTCCACAACTTTTGGATTTTTCGAAAAGAAAAAGTGATATTCTGACAATTCGAAGCAAAATAAAAAAAATTAATGAACTAAAAGTCATTCTCATCTGCAACAACGCCAATGTCGTAAAATCTCCGGAACAGAATTTCCGAGCACCTCGAAAACTGAATGGAATCAAAACGACAAATATAGACAATTAAAATAAGAAATAAATGAATCGATCACATGTTTACATATTATAAAACACACGACTGAAAAAACGACAATGTCGTTGTGTGGTCCTGTCATTAACTATCCGTGCCGTTTTAGTATGAATAACAGTGTCTGTCATGTCGTTGATGGAATGCAATTTTCAAAAAAATTTAAAATAATTTCATGATAATTTCTTTCCACGTTTTTTGGTCCTTATATCTTATAAAACCTACGAATTTTGCAAAATTGCTTACTCGCTTCTCTTAATTTAAACAAAATCATGATATTTAAAAAAAAAAATAAAAAAACTGTAAACATCTTCAAAACGCAAGGTGAATAGAATTAAAATTAAAGTCCATGTTATTCACTTTTTTTTTCATCTTACATTCTAAAATGTATTTTTTTTTTTTTTTTTTTTCAATTTTATAAACAATAAAATAAACTTGATGTACTTCACGAATTATTCAAAACAAAAAAAAATAAAAAGACACATTACACTCAAATTTTATTTTCATGTTTAATACCAAGTGAAGGAATTTTTCTTATTTACCTGTTTAACTTGACAGGTCATGTGGTTTTAGTGTGCACCACTATAAAAGCTAACATAAACAAAACATTGAAAACGTTTACATAACACAACAAAAAAACAAGAAATGTTTAGAACTTTTTTTTAATCCTCTTTTTTTGTTTTGTTTTTAGAATTTGAACAAAAAAAAAAAAACTAAACGAATAAAAATAACAAAAAAAGGGAAAATATAGGAAAGTATTTTTCTTTTAAAAACAAGAATTTGTAATTCAAACATTATTCATTATGAATGCTCATTACACTGCTCGTTAAATCTGATAAAAAAATTATTTGAAAAATTCGTGCTGTGAATAAGAAAGTAATTTCTTAAGAGAAAGAGAAAAATAAAACTGTTATAAAGTTTACTTGTACATATTTAGAAAAAACCTACGCGGAAATTGTTATTTTTTTTTTGTTTTGTTATGGAACATCTGGAAATTTCACGGTTATTATTTGAAACCATACAACAGATAAAAATTTAATAATTTTTTAAGAAAATTTTAGTTTAAAAAAGACATGTTAGGAATAATGTGGGTGAGGGACATAAAATGAGGTGAAATACAGTAAAAAGATAATACGAAAATTAAACTTTCAAAATTCACAATTACTTGCATCATTTTCAATTTTTTTTTTTTTTTTGAGAAAATTTATTTCTCGTATCCCTGTTGATGATATATTTTCCTTGTAACAAGAAAATTACAAAAAAAAAAGAACATTGAATGGAATAAATTATTAGAAAATCATAGATATGACTCAAAGTACAATAATTTATTTTAAAAATTATATCTGATGAATGACTCAAAAAAAGAAAAGGTCAACGTAATTCATATAAAGAGGATGTTCTTCCTATATGTATACCATCAAACCTATAAATAAATGAAATTAATTTTTATTTTCATCCCGTTGTCAAAGTAATAAAAAATGTGTCTTTCTTTAAAATCCCCCCTTTATTTTTTGAATCTATGTACATACATAGTCGTATGTAACTTCCACAGTGTGAATAAGAAAAAAAAAACGATTTTTTTTCTTAACATTTGGATCGATTTTTGTTCCTGTATCATTGGCGTCAACTATAAACAATAAATAATTAGATTTTCTTGCATATGGATGACTCAATTCTTTTTCCAGTCAAAATTTTCCGGAAAATCAATCCTATGTATGTACATACTTCTGTGCACATATTACAAAAACAAAACCAAAAAATAAAGATACTTTAGATTATACAAACTTAAAATATTTATCATTTTCTTGAAATTTTATACAAATGTATTTATTTTTGTTACTACAAAGAAAAAACATTATTCATTTTTATTTTTATTTCTTCAATGAATTCGAATATTTGTGTAGATTGCATTCATATGTTCATGCAGTACACACCACGTGGTAATATGTATATATGAAAAAAAAAAAATACATATATTTTATCTGAAAGTACGACAGCTAAAACAGATTAAAATATTTTAAGAAATTAATCAAACAAATGACATGATGTTTTTAAGTCAAAAAAAAAAAAAAAAAAAAAAAAAAAAAAACAACTCAAAAACAAGATTGTTCCTTGTGCATTTTAACGAAATTTAAATACAAAATATACTTTTAACATAAAATTAACAATGTCATCTACATTTTATTTGACAAATTGTTATTAGTTTTTTTTTTTTAACTTTAAGGAAAAGTTATACGTCTTTTTTTTTTTTTGTACTTAAAATTATAACTGTTAAATATTTAATCAAATTTCTGTATTTTTTTTTCTTTTATTTTCAGTTTACCTACTGGTTTTTTTTGTTCGTGTAATCGAATAGCTTGAAATGAAAGAAAAACACCTACATTTTCCGCATTAATTTTTTTTTCTTTCTTTATTTTTTGAAAGCTTGAATAAAAGTAGAAAGCACTTTCTTTAACGTAATCCTCTTTATGTCAAAACAATAAGATTTGATCAATGTAATTTCCTGGTTCGATATTATGCTAATTTTTTTTTTAAGTTAATAAAAACTCAACCTACAATGATTTTTATGTTTTTGTTTTCTTTTACGATTTTTCATTAAAAGATTAATTTTAGGCTACCCGAATCAATGGATTTGAATTTCTTGTATTGAATTTTAATTTGTGGAGTTTATTGTTAAAGGTGATATCGTAGCTCAGGTAAACAGAGTGTGGCACAAGACAAATCACAGTAGTCGTTGAAATGCAACCCTTCGTGTAAGTTTCAATTTGTTTCCTAATCCTTTGTCTTGTCTTATTCTTGTTTAAGACTTGAAAAAAATACCGAACCTAATGCACTTTAATTTGCAAATTAAGAGTGTTAATGATAGATTATTTATTGGTGCGAACAAATTTATGGGCTTGTATATTGTATGAAAATTGCAAAGTCTGTAGATAGGTCGACAGACTGGCTGACAAACTTGGAATCAAAACTTTTTTATTTTCATGGGAGTGTGGTTCCAATCTTGCTGACAAGCACAATCCTTTCGAATAGAATCTGTGATGATGTTGAAAAGTTAGATTGCTACAGCTAAGTCTGACGAACAATCGTTACGTATGAGAACTCTGAGAGACAATTCATATCCTTATCAATTTAAATTACTTCTTGTATATGATATTACAGGATTCTTTTTAGAATTATAATTTTTACTTACTTCTAAAAAGTATAGAGTTTTTAAACACTAGAAAACATTGGAAAGTTAAAGTTTTAAGTGATTGAAAGTGGCAGTTCTAAATTAAGCATTTGTAACGCAGCGAAAATTTTATTTGAAAGCCGACTTTATTTAAAAATAGATACCTACTTCCAAACAAATTTCTTAAACATTACTCAAATTTGTGAATATGATATGTAACAAAACTCTCTACAATTTCCGAGAAAGCAAACATCCCATTTACGTTTAAATTACAAGGTTTTTCCCAATCCTTTTGAGTTGTGACGTATTTCAAATATATATGTATTCACATTTGTTTAACGTTGTAACTTTTGCATAATTATATGCATTTATGGTATCTATGTATTTTCATATTAAATGCCGGTATTACAAAATAATTAAAGATAAAAAAAAAATAAATAACAAAGAATTACAAATTTAGCATTGTAGCAATGTCAATGTTTTGTCTTGTAAAAATAATTGTCGTAAGACATGTTCTTCTACCATTTATGGAGAAAAAACAATTTGTAGTTTGCGTTCAATTAAAATTACCTATGTTTTTATACTGTAAAAGCATTTTAAATGTTCACTTAATCAATTCTCTATCTATATATTATTATTAAAAATTTAATGATTAATACTATAGAATAATGTGATTAATTAAAATTTTTTACATGATTTAAACGCCTCCTTAATTAACCGAAAAATTCAATTTTATATTCTATGCTATAGTTTACTCTCATAGACTGTCTCATATATAAATTATATAAAATAGACTAATATACATACTATATTTTATTAACAATAATTATATAAAAATTTGTAATCTCTAATAGACAATGTCAACGAATATGCGTGTGAAGCATATATTTCATATTATAATTTTCCATCTCATTAAAATTTCATTTCCTTTTTATGAAATACCGCCAAAACAAAAAAAAAAGGTGAATATATTCATTTATTGCTCTTTTTTGTTCATTCAAATGATATTAATTAGACATTTCAAAAAGTATCTATTTTAATGATGTAACATAATTTCTTACTAAATTGAGCAGAAGACTCAATTAATGCACAGTTATTTAAAAAAAAAAAACAAAAAAAAAAAAAAATTTAATATTCAAGTTTGTTCTTGTTTTTTTTTTTGTTGAATTGATTCTTGTTTTGCGTTTTAATGACACAAAAAAACAAAGTGATCTTATAATACCACAAGATATTTTTTTACAAGTTTTTTTTTTTTTTTTTAAATCAAATAGCAATCAAGCAGAAGAAGTCATTAAACCATGAAATTTTATTTATGTATATATTTTTTTTTTTTTTTTCAAATATATTTTCACACCTTTTTCAGTGTATATTTCACCTCATTTTAATAATCTATAAAATATAAGAAGCACCTAAGAAGCGAATCTAATTTCAAAAAATTTCAAGTGGGAGTTGTTTATTGAATTAGAAACTCTTTTTAATTACATAATTAAAATGATGGCATTATGATGTAGGCTTTACGTTTGTTTTTTCTTCCTTTTTTTTTCTACAGCTTTTTTTTCCCCAATAATTTTTAATCAGCCTTCGTATAGTTTTTTTGTTTTTTTTTTTTTTTTATGAAAACCAGTCTTTAAAACCTAATAACAGATTAAATACAAATTGATAAAACTTGTTAATTCATTATATGTGTATAATTTATGAAGGGAATAAATGCTTTGCACATTATCAGAGCTCATTAGCTTTTTATAATGTGCATTTAATGTATGCACGTACCAATCAATGTTATTTGTCAAATGGTTTTTGCCTTGTTTTTTTTTTTTTTTTTTTCTTATGAAAAATTTAACGTTGAAAAATTAAATATAAAGACACAATGTGCGATTGCAGAAGGGGAAAAAAATGAAATTCTAATTTTTCTCATATTTAAATTTCTGTTTAACATTCGCGGTATGTCCTAGTGAAAAGCGCCTTTCTTGACAGCATTTATTTTGAGTTGTACTCACAAACTGACAATTGTCATTAACATAGAAGTCGTAACGATTAAATGGTATTTATTGTTTGAAAGGCGCCAAAGAAGAATTTGAATTTTTTCCTCTTTGTCAATTATTTGTCGAAAACTTGACAATAATTTTTATTCCTAAATACAATAAAGATAAAACACGGAACAAATTTATATGAATTTTTTTTAAGAAAAACAATAAATTACAATGACTGACAGGTGAGGTGTGAACCAATTTATAACAAAAAAATCTCCCTTAACTTTTTTTTTTGAGCTTAGAATATTTTCTCATAGAAACTTCAGCACATATTTACAGGGAATATTATGAATAATTTGAGTTCCGTCATGCTATTGAACTGGAATTCAAAATTTTCATATTTTCATATTCAAATTTTTACTAAAATTTCTTATTTTCAAGAAAATTAATGTAAAATTTAAAAAATTAAAACATAAAAATTTTAAAATTTGTTTACAAGATTCAATGATCATAGATACTGCCTACTGACCGTGGCCATTCCGAAAATATTGAATGAACCTTCAGAGTATTTTATTAATTTTCATTAAAAAAGAAAAAATTTTATTTAACTTCAAATTAAGATTTCAACCCACATACGTTTGATTAAACATAAAATTAATTTTCTAATGAAAAGAAAGTTGTTTTTTTTTTTTTAAACAAAAACAAATTATACAATTCATTTTCAACATCAACAAGAAATTAACATAATAATAATTTTCATTGACAAACTCCAGTAGTAAAAAAAAAACACCAAAAAAATTCTCATTTTTACAATGAAATCCGATCGTTTTGACATCAGCATAAAATCAATAGTTATTGAATTCGATTGTATAAACGAATAAATTGAATATAATTTTAAACTAGAGACGAATAAGGTAAAATTAAGTGGTAAAAACTTTTCTATTCAATTGTAAATAGAAAAATAATATAATAACAACATGAACAACATAAGTTAAATGTAAGAGGTCATGCAACTATGTTGTATGTATGTACGGTACGTGAGATTAAATTTGGTTCAATACAAAAGAATTAATGACATTTGAACTCTAAAATATCTTCTTTTATTGTTTTTGAAATTACAATGTATTCGGCAAGATTGTCACCTGTTCTTGTTTTGACGACCAACTAAGAAAATAAACAATAGACTAAGAGTTGAACTCAAGTGCACTAGATTGAAAAAAAAAGTAAAATGAAATATTATTAGATATTTTGAACCACGGAGGAAATATTTTGATGTTTATTTAGAACATTTTTATCCGATTCTTGTTTTTGTTGATATTTTCCAAAAAAAAAAAAAACAGTATTGTACTAAACTATTGTGTAAACCTTCTTATTACCCACTCCTTTCTCAGATATCATCTGAAAATAATGGGTAAAACGGAGTTTGAGGTCTATCGTGTAGGAGATTTGAGTATTTTTCATCAATGATTAAGCAGTAACAGTGAGCGACATGGCATCCGATATTTTAATGGTAGAGCAGTGCCCCGGAAAGGCAAAGGTCTCGGGTTCAAATCCCAGTCTGATTTCTCGTTTTTCTTTTCTTAGTCTACTATAGTCGCTTTTTTTAATTAGGGAAAGAAAGGGTAGAACTCGTTCTGAGTCACTGTAAACCAATAGCTTTTAAAAGATAAAATTCTCTATCTGTATCTATGTCTAGATTCTTGAACAATTCTTAGAAATAGAGCTTTTCGTCGCGGTGAGGTGAGATTGAAACTTAACCTTAAAAACCTTCCTTTTTAATACCAATAATGTTAGTTAAGAGATAGGTAATTGTTTCTAGTTTCATAGTTTTTTTGGAGATTACTAGAAAGTTAACTGGGATGAATTTCAACTTAACTCTTTCGGACAGGTGAGATCAAAGTTATATGAAGCTATGAACCGTAGTTAACCCCTACATGATCATGTTGATGATATTTGGTAGAAATAGAAACGTTTCATAAACATTCCGGACTAAATTATGCAAGTACTGCAAAATCTGTAAATTACATTTTGTAGATATTTCTTTACACGAGGATTTTTTTTTTTTTAAAGCCAAAATTGGAACAATCAATGTATATAATTTGTTACAAATACATATTATAGGTAATATGGTAATACTACACTTAATTAAACCAAACAAGATTTTAATTTTTTTATTATTTTTTTCAATAATTAAATCCGTATCTGTTTCTTGTTTATCCACTGTAACAAAATTTATCTGTTCTTCAGTTACTAAATTATTTGGTAGAAAGTGGTAATGATTAAAAAAAATAATGAGTGGGTTGGGTTGTTTACAGAATATTTTTATTGCGACGATTTTTTTCAAAATTTTTTTTTTTTTATATATAAAATATTGAAAATACGTTAAAATGATAAAATGTAGGTTATTTTAGTGATTTTTAAATCTGGTTTTAGATATAACACAAGAAAATATTTTTTTAAAAAGTAATAAATTACACTTTGCTTTTAAAAATCTCAAGAAAAAACCATTTTTTTTTTTTTTTTTCAAATAGACGACGGCTTTTCACTCTAGATTTCACACGTTCTGGTACAAATGACATTTATAAAATCTTTAAAAAAAGAAACATAAATAAAATACCTATAAACACTTTATTTCCACAATAAAAAAAAAAAAACAAAATAACATTTTGTAAAAGAGAATTAAATGCAAAATTGATAAAAATCAACAAAACGCAGATGTTTCTTTAACAAACACAAATCTTATGGATCACAAAAAAAAAAAACAAATGTATCTATAAGTACAAGAATATATTGTAAGAAGAAAAAAAATACACGTTAGTTGCAATCAAAAATTGCATTGTGTCATATAATGAATCTTTGAAAATAATGTGTAATAGCAAAACGAATGAAATGTGACAGCAGGCGTGCTGCTTGAAAAAAGATGAAAAAAAGAAAAACAATAAAAACACACAGTTAAATTATTAAAGATCCCTTATAAGGAAGTGTAAATAATGGCAAAAATCAAAGATATGTATGAAGTATGAACTCTGTGTAAAATAAGAAAAAAGAAAGTATGTATACAATATAATGTATTTTTTAGTATTTTACCTTCGATACATTGTGTATGACTTGCAACTTCCTACATTTTGCTTACATGATGCCATAGTAAACATCAGTTTGTGGGCGAATTCTGATGAAGCGTTCAGTTTTTTGGTGTTTTATTTTATTCTTTTATCTTTCTGGAGGAGATCAAGTATCATAAAAATACAAGAAATACTAAAAACAAAAAACCAAGAAAAAAAAATAATAATAAAGGATATTATACTGCACAGATATAAACAGTTTGTATTACAATTTTGATTGCAATGTGTCTTTAGTATCTTTATCTTTTAGTGTACATTATATGTATTTTTGTTTTTATGTTCAACATTTTAACATTAAAAAAAAAAATTCATATCATTTTAAAGGTAACGACTAACAGAAAGCAGTAGGTAATGTATGGGCGATAAGTATACAACTGTTTTTTTTTTCTTTTTTTAAAAAAAAGAAATCCAGGTAGAAAAACTCTTGCATCTTTCTCCTACATTAAAATTTTCTAGAAAATCTCCAAAAAATTCAGAATCGTGCAAAATACTCAATAATATAAAAAAAAAAAACAATATCTTTCTAATGACTCGGATTCTATTTGACTGCTCAAGCAAAAAAAAAGTCACAAAACAGAAACTACAAATTTAAAATTTTTAAATTCAAAAGATCAATAGAATTCCAAAAATTACTTCAAAGATACTTTACATTGTGGCTCCAGCCAGGTGAGAGCAAATAGAAAGAAAAGGACTTTATTGTATTATTAAAAATTTAAAAAGAGAATAAATTCTAATTTTGTGGATAAGGTAAGATTCTATTTTGTGATTTGATCAGAAAAAATTATTTCAAGATCATCTTCAAATTTTGTCATAAATTAGAAATCTTTTTCTTTCCATTGTAAAACCAGTATTTTTACTTCATCCTTTTTCTTTAAATTACTAAAGCTACCGACGAGAATCCTCTTTTCCTTCCAGCTAATGACATCTTATCAATTTTTTTCATAAACGAAATCACATGTTCAATAATAAATATCCTTTGACTCCTCACGTCCAATTTAGGCATTAAATTAAAATACTTTTTAAATATATTCTGACATTTTAGACCTTGTGTATGTGCAATTTCTAGATTTAATAATTTGTCATTTATTTATGTAGTTACCCAATATGATTAATGTGTTTCAGATTGCAAAAATAAATAAAAAAAAAAAATTTTTTTTATACATGAGCTGTACGTGCCCGGCTACTAAAATGTCAAATGAAACGTTCCATGTAAAAACCGAAAACAAAAAATCCATTTAACGTATTTTATAATTTATTACAGTTGCTGACTTCATCTTATAAGTTTTTGTAAAAGATTTTTTCGTAGGCATAAAATATATATGATTTTTTTTTTTTAGATACACATATGTGTATATGTGGTTTTTAATTTATAAATAATAATAATATGCATTTAAAGAATTTTTCAAGTTTCAGGTAAGGAGTTCAAAAATATACGTATATTATTTAAAAGTAGGCACGTACAAGGTAAAAATTTAATAAAATCTTATTTTGATTTTAGTTCTACACTCAAATTTGTACGTAGTACATATTTCTATTTTTGCACTCAATAATAATTTTTCCACATTTTTGAAAAATATAAAAAGAAGTTTAAGTAGGTTGTTTATCGTTTATTAAATCAATATTTAAAATATTATAGAAAAAATTTTTAAAAAAAATTAATATGGAGAAAAATTATGAACTTGAAAAATATTTAAGAAAGAAAAACATGGTGTTATTTACCTTCAGCATAAAAATTCTCCGATTCAAATGCAAGTAACGATAAAAAATGTCGGAAATTCTAGAGATGTATTTTCATTTTTGTGACTGCCATTGAAGTAAAAACACAAACCCCAAACAGTCCTTTCCGAGAAATGCATAGAGAATTCAGTTTCAGGAGTAGAATTTTCAGGCTACGGGCAGTTTGCTTTCATCAGATGTCAATGTTTTTCTCAAAACTTTCAGAGAAGAAAAAGTAATTTAACTATAATTTTTTTTTTAATTATAAACCACAACATAAGGACAGGACAACTCTTTACTATACTTTAGTTAGCACAACGGTAACTCATAGAGTTGAAAAAAAAAGGTTGAAGAAAGTGGTGGGGTTAAGAAAGAAATATTGATGAATGCACCACTCTTGAACCTTGAACTTTATCCAATTTACAGAAGTTCATTGTCTTACTAAATTTACTAATTTGAATTCGCAAGAAATCGCTTTTTGATCACGCCAAGCATCTGTGAATAAATGTGTTCAGTTGTGCCACTAGCAGCATCGCTTCTGACAACGTCAAGCATCATTAAAGCCCAATAGTGCTTAAGTATAATTAATTTTTAAAACACTTCAAGGAGGATCCAAATTAATTGAATTGTAATTTGTCTTTAAAACGTGTTAAAAATACAATTTTCTCAATTAATACTTAAATAATAATTTCAATAAAAAATTACTTTTAATAGTCATCATTTATTAAATTCTATTTAAGAAAATATTAATTACTCACACATTTTTCTATGTAAAATTAAGCATTTCATTAAAAAAAAAAAAAATAATAGTAACAACAAAACATTCCATAAAACACATGCACTCTATGAGTAATATTAGCAATTATTATTTTAAAATGTACTACCTACTGACCGCAATTCATTTAATGTACAACACTGTGTGTACACACAAATAAGAAACACCTTAAAAATGATTGTTTACAAAATGAAAAAATGAAAAAATAAATACAACATTACATGGAATAAAAAAAAATTGTCAAACAATTTGTATCAAAAAAAAAAAAAATATACTTTCAGACAGAAAAGTTACAATGTTGTTGTAATAGTAAAAAAAAAAAGCATTTTTTTTAAAAAAGATACAAAAATGTAATTGTAATCTTTAAAGTCACTTGAATAAATGAATTTTATATTTTTTTCCCCTTAAGTGATATTTTTATATTATTATTTTTTTTTTCTATCATACTTTGTGTTCTTCGTACCATGTAATTTACTTAACAGCTAAGAATTGCATATAAAAGATTCGCTACTATCTGTAGAAACAAAAATTGAAAAAAAAAAAAAAAAAAAAAAAAATTTAGTGAAATAAGACGATGAACAACATATCTTTTGCTGATTCAATTCGAATATTCATTCCGTTCAAGGCTAATTGTTATGCACGCGTTGTACATTTGAAATTCAATCTGTAATCATTTTTACTTTGATTGCATTTTCATGTCTTATAGAGAGAGTATCTATTCATTCAATTTAACATTATTTTTTTTTCTATACAATCTACATAGGAATATATATATTTTTTTTCACTATTTTGTTACCCAGCGGTTATAAAATTCGTTACTTATTTTCCATTTCTGTTGTTTTTTTTTTCTTCTTCTTATTTAATGCTATAAAAGTTCAACTAAAAGATGTTTTCAAAGTCAGATTTAACTGATTGTTACATGAAATTGCATAAAAATTGTAATGAAAAGATAAATTAGAAATACAGTATTTTTTTTTTTCTTATTTTTTATATTTTATTTTATTATTTTATAAATCGTGATTTGATAAATTGAAAATTTGTAACACAAAACTAAAAAGTAATAAAATTATAAATACAAAACAAGTACGAAAAAAATGCAATGTTATTGAACTTGGCCTCCATAAAATTGTTGAACTTTAACACATAAAAATAATTAAAAAAATAAAAACATACATACATATGTAGTTACTCATTTAGTGAGTAATTTATCATTTTCAATATTTTTAATGCAATTTCAATGGAATGATTCAATTCAATAAAATGAATAATTCGCAAATTTAACAATCCTAATAAATTTTTTTTTTTTGCAAATTCATATATGTACATACATACATATGTACCTATACATATAGGTACTGTATTTTCATCTATTGATCGTGTTATTTAATTTTAAAGATAAATTTATTTATTACTTGTCTTTATATGAGAAATTCATTTCATAAATTCTAATGTCATTAATTTAATTTTCAATAAAATGTTTTTGTTTTTCATTTAAAGGTTTTTTAAAAAAATAATATTTCAAGTTCGTTTTTTTTTTCTAACACAAAAATTACAAAAATCTTATTTATACTGAGACCAGAGTAACATATCACACCACCTTAGAATTTTTGGCTGATTTTCACCCAGCCAGGAGATTTTTCACCTTTCTTCTTGATTAACACTCCTATCAATTCTCGACCGTTTTCGTCAAAATTCGGTTTTCAAAGTTAAATATCTCGGGACCCTGTGAAAAATATGTGACTTGCCAACTTTGAACTCTTATATCTCGGGCTATATTGCACCAATTTGAGTAAAATAAAATGCAACAGGTCAGAAAATAGTTCAAGAATTAAAATGCACTCTTTTTTTTGAGGATCATGGTACGAAATTTTTAGGGCCCAATATAAGGGAAAAAAAGTTTTTTTTTTTGAAAAATGACTTGTTTTGTATTTTACCCTAGTGAACGGATTTTCACCGTTTAAAATTCACATAAAACTAGAGGCTTCAAGGAATATCCTGGCCAAATTTCAGCTCCCTAGTCCCACGGGAACATATTTTTATAAGGAGTCAAAATATGTAACATTTTGATACTTAAAATTGATTGGCGTAGGTAAAATTTAAAATTGATAGGAGTGTTAAACAATAAATTTTGAAATATTATAAATGAGACAAATCAATCTAAGAAATAACAAAGGTCTTGAATTTGGAAAAAAAAATTTATGTTTGTCGAAGGGCTTACACTGATCGGGGCATTGAGGGTAAAAGTAAACTAAGTACCTTACAAATTATCTGAAGATAAAATGAAACCTTCTTAACTTTCAAATTGTGCAACTCTCTTTTATTTTATGTGCTCGTCTCTCCTATAATCTGCTAGGATTCACCCCGAACTACATATGATGCTGAGAATGAAGAAAAAAGATATTTTCCTATTTTATGGCTCATAATTAAAAAAGAAAGTGTTCTCTTTCGTATAGGGATGACTCAACCTTCCTCTCAATCCTTAAAAACGATACTCAACTCAACCTTTTATTCTGCTCTCTTGTTCTCTTTAGAAGTCAATTCATAAAAATTCCAATATCTCCAACCAAAACAACTTTTTAAAAGGATAATTCATTCGATTTCATAACCAAAGCGAGAATATGAGAATGCTGAGACGGGTAAGCAAAGTCGGACCAATGGCAATGAACGCATTTCCGGATTTTTCATCGAATTTAAAGAGAAAAAAAAGTGAAAACTTGAAATTTGCTTCGAAAATAAGTTATTTCGTTGGCTTTTATTTGAAAAGGAAAAAATTTCTACGAGATTATAAAATCAGTTAAGTTTTTGAATACTTGTCACTAAGTTTTATTGAAATTTGATTTCTTTAAGAATTCAAATAAATTGTATTATCGATGAATTGATAAAAATCTTTAAAAAAAATATTCTGATCTGATTCCGATGACTTACAATACAATTTATATTTATTCATAATAACTGTGTCATTTTTAAATAATAAATTACAATATGTTTAGAAATCAATCTTTATTAACAAGATAATCATAAAAATAAACAAAAAATCTTTACACCTTCATATGATATCTGCTAATTCATTTGAACTCTAAAAAATCATATATCAAATGAAAATTTTATATATTTATTTATTAATAAACTATAGCTGCATATAATATTTAAAAAATCTTATTTAAAACATTCTACAAAAAATATTATAATAAATTGATCAATAAAGCTTCTTGATTTCGATCTTTTGAACTTTATTATATTTGATCATGTATTCATTCATTACAATTACAAAAACAACCTACGATCAAAACGTTTTAAATTTCATCTTTAACTTTTTATTTTCTTTTTTCCTAAGATCTAAGATATAAGATATACGAGTATGATATCACACTAGAAAAGAAAATCAATACTATTATTTAATTTTTTTGTAACCTTTGTGTATTTGTTATATTCGTATTCTATATACAGTATATCAGCGAGTTTTTTAAGTTAATCACAATAAAACGAAAAAAAAAAAAAAATAATTAAAGGTGCGTGTATACATTCCATGTGCACTGAAGTGCAACAAAATATGTAAAAGTTCTTTCAACAAACAGTATGTACACGTATTTAACAATTATTTTAAAGTATGTACTAAGTTTTTTTTTTTTCATGTCACTTTTTTGTTGTTATTGTTGTTGTTAGTATTTCTTTAATTTTCTTGTTGATTTTGAACTTTGTAATACCTTTTTGTGTTTCAGCATACCAAAACGTACATGAATTTGTGTATATACATACGTACTATTTACAATAAATGAACGTTTAAACATTGACAGATACAAAATCTTTAACTTTGTTCAAGTGTCATTGAATTCAACACAAAAAAAAAAAAATTGAAAAGAAAAGTTTTAATTGTGTTCAATATGAAATGCAATAGAATTTTGTTCGAATTTCAATTGAAAAAAAAAAAAGAAAAGATATTATTGGTACATTGAAATAATTGACAGATACATAATATTTCTATGACCAAATATCTGATTAAAGATATAATAAAAAAACTACATATATTTGAACAATTATTTAGTGACGGCTTTAACTAGCTTTATTTATGTTTTCCAAATAATAAATAGGCTCTATTGTGTTTTATTTCAGTTAATCGATTAAATTGTACTATGAAAATATTATTATAAATAACGGTATACATATTTAGAATCAAATATTTAAGAATTTTATATGAAAATTTTAAGGATGAGATCTTTTATTACCGAGACAAAGTCTTGTTTTCACAGTTACTTTTCTTGTATCCTAAATCTATGTCAATAATCTGTAACTGTTTAAGTTACGTTACCAAACTTAAGAATATCTAAAGTTCAATCATATTAAATCTTAATAAACAAAATCTAATGTAGTTCATGTAGTTTTTTTCTTAAAAGTAATTTTTAAATGTTTTGGCAAGTTTTGGAAAATATTCTTAAAGAAAATGCTAATTTTCCATCACAAAACAATTCATTCATTCTTAATTAAATATTTGATTGAATCCTTCCTCGATTGATTTTAACAACACCTCGTGAGATAATTGAAATAAATTCGAGAGAATTTTAATTAAAGATTTCCAAGCTGCTTTTACAGTTAATTACTAATGTATCACTAATATATGAAATTTCAGGATATTTCTTCAAATTTTTAAATAGTATCTAGTACAAATTACTAACATTTGCCGTTACAACACAAAACCAGGAAATGTTTATAACGTTAATTTTGATTTTCATAAAAATTATGACAAAATCTAGAACAACACAAAAAATTTTCTGAACTTGATAATTTCCTTTCCAGAAAATTTTCAATTCTTTCAAGATACTTTGACCTGACTTTTAATTGAAATCATTGGCAAATGAAAAAAAAAAAAAAAACCACTAAATATGAGAACAAAACCACAAATTTACTTTTTTATTTTTTTTTTTTTTAAATAATATTCATTTGATTTTATCATTGGATTTCTAACCATGACATTCAAAAAAGAAAAAAAAAAAACATATTCTTATACAACAAAAATTTATTGAAATTATATTCGACTCCGAAAAGTCTGCTACTGTTCGATTGATGAAAAAATAGAAATATAAAATTTTTTTTTTCTTCTTTGTGGTATGTTAACACACACACACACACATATACACACAAGAAAAAAGAAAAAAAAAACTATTAAGGTGGATGAATGCGGGAGAAAATATATACTTACATACATATATTTTACAATTCAGTTGAAGCAGAAAAATATTCACTTTTATATTCAATTTAAGATTCTTGATTTACCATATACCTATATAAAAAAAAATATACTAGAAATAACAAAATTGTACTCTTGTATAATAATGTATCTAAACTTGAAATTCCCATACATAAAATGAACATGAAACATGAAGAAATCTCTTTCTATAACATTAAAAACAGTTAGTAAATGTTTTTCTGTTATTATTATTTTATTTTTTTTTTTTTATTTTTATTTATTTTTTTTTTTGTATGATGATGATGATTTGACTTTATAAAACATCTTGTCTATTATCTAAAATCATCATTTTTACTCAATTATTATGATTATTGTTATTATTATTATGTTTATTGAAGTGCATTTATTACAAAGACGTCTGTCACTATCAAAACCTCATAAACATTAAAATTACTTTTAAACTCTTTACTATATATTAATATTTATTACACACTATAAATGTGTTTGACTATAATAATCGTGCGATATAATCATATATTGTATGCCAATGAAACTGCATCTTATACATATAGTACATATATTTTTTTTTTTCTGTTTGTTTTTTATTTCTGTGGAGATCAAGAGCAATTACATTTCGAAATCTAAAAATTATACAAAAAGATATTTTCTTCATTCATATATGTACATATAATTCAGATATTTTATGTATGTATGTATGTTTAAATTTTTTAGCCTTAAGAGAAAGAAAAATGTCAACATTAATTATGTTGATAAGTGGTTGAATACTTATTACATTAAATTACATTGAATGTAGAGTTTTATGTAATTTGTTATTTTTTATATGTATCTGGTTAAATGATAAAACAAAAAATATAATATATTCTAATTTAATATGATGTATCTAATATGCATGTAATCGTAGGGCTCTTATGTAAGAATTTAAAAAAAAAGACAAGAGATTTTTCAAGTACATTTACTGTATAATAAATTAAAAAATGTGATTTTATGTGGTGCTGTAAGATAAACATTTAGTAATTTTTTTTTTTTGTTTTCATATATGAATTTATTTTTAGTTTAAAATAAAATATTATCTTGTCTTGAGTTAATCAGATCAAAGTTTAAAACATTTTCCGGGAATATATACTTCCTATTTTTGAATTTTTATTTTTAAAGTCATATAGCTTTTTATCTTGTACCTTCAAGTCTACAATTGCTGGATTTGAATTATTTATAAAAACTGGAAAATCCATGAAAAGTAGATGGAGGACACAATACTCTTATATAAAATTTGTGAATATCGAAATCCTTGAAAAATTGATAGCGTTAGTTGTTTAATTTGTAACCTATAAAAAGCGTAAATTAACAAAAATTATCGACGTATAGGTATGTATCTACAAGTATCTCGAGAGTCTGTCTCACACGAACGAAAAACGTTCCTTTGAGATTTTCGCTTTAACTAAAATTCAAAAAGCTAATTTTCCTTATTCCTCTCTATCTATCTGTCGCTATAGCCCATCGAGCTTTTGCTTCCTTATTATAGTGAAATAATTATTCTATTTATGACTTTAAGTAGAATCAAGTCGTAAACCTTTAAGGCTTTAGAATCCTAAAAAATTGTCATTTATTCAAGGCTTAAAATCTACCCAAAAAGGGGTTTTCAATCTAAAAATCCTTCTAATCAATTTTGAATTATTCTTGAAAAATCTTTTCGATTTTCAATTTTTTAAGAACTTTATTTCAAATTTTATTCAGAAATTATTTTGTGAAAAAAACAACAACAACAAAATTACATTTTTTTTTCTCTCATAGCAATCATCTTAGAAAATTAGAATCTGAAAAGTTGCCAAAAATATCTTTTTTTTTTTCATGTAAATATATTTAAATCTTCTACAGTCAAAAGACAAAATTTATGTAATTTTTATTTATTAAATATAAATAGAAAAGGCCAAGAAACTCTTAAAATTATTTGGCAATCATTTTCATCTATATGATACATTTAACACATACTTTGTTCACATGTTCAAAAAAATTAAAAAAAAATCTGTCTATTTTCTTAAATATCTTAAAATTATAAATAATCCCATAAATCTTAAATTTTTATTGTTAATCCATTTTCATTTGTAATGAAAATTTCATAATCCGCATGCATAGTCGGAATGGTTTTTATCTGATAAATCTTAATATTAAATTCATATAAGAACTTTGCACTCATATGTAATTTTTACTGCAATCTAAAATAAAAAAAACAAAAATTTTATTAATAAAACTTTTTCAACATGCCCACACAGCAAGTAAAATTTTTCATGATAATTACTTTGATAATGTAATGCCAATCACTTAAATTGATAGGTTTAATTTAATAATAACAAAAAGAAAGAAAATCAGTTATCACTAAAAGAGTGCACCCATTGATTTACCCATTAATTTCAGGATATTTAAATGAAAAAAAAAAAAAAAAACACATATGTAACAACAAGAAAAGCTAAATTATATATCAGATAACTAAACTGAAGGATTAAATTTTCACGCCTACGCGAACAACGTTATTTAATTCATATTAAATTATCATGTATGTACGAGTATATAGTATAATGTATATATGTACATTGTATACCTATATACCAAATACGGGCACATAATTAAATAATGACGTCAATTAGTGTAATTGCGCTCATGTTTAAATTTTATCAGATTTTATATACATACATACATATGTGCTTTTTTCTCCCCAAACAGATGTCAAAAGATAATACGCCCCATATTCAAGATTAGCTTTTAGTAATTAAAAACAGATGGAAATTATTTTATATATTGTATTTTATGAATGTGGGTGGGTTACTTATCTTATTTGTACCCCATATGCTTGTTTTATTGCACTTTAAACGTTTAATTTAAATGCAAAAAAAATAATATTAAGAAACAAGGTGTGCAACTTTTTTTTTTTTTCATTTTTCATTCAATTAACATAGATGCACTAAAAAAATAGAAAAAATCATTACAATTGTTTTGATCACGTTTCTATCAACAAAAAAATCGATGAACTCATATCATACTTTTCAATATTAAATATGACATTTTTAAATGTCATAAATAATTTAAAAATTGCACAATTAAAAAGATGCTCCAGTCAACTTTCATTAAAGACATTTAATCTTTTTTATTCAATTCATGTCCATCAAGAACATTATTATTCCATATAAGCCCTTCATATGGTATGTGCGCCCTTCTATTTATATACCTTTTATAAAGGTGCATTTTTGCATTTCAATTGACTTTATGAGGATCATGATGATGATGATGATCGTCATCATCATCAAAAACAAAAAATTTTCTGCAAATACAAAATATAACATATTTTAAATCGCTTAATTGGTTGCTAACGAACCGCCTTAACGGCGACAACCATCATGAATTCGTTATTGTTCTGTTGATCTTTGTTAAGTAAACACCTTAAGAGCGTTGAATGAAAACACCATTGTCTTTTCTTCACAACAGAAACGCAAAGGAACGAAGACAAAAATATCTGCAAACATTATGCGGATCTTGAGCCCCCTTTTTTTTTTCCTTGAACAAAAAAATCAAAAATCCTGTAACAAAAAACAAGAAAATGATACTAACTTGTGTGTACGTGCAATTTGGTACATTTTATGAAATGTGGACATTGAATCCGGAAAAACAATGTACATGTACTTAAATAATATCTAAATCTGGCAGTAACAAACTGCATTTGTAACAAATAACATTCCTTGTTTTGTTTCTTTTTTTTTCTGTTTACATCCAATTCTTCATTATACTGTTTCAAAATTTTTCATTCATTGAAGATAGCCATCATTAACGGATAACCGTATTTTGTATATCTTTTGTTTTTAATGAGAAAAAGTTAAAAGTTTGAACAAAAAAAAAAAAAGATGCGGTTCTTAAAGAAAGAATTCAAAATCATCAAAAATAATGGACCATGGTCCATTTTAAAAGGCTTCACAAATCAACTTCATTGCCGAAAGGCTATTATTTCTGTCAGTTAAATTAGGAAAAAAGTTAAAAAAGGATTTTATTTTTATTGTGTACATAATTTTTGTTGTTCTTGTTGTTTTCATCATTTTATTTTATCGCATTGAATGCGGGCTTTAATATATTTTATCGGCTCGTTAGTTATAGTTAACTCATTCCAGAGGATATTGAACTGATCATCATCATCATCATCATCATTATCAATCGACAATACACAACAGCATTTTGATTCCTTTTCTCGTTAATTGGAATCGAATTAAATTTCAAAATGTAAACCGATTGTAAATGTACGCCGTCTGTCAGATCAATGAATTTCAAAAACAAAAAACAAAACAAAAAAACATGATCAAAATAAGATTCGAATAGGTTCAATTCTGTGTATCTTCTGTTTTGTTCTGACAGCCAGGATAATTTTTAACTTTGTTTTTTTATGTGAGCATTAACGATTCGTTTAAAAATAGTTACTGTAATTTATTCGTCTTTCACATGATATTAATTCCAATTTACACATTTGCAATTATTTTTAACTAAAATATATCATAAAGTAACTTAACAGAATTACTGCTAATATCATCTTCAACCCTTCGTACTTCATGTAAAACAATTGTAACACTTTATAGAACCTGTTACAAATACATAATTTTATCTTTGTTTCACAAATCACTATTTTTTTTTTCATACTTTTTTCTCTGTATATATCTGTTAAATCGCAAATAAAATAAACCAAAAATCTGTCTATCTATCAGATAAAATTCTCATGTTGATCTTGATTTTTTTTTATTGAATTGAATTTCTTGTTTTATAAAATGTTATTCAGGAACATCAAATGTGTACACATATAGTATCATCATTACATGCACAACATATGTTTATGCAACAGAGATATTCATTTTAAAACAAAATAATCTTATATACGGGTACTACCTGTTCAACAAATTTTTTTTTTTTAAATAAAAGAGCACCTGTTCAATAAAAAAAAATAGAGAGAAGATATTCCAAAGAAAAATAAAAATGCTAATTTAATTTTTCAAGGACAAGTTAAATCATAAATTTAACATGATTTCCTTGTGTTACACGAGAAAGGCAAAAAAAAAAAAACAAAAACAAAAATTCAGGTATTTGAACATAATTGTTTTCAGGCTCCATGTTTCAATGTTATTGAATAAATTATATTTTCATGAAATTATATTCCAAGAAATATCTTATTGAGTTTTATTTTCCCTCAGGTAAAATAAAATATATGAAATTTTTGTTTCTAAATGTTACATTCACTCAGAGGAGAAGGATATTTATTACAGGGTGAAAATTAAGAAGATGTTCTTTAAAAAGATTGTAAATAAATATTCAAAAAATTCACATGATCACATAGGATGTTTAAAAAGTCAAGAAATAATTATTTTTAAAAAGTTACCTGAAGGATTCCTGCGAATATTCGTCAATACGTCCTCCTTTCTCATTCCTGAACTATTTCTTATAACTTTCGTTAAGCACGTGCTCATATTGACGGAAAATTAATAGCATAATTAATTCACCACATTCGTCTTCATTATTAAGAAATTTATTACTGCAAATTGACATCATTTTAAACCTTCAAGAAATTTCAAAGGCCACAAAAAAAAATGGAATATCAGTCAATTTACTTGAAAGGATTCTAATCGAAAACACTCTACTACATAGATTCATCTTAAAAAATTATCTTCTGCTTAGTCGCCACACTTCCCTCGAAATGACCTTAAAAATCTTTCAAACATACTTTATTAAGTTGCATCGTATTTTAAATCTGAACTTTTTTGTATTACTCTTCAGAAGCATCTTATACAATTTTCCTTTTGATAGTCTTACGAAAGTAACTTTCTTTAGTACCTACTTCGTTTACATATTCACCTTTAAGTACTTCACGATTTCCTTATTGATGTAATTTATTGTGAGAACTCACAACAACAACAAAAAACAACAATAAAACAAATAAAAAAATTCATTTAAAAGTACATACACCAGATTATTTGCAAATGGACTACGTATATTGTATTGCAAATATTTTCCATATATGGTATTTATTATGAAATGTTTTATTTCTTTTTTTTTTTTTTAGAGATCAAAAAAAAGATTTTATTCTTTGTTACCTTCTGTTAAGAAAAGCGTGAAAGTACATACAATTATATTATAAAATATATTTACCTTGAGAATAAACCTCATTAAAACGGTTTCTTTTAGTTTCATTGCTAAAAAAAAAACAAAACAAAATCGAAAGAAAATGAATGCACAATTTGAGTGTATAATATAATGTAATGCAATATTATTTGCATATCCATGTTACCTATAGCCTATATTGAGTATATCGATCGACTGAATTTATTAAAAGGAACACAACAATAAAATTATAATAAGTAACTAAAAATAATAGAATTTGAAAAAAAAGCACTGAAAAAAACAACTAAAAGAATTTCAAAAATCGTGATTATTTAATAAACAAAAAAAAATAAAGTAGTTGAAATTTTTATGCACGAGTAATAAATTCGTTCATTCGTTTTTGCTTGCATGAAATCAAGAATCCATAAAACCACAGAAAAACAGAAAAACCAAATTATCGATAAACAATTTTTTTTTTTGTTTTAAAAAAATTCAGTATTTTAATTTACATAATAACAAATTCACACCTGTTTCGATTTAAAAAATAACCAAATGTTAAACAAAAAAAATGCCCTTTCATTAAATAATTATTTAAAACAAAATACTTCCTGTGATAATGATCTAGTGCATGATAATTTTAACATATGTATGCTCACCTTTACCGTCTCTATACTGGTATGTATTTTAGATGTATAGTATTGTAGATACCTGCCAGTTATTGTACTACTATAAAGTTCTCTTCAATTGCATACCATACATTTAATGATTTAAATTGTATTTTTATTTTTTCTATGTACTTGATTTTTCAATTATATGTAACGTGATATTTACTTTATGACTAAACTAATGTTATATACCCATAAAGTTTGAGTGTTAATGAATTTTTCACCAAAAAAGAATAGAAAATTGAAGGTGTTCATTTTATCTATACAACAAGCACCTTTGTATTGTTATTTTTTTATTTTTATTTTTTTTTTTTTTTTAATTTTTTTTTTTTTCAAATATAATGAAAGAATAGCATGTCATGACCAAGTTTAAAGACCCTTTAGCATTCCACACCATACAGACAATAAAATGCATTAACAAATTGCAGTCATTAATTTTATAAGAGTACTGGCACAATACTTATAGTTCATACATTATAAAAATGTTAGTAGGTTAGAATAAATTAATTTAACAAAACAAAACAGAAAATAATATTATTGGGAAAAAAACAACGAAAGCATGCACATTGTGCATATTTGATTACCCGCCAGCATAGAGACTCATGTCTTGTTAAATTTTTTTTTTGTGCATTTTTTGCTGTTTTTCAATTAACACTCCCTCAAAATATTGAATTTTTTTTTTCATAAATTCTCGTTATAACTTTTGTATTGGAACACATTCCATTTCAATTTATATTTTCGGTTAATATTACAAAAAAAAAAACACAAAGTATATATTTGATAATATGCGCTCCAATAGTCATAAATATCATAAATGTATCTGCCAGATAAACATTCATTAATGATGATAACCCAGAAAAAAAGAAATCAAAAAGAAAAAAAAAAACAAAAAAAAAAAAACAAGAACCGACAACCAGTTAACATAATGTCGGGTTAAGAAATAAAATTTGAAAAAAAAAAAAAATTTCGTTGCTATCATGGATTAATTTTTTTTTTTTTTTTTCAAATATGTTAAAATGATTTTAATCGAAGATATTCGATATATGGGACAACACACCATCATTGCATAGATACGATACAATATGGATGGCAGATGTCAGAAAATTAAGAGAATGCGGGCATTATAATTGTGAAATAGAACTTTGATAATAATTTTAAATAATTGATGGTATATACATATATACAATTTATATATGAATATTCTATGTAAAATTTATCTGTAATATTTGAAAAAGAGGACACGAGAAAATAAAAAAAAAAAAAACTATATATGAAGCACATAATAAGAATTTAGATCGAATGTTCACAATTTATGTATATACTCGTATGTTCAATTCTGATGTCAATATGCTGGATTATAATATTTTATTATTAATAAATGAGTATTATTTCATATATTGAAATTAATATTCTCTATTGCAAAATTAATAAATGGGTTTTTTTTTTTACTTTTACAGTCATAGGAACTGATTAAATGACTCATAATTCATAATTAAGAATTGTAAATTATGAAAATATTATAAACTATAAAATGGTACATTAGTTATTAATATGGAAAATATATTATCGCTATTTTTTCTAATTTAAACAATGAATTGTATTTGCATTCGTATACTATAGAAAATAATTGTAATGATAATGAGAATTTAATGTATAACAAAGCGTGATAATAATAATTTTTTAAAAGGGTTTAAATTTTATCATGAAAATGTCAAGGTTGTTTATACTGTTTTTAACGTCATAATTAGAAGTTATCTTCTTTGTTTTAAAAAGATTAATTCAAATTAATTTATTGTTTTATTATTCATTAAAAAAGACACTTTATTTATTTTTTGTTTTTTTATGTTTTTACAACGTACTTTTAATTTTAAAAATTAGTAAGACTAATTTTGTCAAATGAAAGTTTCAAAATTTTTAGTAGACGTCAATCATTTTATATTTTAAATGCAAAAATTGTTTCTACAATTTTAATTTATTTTTAAACTGATTTTTTAACTTTTTCTTATTTAATAGGATTTGAAACAAAGATTCTCTCAAAAACAACAAATAAGAAAAATATTGTCGATGTTAAAAATTTTCACGAATTTTCAAAAAAAATTAATATTTCAGAGAAAATTCGTGGTAAAACTTTTCGACATAATGATCCTTTTTCGAAAACACCATTAATTTTGTACCTTTTCACGATTAGACTTTCCGTAAAACTTAATTTTGTAAATTTTTCAAATTATTTTACATTCAACATAGGCATAAAAAAAATATTGCTCTGCTAAGAAGTGGTAAGTGATACACAGTAAGTATATGCTCATCGTCCTATTAATGGACTCTTTTGAGAAATGTAAAGTAAATAAGAAAAAAGAGTGATTTTTCCTTTAAAATTAATAAAGTTTATCTGAAGCTTCTAATATTTTTTACTAATTTTTTGTTGTTGGTTATTTTATCTTTTGTGAAAATCCGTAGTGACAATTTGTCAACTGTTCCTCTTCGAGAGTACACATCACAAGTTTGTGCCCTTGTACAGAGCTTAGGCGAATGGCGATTATGTTATTTCTTGAATTAATAAAGTTCAACAAAGTTTTAATTTTTCTAAAAATTGTTTTTTTTTGTTTTTTTTTTTTTGTAGGAGTGCTCCATCAACCTATTTTTCCTCTTTTGAGCTATCAAGTGATTCTTTTCACTTCCCTATAATTCCTTCTGGTTTTCTTTGTTATATTTCGTGGTTCATTTTTTCTTAAAACAAAAAAAAAAAAAAACTAAATACCTATGTTTTATTTTTCAAAAAATAATATTTTTTATAAGTCAAGAGAATCTTGTATCTTATGTTTTTCTTATATACTCATATTTAACGTTTTAAGAATGCCAACTAAGAAATAATGTCAAAAACAAAAATACATAGTATAAGAATTTTATGTTTTTTAATTTTTCATAACAATACATAAATAAATTCAAGTTGAAATTACCAATTTTAAGCCATAATCTTTGAATAAAGGGAGACACATATTCAATTTTTTTATTCCTGTATTTAAATTCATTTTGATTTAATCTGACAACAAAAGGCTATTTAAATTCGGTTAATTACACTTTGTATGTGGCAATAAATGTTCATGTCATATTAAAAGAAAAACAAAAACAAAAAAAAATACATTTTTTTGAAATAATCTTACAAAATCTTTGTCAAATTAAAATATTATTTTTCTCTGTCTACATTTTGATCTAATAAATAAATTTTTAAAAAGAAAAAAAAAATGTTATGAAATAATACAATAAAAACGAAATTCTATAAATATAAAAGACAGACCAGAGTATTAAGAAATTTTCAAAGATTTACAAAATTTAGCCACTTTTAAAATATCTTAAGAAAAAAAATTTTAATCATCACAATAATAGTTATTTTATTCATTTTTTTGTTTTTCTTATAAGACCGCAACATTTTTTATTTTATTTTATTTTTTGTTGTTGTTTTTGTTTTATTTAATTTTCAGCTGATCTAAAAATGTATACGATTTTTATATATGTGTCTCCATATTTGATAAAAAAAAAAAAAAAAAAAAAAAAAAAGTATGAAGAGCATTAACCGTCATTTTAAGACCTCAAACCTGATGAGCTTGAATGCATCAGACATTCACTTTTTGTTGATGATGTCGTATGATTTAATTATATTAGTTGAATGTAAGGTATAAAAAAATGAAGAAAAAGAAGAAAAAATTTAAAAAAAAAAAAGAATAAAATTGTCACACAATAGAACATCATATACCTGGTGTAAAAACCAGAAGTGTCTCATAAAAACTCATCAGGTTATTACAGCTTTAACTAGTGCCATTCGTTATAAATGTAATTGTATCTTTAAATTCACTAAATATGTATATACTTTTAGCTAGACAATCTAAACCGTGATATAAAATTGTGACGATGATGAAACTCCAAGATCACGCTTCATGTTTACTATTCTTTTCTTTTTTGTTGTTGTTGTTTTTTTTTTTTTTTGCTTGCTCCCTAAACAACCCAGAATCATAAGAATTGAAGGTTTTGTGTTGTGATATCATGGTCTTTATGAAAACGACTTATGTACTACCAGCATCCAAAGTTAAAATACTATTTATTATAAAAGATACATCTAGTACTGCTGTTTTTATTTTTATTTTTTTGTTATCGTCATCATATAATCAGCAGTTGGCATAGAAATTCCATTTTACCATCTTTGGAAGTGATGGGGTCTTTGGAAATTGTTTGTCTTTTTCTCTATGATGATGTGTTTTATGTTCATCCAGGCCCCACATACTTAATCTTTTTCCGAACGGTGTTTGTCCATCCATTAAAAAACCGGCTCAATGTTCTCTCTTGAAATGTGATGACAACGATCAAACCTGTTCACTCTTATTTTATAATATTTAATTTACTATACTACTTTTGTAATAATTTATCACATTTTTTTTTTTCTAAAGTATTTCTCGATAGAATATAAGAAGAAAAAAAAACATATCTTATATACTGGTTGGAATATATTTCTTCATAAATGCAGGTCAAATTGCAATTTTAATGTCACATACAGAAAAATTGAGAAGGAAATTAATTTTTTTTACTTTTCAAATTTCATATTGTGAAAATTGAAAAGTTAATTCAGAAGATAGAAATTTGTTTTTTTTTTTATCTGTTCAAAATTTCTATAAAACCACATTTTAACATTAAATTGTTTCTGTACTGGAAACTCTTAAAAATCATTTATGAAATTGATTTAATGAGAATTCTCATTTTAGAAAATTCTTCGAAATTGATTTCCAAAATAAAGTACATATATCACGTAGTACGGTCAAAAAAACAATTTAAGTAGAAAATTATAAGACTTGAATAAGATTGAGGTGTTACGAAGAAATTCGATTTAAAACTATGTACACAAATATTTTCAAAGATATTACCTACAAGAGAAAAGTAAAGCTGACTTTCCCAGATTTTCACAGCACAAAAAAAGTGCAGAATACATGTGCGAATGAGACCTATTACTTTAGCTTCAACAATGCACTGAATTAGTAACCACAAATGAAGTTTGCAGAAATACAAGTTTAAAGTCCAAATGTAAAGTTATACGATTATATGTACATGTAACCTTTAACAAAGTTAATATTTCCAATGAAATCAAGATCATTTCTTCGGATATTTTTTTAAAGAAGCTCAAATTTTCCATTTTTCATTCATATTTTCTGAAATATTTCTAAATTCCATTCTTTTCATTATTACAGCTGGTCAAACCAAAATGATTGAGACAACATTCGAAAACTTTATTTTGTTCGAAATAAATTTCAGTTTTTTGAAAATTTTTGAACTAGAATAAACTTAATTACTTTTCTATTTTCTAAAATAACATTGATTAAAAAATCAATACAAAATAAATGAAAATATGATTTTTGTCTGATAGATAAATTTATGATAGCTTTTTCTTTTCAAAATATTTTCCAATAAAAGAAAATCCCATTACGACATAATAAAATTCAATTTAAATTCTTTCAATTCATTTACTTTAAAACAGAATTTTGTAAGATATGTACATATTTCCAAAAAGATATTAACGTACACACAATCTCAGTTTCATTTAGAATACAAAAAAATATAATATAAAAAAAAAAATTCTTAATTTCAAACTTTAACTAGCGGAACTATATTTGAAAATCATCACATAATAAAAACATTTTTTTTTTGTCTTCTAGAAATAAAATAACCTTGTCCCATAATGTAAATAATGAACAACAACAGCAACAAAAAAAAAAAAAACAGATATTAGATTTTACATATCGTAAATATAATTTAGTGTCATTTGAGTTAGAAAAATATAATAAAAAAGATTAAAAATAAAATCTAGAAAATAAGAAAAATCTGAAAAAGTCATCAAAGTGGAACAAAATGTTTGTAGATAGATAGAGTGCAGTTGTTCAGTTTGTTGCAGCAACAATTTTCCTAATAACTTAGAATAAAGAAAATATTTATAACTAATACTACACTACTACAAACATTTTGTACATATGACACGTACTTATACATATGTGTGTAGTGTAGTGCAACAAGCTGAACAAGATCTCATTTTTCCAGTGATAAAATGTCTCTGTTTTGTTGCTTATCCACCATGACTAAATATATCTGGCAATATAAGAGTATCTCTGCTAAATTACATTTTATATTTAAAAAACCAAAAAAAAAAAAAAAAAAAAATGAAAGAAAAAAAAAAGACTATCCCTCTGTGTGTCGTTTTGAAAATAAAATACGTCCAATAAAAAATATAAAAAAAAAGCGATAATATAGTTTTTTTTTTTTTTTAAATAAAAAGTGTGGCTTTTGTAAATATACTATTTTATTTAAGAGAAGAAAAAAATAATTAAGTAAGTATATACATATATTGAACGAGTGGGTTGTTGACAGCAAAATTTTTTACGCTAAAGCTCCAAAGTGATATCTAAAGTGATGCAGAAATAATAATAAATACACATATCAAAAATTAACTATGTAGGTTAGTTAAAGATATTTCAATGTGATATCGAAAAAGTAAATATAAAGAAAATATGTGTTTTAATTCAAATAATGTATGTATATATTCACATTGCCTGGTAATCATATTATTATTTGAATTCACTTTAAAATATCCAATTTTAAAAGAGAGCGACACAAAGCAAAACAACAAAAAAAAAGTATCTACTTCTACTATATAGAAGATAAAATAATTTTTTTTTTTTTTTGCTCAATGTGGATTATAAACGAATATCCGCCAATTAATGTTTAATAGTATATGATGTGACTGACACTACTGCAACAGATAGTATTAGATATTAGAGTATAGAGGATTATTAAAGCAGATCAATAATTTTAAATTGATGATGGCTTAAGAGGATTTCTTAATCAATAGGCGCCAAAAAACATAAAAACAAAAAATCTAAAGGAAAAAAAAAAAATTTATGATTTATTGATCGTAATTCTGTAAATTCAAATTTCACACGTTTCACAACAAAAAAATATGAAATCCTGTTTTTCTTAAAGACTTAGTTCATTAATTTTTATCTTTAATTTAACATTCCTTATACGAATGAAATTAATGAATGGTACAAAAATAAAAAAAAAGATATTGGTAATTCAATTAACTACAATTGCCTCGCTACTTCTATTGAAATAAATTTCAACAATCAATCAATCTTTCTTTTACTTTTTCATTATTTTTAATGGTACCTATGGTATTTTTTTTTTTACTTCCTTTTTTTCCTCCTATACAAATTTACATACATAAGATCCTAAATTGGCATAAAACACTTCACCGTATTTTTTTTTCTTTTCTGTTTTTAAAATACGT
The DNA here is from genome assembly GCA_939192795.1 of Bombylius discolor. NCBI lineage: Eukaryota > Metazoa > Arthropoda > Insecta > Diptera > Bombyliidae > Bombylius > Bombylius discolor. The sequence continues at coordinate 37,748,108 of OW584240.1, forward strand.
TTGTCATGCATTAAATCAAAAATTAAATTGAGAATTGATCAAAACATGAACAGATGTTCACACATGAAACATATGTCAATTCCTTAACACACACATGGCCCTAAGCTGTTTTTTCTGCATTCAAAAAAAAAAAAAAAACCGCAAATAAATTTTCAATATGATTAATACTGAAAGGAAGTGGTAGCAAAAATACAGAAGAAGAATACGATGATGAAATGCAAGCAATGCTGAAATGATGATAAAGAAAAAAAAAAAGTATTATGAGGACATTTAAGGAAGTAAATTATATTCATGTTATATAAATTATGAATTGTGAGGTATTAAAAGGAGACATAACAATTGCTAAACATGTCAACCAAATATGAAAGGAACTCAAAATAACAATAAATGCATGACTTGAAAACATGCAAGATTTACATACGTTCGTGCACCTATAAAATATTGGTCAGTGGGCGAATTATACCGATATAATGTATGTACATATATTGTGGTATAACTTACTACTGGTAAAACAAAAGAAAAAGCTCCTAATGTATGTATGTAAAAATAAATGTATATTAGAATAAATTTAAAGAGATCAGGTAATAAAAAATGCTTTAGGCTCTTACTATAATTTAATTTTCAGTTTAGTGGTGAATTTATGATATCTTTCATATTTTGTAAATGTGTCTTGCTAAAAATGTTACCTTTCATATGATTTATTACAATTGTAGATAGGTATACATACTATGAAATTTAAACTAACATGTTCTCTGTGTATACACGACAATATCTAAAAAATATGTAACTGAGAAGTTTGTGTTATGTAATAATTTTTATTCCAAAATTTTCATGATTATAAAATTTTTAACATGTGTGTTTTTAACTGCTCTTTTAAAGCTTCATAAAAATTATACTTTTTTTAAATACATATTCACCTCAAAATGCAAATTTATACAGAGAACTATCATAGATATAATTTAAAAGGACTTCTTTTATTTTAGGTGCATGATATTTATAGCTCATAAATTTGCTGAACATTTTTTGTCTTTTGTCATTCATAATTATTTGATCCTTTCTCTTACCACTGCTTTACTTATTTGGTTTTTTTTTTTACATTGTTTTAATTAATCAATTTTACGTGAACAATTTTTCAAATCAACAATATTCAATTGTTTGTTTTTATTTCAATCTGAAAATTGATTATTTGAAATTACAGGCGTCAAAGAAAAACAGCATGAATTTTCTTGAGTTAGCGAAAACAAAAGTGAAAAACAAAAAAGAGTCTGAACAATAAGATTATGATTTTTTTTTTTGTAAAATTATGATTGTTTATATTTATTTCTCTGCTGGAAACAATGGTGTGCACGTTTCCAAGTATGTATATTCATAACCAGAGGCCCAAATTTAAAAATCAGTTGATTAAAGCCTTCGAATGAAAAGTTAATGAAATGTAGTGTTAGATTACATGAGTGTACATGAGAAAATTAAGCATGATAAACAGTTCTGAAAGCAAATCGAAGTGTGTCAAAATAATGAGCATATGGAAACACTCTTTTCAATAAAAAAAAAGAAGATATTTAAAAGAACACGTTTGTGTTATTCCCTTTGAAATGGTAGTATTTTAGTATTAGGCCGATGCAAAAAGGATAATGCTTATTGAACAGGAGCTCTCAATGTTGATAGATGAAGGAGTTGAGGAGATGAAGTGAAGTAAAAAATTGAAAAATGAGTTTAGGTAGGTTTTATAGGTGGGGACTGTTTGCTAATCGTAAGCAATTTCACTTGGAGATCCAAGATTCAATAGCCTATTGTGAATGCCCTTCGATGTGATGGTTAAAATAACATGTCCTATCCTAAAACCCATCAAGATTTTCGAAAAAGTTTTAGCTAATATGTCACCCCAGACTGTCATAGAACTTTGATTCAAAACAATGAGCCGCCGTCCTTTTAAAACTGGACATTCGCAGAGTAAGTACACTATTGACTCCATTTCATCTGATTTTTTTCCTCAATTTCTTCTTCTACAACTTCTAAAGGAAAGTTCAATAGATTTTAATTTCTAACTGACAAAAAGAAACATACGAGTATTACTTCCTAATTCTTAAAGATTTTAAAATAAACAACATTTTCCTAAAAAAAAAAAATTGAATAAGAGCTACCAAAATTCTTTTCCAGTTACGTAATTTTAAATAATTTCAACTGATTAACGATTTACTGCTCATTTTAATTTCAAAGTAATTATTTTATCATTTTTACAAACACAAAACAAAAAGTTTTTTTAAAGCACGTAAAATAGCAAAAAAAATGTGATTTCAACTTAAAACAAAAAAACAAACAACATTAAAATGAGTCAATATTTTTTTAAGATTTTATATATGATAACCATGAGATCACATAATAATTAACTTTCAAATTTAAAAGATTTTTAATTCCGCCACAATGACGTAATAATTATTTTTTGAACAAAATCAACAACAACAAAAATTTATGTTATCTTTCCAAGAAAAAATTGTTTTACAAATATCTAAATTATACAAATTCATTCATTCATATGGTATCTAATATTTTTTTTTCGAGTTTGAATAGTAAACTTTGATAAAAAAAAAAATTATGTTAAATTCAATGTGAAAGTTTACTGTTTTTTTATTTTTGTGAGTATCTAATAAAAATATTTAATTTAAATTATTAACAGATTTTTTCTTCAACTGTGATTTATCACAGTATCCGCATTTAATTAAAAGAAGCAGTTTGATAAATATTTTTTGATAAGTTTCAAAATAACCATTTATCTTTTCAAATTCTTCTTTCGTATTAGAATAAAAAAAAGTACAACAAAACCGACTGATAAAGATTCTTAATTATAATAAATTAAAAGAAATATCCTTATAATTATATGTATTGTATATATCCTTTCGAACGAGTTTGTAACAAATTTAAATTCAATGATACTTTTTTAGAAGTCTAACAAATATTTTTTCCAATGCCTAGGACCACAACCTCAACATGCCCAAAAATTCAGATTTTTTTTTTCTTTTCTCGAAAAAAAAAAAACTTTATTCAATTTAAAGAGAAAAAAAACACAATAAAATTGTATAAGATTCTAAGATTATTTCTTGTATCTTTTATTCATCGATTTACCACACAGGTAGTCAAATATTATTGAAAATTGAAGATAAATTTAATTTTTATTTATTTATTTATTTTTTTTTTTCCTTTTTTCTATCAACATCATCATTATGAATGTCGCGATTATAATAATTCTTTGGAAAAAAAGAGACTTCAGATATTCGTTTTTTAGAAAAAAAAAAAGATATTTTTTCTCAATAAAAAATAAATAACAAAAGTTTTAATATAATGATGAAATTTTTCGGTATGAAATCAACAAAAATATGTATATATTGAATAAAAATCCATAAGAGGGTTTGCCACCAAAAAATGTATAAAAAAAGTATTTTATGAAAAAAAAAATACTTTTTTTTTTTTTTTGTAAATGTGTTCAACAATCACGGCATGACCCACATGAAATAAAATGAAATTTACAAAAAAAATAATATAAAAAAAAATTTTTTGTGGGATTTATGCGATCTTCATGAATATATAGTCTGGATTCTGGAATGAAAAATAATATGAACATGGTTTACAGAATTAACAACAAAAATAAGATAGACAGACAGAACGTGCTCACAAAAAAAAAAAAAAAAAATATGAAAGAATTCTTTTTATTTTTATTTTGAGGTTTAGTAATGGGAGTGTAAGAAACCCTATACATCATCTTCATTTTTTTTCCTCTTTTTCTTCTTCTTGTGTTCCTGAATATGCGTGAATTTTTTAAACAAAGTTTCATTATCACCTGAGTTTTTTTTTTCTCATGGAACGGTATAGGTAACAATAGGGTACCGGATCTTTTACCTTTTTTTTTGTCTTTTTTATCCTTATAAGATTTAGGAATTTAAAGTACCTAAAATGATGATATTCTAATTTGTTAAAACTATATTGAAACCTGGAAAAAGAGGATTTTTTTTTTGAGAAATTAGAAGTTTTTTTTTATAAAGGATCAAGAAAGCCCTGACAATTATTTTTCCTTTCTATACATTCCTATTGAGATATCTTAATAAACTTTTTTAAATAATCGTTACGTATGAGTACTTTTAAACAAAGACCAAGATTTTATTTATTTTAAATTTGTAATTGTTGAATAAAAATATGAAAGTGCTATAAAATTAGTACATTGACCGTAAAAACTTTTTTTTTTCTTTTCTTTTCAAAGTATATTCAAACCACATTTAAATGTTCATAAAAATGCATCATAAAGAAACCAAGAAATGTATAACAATTCTCATACATATACCATTTTCTTCAATATATGTAGTATAATCTCCAATCACCTCTTTAACGAACATATTTTTTTTATTTTCTTATCTGAACTTTGTTGACATCTAAAAGAATGCTTACATAGCACATAACTTTAAAAGAGTCTTATGTTTATTTCTTCTTGATTTCAAACTATTTTATGTGTGTACCACATTCATATATTATGTATAACATATTATTTGTGTATATATATTTATATGAATTTTTATAAGCGTAACAAATATTTAAAAGTAAAGTTAAATAAAAATACATTTATACGTATACATCATAAAAAATAAAAAATTTTAAAAAAAATATTAAGTAAATGTTGAGTGTAAACAGAACTCTAAAACATAAATAAAATCTATAAACTACAAAAAATATGAAAAATAGAAAACATAAAAAATGGCTACAAAACAAATTTGAAATTGATATTCGATCGAATGTCAGGGAAAAAATATTTAAGAAAAAAAAATAAAAATAATAAAATAAATCATAAAATTTCAGTATTTAAGTAAAAATTAAACGTTTACATAAAAAATAAATCAAATATGCTAAAGTACGAGTATTTTAAATTATAAATACACAGAAGTTTCTTATCTTACTAAAATGGACAAATTTCATATCAGAAAAAAATATTTTTCTTTATTCTGACGCTCTAAATCCAAAAAATACACTATTTTCATGATTTTCCGTGTTTGTTTTTCAAGAAAAAAAGAAATATATATGTCACAAATAACTTTTGATTTTATTGATTAAATTGCTTTTTGATACAGGATGTCGGATTTATTTGAAATAGAAATCACGTTTTTTAGGACAAGAATAGATATATTTCTTGTTACGGTGTTAAAAAACTATAATCTGTGGTTCACAAAAATCGGAAAATATTCTTAGTTAATTTTCAAAAATAGAAAAATTTGAAAGGATTGGATTTACAAAAAAATATCTTCAGCGCCTCGCCTCATTTGAACCTGAATTAATTTTTTTTTTCAATTAATCGGTTGAAAAATAAAATTTAAAACAGTCTAAAAGATGCATTTTTTTGTAGGCTTTTATAATGATAATTGTTATTCTCATGCAGTTAAAGAAAATCTATCAAAGATTTCAATTCTAGTTCTAGGAAAAAAAACAAGAAATTTTGAATTAAATAAGTCAAATGGACAACAAAAGTCAAAATTAAAAATTACAAAGAAAAAAGGATCAATAAGGACCATAACTTCGTAGAAAAAATATGGCTATTTTTCAAATCGACTATATACTGTAAGACCCTTCAGAATCATCCTATAATAAAGTTCAATTCTTACGAAAATGTCCATCTGCTATCTTATCAAAAATATTTGATCATTTCTTAGTTGGGATGGGAAATAATTTTTTTTTTTTTTAAATCAACAAAAGATATCCAAAATTAAGGAATTATAAATTTTGAATTATTTATTTATTATTTTTTCTTATTGCATCCTGTTTCTTTTTTTTCAGATTTTTTGTTTATTTATTTAGGGAGTGTCACAATCAATTCAAAAAAACTATTTTTTTTTTTTAATTTAAGGTAAAAATAAATTATTTTAATATCTTACCATTTTTCATTTTTAATATCTTCAACTTCACCAACAATATGCGTTGCAACTGAATAACCAAAATATGATCCTTTATCACCATATTTAATAATTGGTAAACGATTTTCTAAATTGAATGTAATTACTTCGGATATAAATATGATTAAAACTATTGAAATGGCACTTATTATTGATGAAATAAATGAAAATGATGATATTGGTAATGATGGTGATGATAATGTTATCCTTTTTCTAATTTTTTCATCTTTTATATCCTCGTTCTCATATATTCTTGATTCAGATGTCATTTTTGTTTCTGATATCGTCCGGCAATTTGTTTCAATTGAATATGACATTTTTTGTTTTAGGTTTTTTTTTCAATTAAATTTTTTTTTTTTTTTACAAAACAAAAACTGAAAAATAATTTAAATTGAATGATGTTATTTTTGTCACTGTTATTTTTAAGATATGGAATTTTTTTTTAAATTTTAAATCACCCACTGCTGCTGTTCTGTATTATTGTTTTATTTATTGTTTCTTCGTATTTAGAAAAACCGGTCGTTAATAAATAAATTGTATGCAATCATTTTTTTTTTTTACTGTAAGAAATAAGAAATAAGAAAAACAAAAATGTATGTAAAACAGAAAAATTTACAATCACTTAAAGATCGTTTTTTTTTTTTGCTTTCAACAAAAATGTTTCTCGTTTATTCGTTTTTTTTTATTGCAATAAAATACTTCTACTAGATTCACGTATAAAAAAATTCATTCCTTTGCATCTCTAGAAGAATAAGAAAATGCAAAATCAGCAACATTCAATCTTATGATATCTTTTATTCTAATTTTACACTTGAATTTCACTTGTGCATTTTTATCTTCTTTATTTTATTTTTTTTTATTTTTTTTTTTTTTTGAATTATTTCTTTAGAACAACAAAACGTGTAAATGAAAAATCCATGACACTGTGATTTAATTCCGTATGTGTTAATATGTGGAATTCCTTGGATTATTCACGATTTAGTAATTAAAAAGAAAAAGAAAAAAAATCAAGCATTTAGTATTCGTAGCGCCGTCAAAATGACGTCAGATTAAAAAACAAAAATTGTATTTTATTTAAAAAAATACAAAAATTAATTAAAACAAAATCATTGTTTCACTTGTATTTTCATAATTTAAACAGAACACGTTTATAACGATAATAATTTGAGTACGATGTGTGTGTTTTTTTTTTTTTTTAAAAAAAATACATCATCGACATACACAGAGACGTTACTTTAAAAAAAAAAAATCGTTATCATTCGAATGTTGATTAAATATTGAACGTGAATTTAATCATAAATTATTTTGTCGTTTTTATTTGTGTTTTTTGCTCAAAATACAAAAAAAAAAAAAAAACAAAATTACTTGAAATTGAGTAGTCAACATTTAAATGAATTAATACACACTCAAAATAGGTTACTTTTTTATTATTAAGTCAATAATTTCTGATTAAATTTAAGTACACGCAATGATTTTAATCAAAATTACATGAATACAACAATTATTTAATACTCTTAATGAATTTTATTAATAAAAAAAAAAATTGTTATTTGCCTTTTTTTTGTGACATTCATAAGATATGAAAAATAAGATACAAAATTGATTAAAAAATATATCAACAAATACACAGGTAAATTGTTTTATTAAAAAAAAAAAAAAAAAAAAAAAAAAAAAAAAAAAAAAAACTATCAAAATAACACTTATATGAAAATTATAAAAAGCAAATACGCGATGATATTTCGCTTGTTTTATTATATTTCTTTTGCCGTATTTTGTTTTTTAAGGTGACCTCCACCTGTTCACCGGGGCCCACCTTGACTATATCTACAGCTACACGTATGTACATACATATGTATATACATATATCTTATACACGTTATAATAATATAACTACTATTACCTGTATTATAACTGTTGTGTACATTTATAAATACAACTTTAAGTTAGCACAATACATATTGGTATTTATTTATTTTTTTATTTATCACCTTTATTATTTTTTTCTTGAAACTGAAAAAAAAAAAAACAATTCCAGAACGAGAACAAGCTCTATTCGATTGGAAAAAAAACAACAATAATTAACAAACTCTCACGAAACAATCAAGTTTTGGATCACAAAATGTATCTATATTATACCTACATATATGATAAATTGTGTGATACACATACTCTATAAGTATGTGTGTAGAATTTAAAACTTTATATTATTAAGAGCCGGCTTTTAGAAGAAAAAAAAAATGTAATAATAACAAAATAACGAACAATCTATAAACTCACATTCTATAAACATACTTTCTTATCGGACGTTTTAATGTTTATTTTATTTTTGCTCGTTTTGTTTTATTTTTTCTTCAAAAAACGTTTTTTTTTTCCTCTGTATTTCTTGTAAACAAAAAAAAAACTAATAAAATACAGTGTATTACGATTTTTATCTTACAATCGTATCAAGAAGGTGTAAAATATGTAAGGACATATCTTAGTACATTCACTTTAGCATGCATAATAAATCTTTGATTATATACACATTTGCCACAAAAACACAACACAACAACAACAACAAAAAAACTGCATATATTCACGTACTTTGTGTAAATGATGAGATGATATATTTATGAAAACAACGATAAAAAAAAAGTAGATACAAAGATACCGTCACAGGTACTAAAATTTAAATAAATAGAGAGATACACTAAAATAGCAAGAGTAAAAAAAACGTTTTATTGTTGTAAGTACATACACAAAAAAAAAAAAATTAAATTAAACAAGTAATTAACAACCTGTACAAATACAAAATGTTACTATAATTAACCAAATTAAAAAATTATGTAAAAATTAAGCGTGATTAAATATTACTGAATGATTAAATTTAATCGAAAACGCGAACACATCGACCTTCTTCGTCAAAGTTTCAACTCATTCTGTTCAATGGTCGTGTATATTTATTTGTCGGATTGTCGTCGTCAGTATTATTAAATTGTTGATGTTGAATCTTCTGATGGTGATTGTGCTGTTAGCTGGGAAACAGTTGAACTGAAGGAAAAATAAAATAGTATCTTGTATCTGTCGTCAACTGTGTGATGGTTAAATGGTACAACAGGGTAGTAAAGTGTATTGAAAAAGTTCTTTTTGGTACTACTGACTAAATGATAATTATTGACTAACTGAGTTTGTCTGAACTTCTGATTCTTGATGTCTGATGATTATATGTATATAAAAGAAGTCTTCGATGGAGACTAAGTACATGGATACATGGATACGTACAGTGGATACATGCAGTACAATAACGTGTTCTATAGAAATATCTTTGAAGAGAAAAAATTCCGATCAGTCTGTGTTTAAAAGTACAATAATTTGATTTACACGATACATGAAACAGAAAATATAGTTTAGAACCTTAGAATTTAGAATTTTACAATCTTTACTTCAGCGTTCTTTTGAAGATACAAAAAAATATAGATAGTGCATTTGATTTTTTTGATGAAAGAAATAAAAATGTTTTACTATTTCAAGTGTTACTTCTTTGGTCACAAGTATAAAATCATAAAAATGCAAACAAATCAGACAAATTCCTTCAATATTTCCAATAATTCGTCACATTAACGAATGTTGTGCTCCATTTGTTTAAAATAACCCTCCAAAATCAATTAAGCCCCTCAATATTGCTCTTCTAAAACTCAAACAATTCCTTCTACTCTCGAATGAAAACGCGGAGTTATACAATTTCAATATGACTAAGGTTTTAAATAAATTCTAAAACTTAAAAATAAACCATTATGGCCATAACACTGTGCACCAACTTAACTTGAACCTCTTACGTAAAAGTTAAGTCAGATAATTTGATGATTTAATTTCGAAAAAAGACAATGATAATAATTTATTTTGAATGCAAGCTCAAAACGAACTTATGCAGACAAAAAATTCGAAATTAAATCTGTTTTGAGCTCATGAAAAAAACGAATCATAAAAAAAATTAAATTTTTTGTTTTAACTGTAAAAATTACAAGTAAATGATAATTAAATTACCTCTTGTATACATTCTTTTGTAAAAGAGGTTCTAAAACCCTTCAAACAACGACACCATATGTTTTAATTATCTAGAAAAATAATATGAATTTGAACAATAATTTTGATATTATGAATGTTGAGATAAAATTTAGAAAATTCACAATAAATATATTTTTACTTGAAAAATATTTTTCTAATACATAGTAAATAATTTACCCTGCACAAAAAAAAAAAAAAAAAAAAAAAACGAAGACATAAAATTCTTTCAATTAGAAAATAATTAATTAATATAATTTTAAACTGTAAATTTTCCATGTAGTAATAATTTTTAACCTCACTGGAAAGAATTAAGTTTTTGAAAAAAAATTGATGATTAAATGTTGAAGTTGACTAATAACTTATAACGCCAGCCGCAAAGTTATATTTAATATCAACAGTCAAATAAAAAGTGCATAATTTTAGGCGAAAATCATTAAAAAAAACTACAGTGTATATACAATCAGTACGAATTCTATTCTTAAATTAATTAAAATTCAATTTTATTAATGAACAAAAACAAAACCAATATATTTTTTCAATCAAAATGAAAAATTAAAGGTAAAAAAAATCGATAATTGTTTTGTTACAAGAAAAAAAAACAAACCTTACACTTCAAAAATTAATTCTAAGGAATTAAAATCCAAAAATTTTGTAAGTGCTCAGCGGTTTATTTTTTTGGAGCACAACCGTGTAAGGTTAAAAGAATGAATTTTCTTTTTATTTTTGCAATTTGTAAGCTTTTGCAAATTTTTCAGCAATTTAAAATGTGAAATTTCCAAAAATTTTAAATTTATGAAAATTTAACATTTCATTCAAGGAAATCCTTGTATGTGGTGTAAAAGGCATGACCTATACAACAACAAAAAATATTCTGACTGTAGTTTCAATCAATACATCATTATTTAAATTATTTGTGTTTGTTTTTTATCTTACAAAGTAGCAAAGCTATTTAAATTCAAAATTTGTTTTTTTTTTTATCATTTTCATTTATCTTTGTTTTTTGATTTTTTGTTTTTAAATTACTTTCTATTTTTATGTTTACAATTTAATTTTTTTTCTTTTTTTCATAACTGATTATTTAAAATTATTAAAACAAAATATGAAAAGGAAATTATAAAATTTTCTTCATCGAGTAAAATCTTATTTTAATGTTTTTTTATAATAAACTTTTAAAGTACTGTTAATTTAAATTTATTTTTTTTATTAAAAATTCTTCATTGTTTCCTTACAATGAAAATTTTGCATTTGTGGTTTTGTTTTTGTTTTAAATTATGTTTTGTTTTTTTTTTTGTTTTACTTCTCTTTCTTCTTTCCTTTCCTCTTTAATAAAGACTTTCAGCATTTGATGAACGTGGTTTCTTGAGTTTTTCCAGATTTTTTATAACAATATCATGCAATGATGAATAACGATTTCGTACCTCACAAACAACTAACCATAAACTTAAATATTCTTTTTCATCCAATTCAACAACAGCTCTTCTATAATCATCAATATGCGGATATTTTGCAACTTTTGATACAACTTTTGCTCTTGATAGAAAATATCTTGATATTTGATCAAAGAATGCAGCTGCTTCTGATTCAACTGCTTGTATTTCAGCTAATGTATCCTCTTGAATAGAAACACCAAAATTATTACCATCTTCAATTTTTGGTATCATAAATGATATCCACATTTTTAAAAGATTGGCTAAAACAAGAAATAAAATTTTATTGACCAAAAAAGGATAAAATAACAAATTAAAAAACTTACAATCTTCAACTAAAGTACGAATAATTGGTTTTACAATTTTAATCATATCGCACAATGGTTGATTACATGGTACTCTTCCTGATGGTAATGCCATTACTTTTGTACCTGCAGTTGTAATATAATCAACTCTAGAACGTTTTGCTGTTGGTTCATCATCTTTTAAATTTGGGGTTGTATCTACATGATTAACTGATATTGGATCTGGCACTGGAATGTTTAAATCTTGATAAACATCATTGAAACTTCTTTCAGAAAACATAGAAGTTGCCAATAATTCATTCAATTCAACTATTTTCTCTGGAAATCCAGTTATAATAAGATTCTCTGCTTTTTTAATTAAAGAATCTTTATAATCTTGAACCTAGAAATAATTATAAAATTAATGCATAAATAAATTGAAATGAAAAACGGAATCGCCGAAAGTTCTAGATGTACCGAAATTTTATAATTTACACACCGAAGGCTCAAAAACTACATTTAGTGAAGTCATCATTTTTTTTAAATACATATTTAATTCGCAAGGTAATAAATATAACAGAAGACGCACACCTGCCCTCTACAGAATTTAGCAATTTTACAAAGCTTCCAAATCGAAAGCAAAATGCCACTGGTACACAAAGCACATGAATCATTTAATATCGTTACAATTTTTCCACCTTTCATATTTCCGCATATCATATTTCCTTATTTAAATGTAAATTTCGTAAGGATCAAAGGTAAAATGGTTTAATTTGATACAGACACATCACTTATAAGATAATCTGTTTCATTGTCTTATTGTTAATTAATCATTAATCATAACCTCAAAATATATATTTGCAATTTGATGAAGCTTGTGCAGATGTCGGACTCTTCATTGAATATAAACTAAAAATTCTTACCTTTTGTGAAGTACCATGTGAATGAGACATTTTTCCTTTATTTGAATTTAAAACACAAAAACTTTATACAAATAACTTAAATTTTTTCCTATTTTCTAATAAAAATTGTAAAACGTTTCGGAGATGTTAAAAGAACTCTAGAATAATTTAACTAACTCCAAGTCCAAGAACAAATGTTAAATGTACAAATACAAATACAAAAAATACAAACCGAAACGATGAATTTAGACGACTCGATAAATTGACAATTGCATTATTTTTTACACATGTCAAAATGAATGAATTTTGAAAATGTACTAAAACCGGCTGGTAATGCCGTTATAAAACAGTTAGTTGACCTATCTGTTGATAGATGGTGCAGAATGGAATTAAAATTTACGTTAGTTTTTCAAATTTGTAAATAATAAATGAAAATTTCATGAAATGTTGAATTTTCTAAAGTTTATTTTGATAAAACTAGATAAAATTGTGGAACAGAAGCTGGTACATTTATAACGAAGTCCTTGAATTTTTTAAAACTAATTGTTTCAAGAGATAAAGTTTATTTAAACTTAATTTTTAAGCAATTGAAACCTTGAACTGGAATATTAAATGACAAAATATGAAATTAGTGATACTGCAGCTGTAAAATTAACACCAATGTACATATGGCTTAGAATGTTGTCACTAGGAAAAAGACAAATTGAATCAAAGTGCCAAAGAGAGAACCAGGACGTTCAAAAAGTACATAGCGATAGACAATATAAGAAAAATGACGAAGCAACAAGAGATAGAGTTACGTGGAAGCTAATCAAGTCAAATATCTGCCCAGTATTGAAAATTCCCAGATTTTCTTACTAAAAAATTTGAAATTTGCAAAAAAGAAAAATTCAAAGGTATGTTTTATATACATAAGTAGGTAACATTAAATTTATATGACACCTAGATTAGTGTTACTAAAATCTAAACGTTTGTTCCAGTTTTTTATCTTGTATTACAATTTAGTACGCTCACTATTAGCTTAGTTACAGTTTTCAACAAGCTTGTTTTTTTTATTTCGCTTTAGTAAAGTCCTAAAGTGACATAATAAAGGATACTTTACAGACCCAAATTTAGACTGGTCCTGTTTTTATACATATGTACATAGGACTTTAAAGGCTAATATATTTTTCTTGCGAAGTGGTAGTTCGGTTTTTGGTTGGATACACTGGAAAACAAATAAAAGCTATTTATTTATCACGTGTAAATAAATCAAATCACATATTGATAACTTCGGAATAATAGATTCATAAATTTCATTTGTAAAAGATTAATGATCATAAACCGCTATCAAAATATAAAAATTGGCAAATTAATTGATAAAAAAAAAAAGGACATTCAATAAGGTTCCAGTTCAGATAACATCGTCATAAAATTATCATTTAAAATCTCTTAGGATTTCACTTTTTTCCTTTTTTTTCAATTCAAGATAACAGGCAAAAAATATTTTTATTATATTTCCCTGCTTCCTCTTTTTTTTTCGTGTATTATAAAAAAAAAAAAATTTCAAATATTTTTTCAATAAAATTTAATCATTTTTCACAGAGATCACATCAATTTATATAATACATGAAATTTCTCCCAAAAGTAATATAACTTGAATTGGCAACAAGATAACATACATACATATGTATGTATGTATATAACTGTGTTCCATATAGTGATTTTATTTAAATTATTTACTATATCAATATCAACATTATAAACTGAGAAAAATGTTTGTACATATACTAAGGATATTTATTTTCATATGAATGTAGGTCAAAATTATGTGAGTAAGAATAATATTATGTGTGTACAAGTATCAATATCATCATATACTATAGACATCTAAAGTAAAGAAACATAATAAAGGCGTATAACTATACAACCAACGCAAACAATGTGAAAATATTTTTTATTTTTTTTTTTTCGTATTTTATTTTTGAAAAGAAAAAAAAAATTATCATATTTTTTGATAGATTCTAGTCTAGTAACAAGACACATAAATTTAATATTGTTAATGTCACAATAATAATGATTTCTTCTGTTGAAGACAGTTCGTTTTGTTGTGTTATAAATGTTTTTTTTTTTTGTTATAAATGTTATCACATTTAATCGATTTAATGAAAAAAAAAACATCCTTTTGATATTCAATGATAACGTTATACAAATCGTGGGCGGTTTATTCAGAAGTTCACTAAGTCCATTTTCAGTTAAACTTAGTTAAATACATCATTAGAAAATATAATTATTCATTTCATGTTCTGTGTTCTTACTCGTAATAACTCAAAGTCACCTAGTCCTTTATCTTGCATTCAATACGAATTACTCACTATACACACATTTAAAATTCACTAAATTTACGATTTGTACAATTTTTTTGGACTTAATGACATTTGATTGAATGACCCCGATATTCTGTTTTTAACACCAAACATTTTATTATCTAAAACACAATTATTTTTTTAAGACAAAAATGATAATCAATCGTTTTTCTCGTGTAATAAATACGTTTACGTTAATGAAAAATTATGTGGTCAGTTGTTTTGTTGTAAAACAAATATACACAACCAAACCTAAATAAGAAAAAATATTAATAAAACAAAAGCAATAAAATTTGCTATACATTTATCTTTTTCTTATTTTCTATAATGATAAATTGCCTTAAATCCAGATGAAAATTGTATATTGATGCTACTGATGATTGTGGTACACCATTGTATGAGTACGTATAAATTTCACAAACTACCAATTTTTTTCTTCTTTTTTTGCCAAAAATAAAACAAAAACAAAAATCCTTATTCTGAGTATACTAAATGATTAAAATGACCCGAGGTGTATTTCATGAAAATAAATTTTTTTCTTCTTGTTATTATTTCAAATAAAATGAAGAGAAATAAAATTACTATTTTCTAATATCATTAGGAATGAATGATATTTATGAATGAAATGATTTACCCTTTGGATAAATTTCACAATTTCATATTAATTTCATTTTAAGAGAAAGTGGATATTATTTATTTATTTTTTATTTTCATTTTTTTTTCACAAAGCTTTAATTAAATTTTGTGTTTTTTTTCAAAATTTTTTTAAATATGAACTCAAGTAGAAAGTGTTTTGTTAGTGAGCAGTTAGTGATTATATGCTTTAAAATATTTAAATGATGATATTAAAACCGATGAAATGGAGAAAGAAATAACAAAAGGATATTTCTTGAAATTATTTTTACATATTTCAGATAAAAAATAAAACGTTTACCGTCGTAAATCTTTCATTAAAAGAGGATGAAGCCTGAAAACTGTTATCCTTTTGCAGTTTTATAAAAAAAAAATGTAAGACGATCAACATCATAAATCTTTCATGAACAGTATGAGGTTTAAAAGTTTTTAACCTTTACAGTCTTGTAGCATCAACAACCAAGTACTAAATATGTATTGTAGGAGGTTTGGGTATTCTTCATCAACGAGAACAGCAAGCGACATGGCATTCGGTAGCTCAATGGTTCAAGAGCATTACCCCGGCAAGGTAAAGATTCCGTGGTTCGATCCCCGGCCGAGTCGAATGTCGTTTTTCATGTTTTTCAGTTACTACAGTATGTATGTACTATGTATGTATAAATGAAAATTATTATCATTATTTTTTTGCACTACATTCTTATGTTAAATTGGGTTTCCTTCTCCACTTCTTTCTACAGGTTTCTATTTAAAAAAGTATCTTTCAGTTTTGAATTTTAAGCGTTTTTACGGCCAGAATCTCTAGTCAGCACGGGACCTTCTACTCTTTCTACAGTTTCTTGTTTAGAATTTCAAAAAGAGGAATTATAACCGATTGACTTATTTTGTGATTTGTGAACAGCTCATTTAGTGACTTTTTTTGTGCTCTATTTTCTCTCATTCTAAATTTCGTTACATTTTAAATTTTAATTGAATCGTTTAGACTTGACGTCATTTATTTTACGTCTACTACCTTTTAACCTCTTGCCCACAAGATTTTTTAAAAAATATTTTCCTTATTCTAATTTCCTTATAGTATAATGTTTGGGCAGGTAATGACAAGATAGGATCATAATGTGATGTCCAGTTTTTTTCTTGATTTTTAGTAAATTTTTAATTTTCTAAAGAAAACACTCGATTTTTTTCTAATTATGTATCTTCAACAGTTTTTAAAAATTGCATTATTAAAGTTTTGAAAGTCGTTTTTAAAAATTTTTCAAACACATTTTTTTTATTGATCTCTGAACCAGCATAACTTGTATATGAGTTAATGTCGATTAAATTAAACTTGTTCCTTTTTTTTGTTGTTTAGTTTTAGCTTGATTATTTTTTCTACAAAAATGTAAAGATAAACAAGTTACCCTCAATGACATTTAACTGTTGTTGAACTTTTATGTATTAAAAAGTTTTTCTAAAAAGCATGATTTTCTTTTTAAATTACAGGAACTGGACAATTATTTTTTCATTATCAAAATGTTTTGTGATGAAAAAAACTTTTACTTTAATTAAATTTTTTTCATATTTTTTTTTCCACATAATTTAACCCTTTGCATTCGGGAGATGACTCTCAATCTCAGTCGATAATAAAAATCATGAATAAACTTTAAAAAATTATCAGAATTCAATTCTAAAACTAGGGATTAGATGAAACCATTTTCTCATACACAAAAAAATCTTCGACTGTAAAATTTTGATTTTTTTTTTTCTTTTTATAAAAACTCAATATTTTCGTATTTTTAAAACTTTAAATAAACTTTTGTATCTTTCTTGAATTTTTAATGAAAAATATTTCAATATTTGTCTATTTTCTTAAACTTTTAAAGAAAAATAATAATAATAAAAAAACACAATATTTAAATTTTTTTTTTACAAATAACAGGAAACTATTCGGAATATGCACAAAATTTTCTATTTCTAAAAAAGAATAAGAAACATCACACAAATCAAATGTTAGTTTTTTAGAAGAAAAAAAAAATATGTATCAAATTAAATTTAGTTTTTCTTCTTGTTTCAGATAAATATTATACAAAAAAGTTGTTCTTTATAGTTTTCTTGTATTTTTAATGTTTTTCTTTATCATTTGTTGTTGTTTTCTTTAAACACTGATAAAGAATAAAAGAAAAAAGAAATAAGAAAACAAAAGAATACGGTAGAAAAAATACGAGTATTGTATTATAATAAGCATGAACAAACTTGAAATTTTGAGAAAATATTAATATTTTTCCTGTTTTTGCATTTAAATACATCAATTTTAAATTTGGACTTCTTTATTACAGATTTTCCAAGGATAATTAATTTGTGTTCACTCGTTAAGTTTTGTTTTTTCCTAATACAACAATTCAATTTGAATGATTGTAAAGGTAAAACAGTACATTTTCAAAAATTGCGTCCACTATGAATTTTAATCAGTATCGTTTAAACTAAACATAGTATGGTACATACAGGATAGCCTAAAAGTTTCTTTCCTTATGGAATGGATTATTTTGTTTTAAAATATTTTTTTCAAGTTCAATAAATTTGTTGTCTCCAATGGCTAATATGTATGAATGCATGTATGTTACATATTTAGCAAGTATAAGTAGTCTTCGACGTTCCTTACACTCTAAAATTATTCTTCCAAAACTGTCGTACATAATTGCTTCAAACTTGTTATTTGGAATCGTGTTTCATTCCTGCATCACTCATGTTGTCAATTTTATGAGAATTTATGCCTTAGAACATTTTCTTTTAGTCGATGTCATATTTGTTCCTTTAAAATGAATTCAACCAAATTTTTAGCCAATATCTCTAAACCTTAAAAATACAACATACTCATGCAGAGTGATTTAATTACTTCAATTTTTTTTTTCTAAAAATTTTATAATATTGAGGTACCTTCATTTTTTTTTTCAACCGTAATGATTGAATATTTCTTCGAATTTTAGGAAAACTTTCTCTTTTATTTGTAATGTTAAATGCTTAGAATTCCAGTAAATTAATTTTCATTGGTTAGTCTGAGAAAAATTTAAAACTTGCTTTTCTTTTATCCTTTTACTCTCAAATTCTTCCCAGATACTATCAAAATTTGGCATAATACTCAATAGTGTATCGTCGCTTAGGCACAACAACATTTTGCTTAATTGAAAAATAAAAATACGAGTATTATTATGATTTACAAATAAGCCTTTCTTTAAATATTTTCTTAAAAATTTTTAATTTTTCTTCTTACTGTGTCGCATCAACTCGATGTAAGCTTGAGCCTAAATTTTCTTGACGAATCTTAATTCTAAAAAGCTGTGAATAGTTCAAGTAACTGTCAGCTTTAGTCAAAAGAATTTTAAATGGAAAAGATTAAGTACATCATTGGATAATTTTGTTTAAATTTAAGAATTTATACTCTTTATAATTTTCATTTTAGAAAAGATCAGCCTTTTAAAATTATTAATTTTTTTTTTCGAAATTACAAAAACTCAAAAAAAAAAAAAAAAGAAATTTAAAATAAATATGATTTAACTTTATGCAAAGACAAAAAAAAAATTCTTATGTAAAAAGTTAATTAATTAAAATCATTGTTTTTCATAATTAATTTCATAATAATTTCATCTTTTTATTATTTTCTCTTTTCATTAAAATTTAATTTATTTGTAAAAATATGAAATAATTCATTATCCATTGAGAACATAATTTAATTATTCTTTTGCTTAAAATTAATTCAATTATGAATTTCTTTCATTATGGATTATCTTTGATGCTATTCAAAAAAAATATATATATGTATAATTAGCTTTGATTGTACTATACGTATTTTGGAAGTTAACAGAAATCTGTATTATAAGAGAAATATATTATTGAAATTCTCATACAAACGTATTTTTTTTTCGGCATGACGACAAAAGTAAAAAAAAAAAATCTCTTCTGCAGTAAAAATTAAATAAGAATCTTCACAGATAAATAATTTCTGGTATAGTATAGAACATTTTTTATCTTTTAAATGACGCCTTTTTACATAAATCATACAATTTCGGAAACCTTAGAATGAATTTTTATTTTTATAAAGAAGAAATTTATAGACTATATAATATCCGTCGAAAATGTCACAGTAACATAGAATTTTTTTTAAGAACATGCACTTGAAAGGTGTAAAAAGGATTTAAAAAAACATTTTATTCGTTTTTTGTTTTTTTGTATTAAATTCACTTCATTTTATAGATTTGTGGACTCATAAAATCTATTTTACGTTCTATTTTTTATTTATTTTTATTTATTAATTTTTTTTTTTGTAAATTTAAAAACATATGTATAGTATGTATATATACTGGTAGGTTAACTGAAACCCGTTATTTGCGACTGTATTTTGTTTTTATTTTTATTACATTTTATTTTTGACTGTAAAAATAAAAACCTTAAAATTTAATGCATGCGTGTTTATATCGCTGTTTCATTAAATTTTTCACTATAAAATTTTAAGTTTCCATTGTGATAAATTAAATTTTATCAATATTTTCAAACATATCTTCTACACACACACACACACAGTTAGTAAATTTAAATGAACATCTTATTTTATGATGTCATTAAAATTCATTCGCCTTGAGGGAGATAAACATCAATCTTATGTCAATCATATCATTTTTTTTTATTGAAAAAATTGGAATTTTTTTTTTATAAAGATACTGTTTTATTTTGCTTCAATCATGTACCTACTTTAGAGAAAAAATCTCAAAAAATGTTTTGGCAATTTTCTTTGAGAAATTTTAATTTAAAGTACATACGAGTATGTGTGTTCTCTTACAAATGAAACAAAATATTTTTTAAGAAAATAGGATCAATTAAAGTACTTTAAAGGATTTTCAAGGTTTCAAGAGATTATATGTGATTTGCAGATAATTAAATTTTTGGCCAAATTTTCTCTAAAACGTGACTTCATATCGATGTGTTCGATTCGAAGTTCGAAGAGAATTCTTAATGAATTGAGCATCATACTACTTATGTTTTTTTTTTTTTTTTTCAAAAAATCTCATTTGTCTTCTTATATCTTTTTCTTCTTTTAACTTGAATTACAAGAACTGAACTTTTTGCAAAAATAGTACACTTCCCAACAACGGTCTAACTTTTTTGCAACTTTAAAATAAATAAATTTCATTTCTGAATTCCAATAAAACAAATTGATGTAAAAAGGTATGAAATATTTAACACCACAGAATTCTATGGAGAACACATGAAAAAATATATTTTTCTTCTTAATTTAAAATTCACAAGGTGATTTTTTTTAAAAAAAAAAAAAGTTAGGTTGCAAGTTAAAGCAATGAGGCAGAAATTTATTTTACATAATTCCAAAAACAAATAAAAATATTCAAAAAAATATCTATTCCATCACGTACACGTGTATTTTTAAGTTTAAATGACACATAAATCATTGTGTGGAAAATAAAATAAAATTATTGCACATCATTCATTACAAAAAAATTATGAATTTTATTATTTATTTATTTTTTGTAGAAAAATAAGAAAGAAAAAAAAAAAACAGGATCAATAAAAGTATATTTGTATGGAGAAAGTTTTTATGACTTACTTTCATAAACAAAACCATAAATTTCGTAATAATTTTAAAAATATTCGTATTTTACGTGAAAGTTTTTAAAAGAAGATAAAGTACTTTTTGTATTTTAAATGGTCTAGAACGTTTTTTTTTTCTTTTTTTTTTCATTTTTTTTTTCATCTTGACAAAATCAATGAGGTGTTAAAGCTATTTCAGCAAGTAATCACGTGTGTTAAACATTTTGTGTACAAATTATACTTGAAAGAAATTTCTCTTTTTACTTTTTTTTCTGATTTTTTTTTTTATATTTTTTTTTGCAAAACGTACATTTTAATTTTTTATGCTTGGTAATTTGTTTTTATGTCTGGTCTGTTGTAGTCCTCATAAAATCGAAAACACATCAATTTTTTTGTTTTTTTTTTTTCAAATTGAAAAGGTGAGTAAAATATCTATTTGTTCTCGTTTATATATATTTTTTTTTTCGATTTAATAATAGTCGGTGAAAAGGTATTCTAAAACCTTTTACCAATAACAATGAAATGAATGATAAAGTAACCCTTATTTTTTAATATTTATATTAAAGTGCTTTTATTCTTTTATTCTCTCTTTTCGTTTTTAGGATTTGTCTGGCTTTTTTTTTTTTTTTTGTTTTTTGTTTTTGGAAAATGGAACAGCGAAATTATTTTTCCAAACCATTAATTTTAATTTTGTTTAAATATGTGAAAATATTGTATTACAGACTTTAAAACTTATTTTGAACGTCATCGTTTCTACCTTTTGCTCTTGTTGGAAGCTTCATATACAGACAATCATCACTCATTTCATCAAATCATCATACATTATCACTTCATCATTTCAATTTCAAAAGAAGTAGCCTTAAATATCCTTTTTTGTCTAAAAATATTATTTTTCCACACAAATTTTGTAACACAGGAGTTTAAACATAATGTTCGAAATAAAAACAAAAAATTTCAAAATACTGATTCTAAATGGAAAAGTAAATAAAATTTTGTTTCTCTTTCTAATAATTATTTTAATACCAACGGTCAAGAACTTTTCTAGGCTCGTAGATCCGTGAAAGAAAAAAATAAATTTTTATTTCAAGGAAATAATTTACATTGTTTCCTTTATTTCACATAAACTTTATTTTTTTATTTACAATTTGTACTTCACAATTAACAAATTCAAGGAATCAGAAAATTTTGTTCCGTTTTGGAACGTTTGTTTTTCATTTCAATTAGAACATTTATTCGCCAGAGAATGAAAATCAACTTTTTAAGTTGAATTTCTCTAAGAACTTTATTGTTGAACCGAAACAATGACATTACCGAACTTTTCATATTTCGTTCCGCTTTCTTTGTTTTCAATATTTACTCTGATTTAACGGTAATGTGTTTCTTTCATTTCACATAATCAAAATATTCGAAACTAAATTGAATACTTCTGAAATTAATATTGTGTCCTAACATTCAGATTTGTTTTTTTTTTTCTCCAGTCCATTCCATTAAAATAATCATTTCAATATACTCGTATTCAACGGACATTTAGACATTGTAATAGACTCCATTAAAGTGCTATTTTGCTATTTTTATAACAAACAAACAAAATATATAAAATTTTTCTTAGATACTATATAATATTAAAAATGTGAATTTTATGTACCGTAACATTAGCTTTCAACTGAAATTTATATAGCTAGTCCTTTTTTTTTTATCGGACTTTTGTCTGTATAACACAAAATATAGACATTTTATAAAATTTTTATTTAATAGGTATACATTTTGTTGTTAGTTGCTATTGTTGTTGCTGGAAAATATAATAAGCATCATAGCTAAGTTGTAATTTTTCTTTAAAATTCAGACTTCTATTGTTTTGTTGTACTAGATTTTTATTTTTTTTTTATTTTGAAGGAAAGATAATAATTATTATTTAAGTCTGAAAAATTTTTCACCATACAACAGAGATAAAACAAAAATCCCATTGGGCAAAAAAAAAAATGTAAAAGCCTAATGAAACTGGAACTCTGTTGTATAAAATTTGACACATTTTATAATTTTTTTGTTTTTATTTAGTCTATACACAAGGACTAAAGGGATTTCATTCTTTTACAGTTTTAGCACATTCAATAGAAATGAAATGAAAAAAAAAAAAATTAGGATGTTTCCTTGAACTGTCGTAGACTATTCAAAAGAGAAAAATTAATAGGATATAATGAAAATTTTTTTTTTTAAATTTGAAGATTTCATCTGTGGAAGACTGACTTATTTAAATAGACTTTCAGAGAAAGAAAGAGAGAAAGAAATCTCAGACAGAAATTAAGACTTTTTCAAATACATTCCTTGGTAATTTTTTTTTTATTTAATAACATAAAATATATACTCTAATTAAATTACATCTTGTAAAAATTGTCTGCAGTAAACCTATTTGAATTTTAATAGCTTGCCTAAGTGGTTTTTTTTGTGATGCTATGTCCTTTAATTAAACCTTTTCATTTTTTATTTTTCAACTGAAAATTTTTATATGAAAGTTTGTTCGAAATTTTAAAATTTAATTCAACATAAAAATTACAAAAGAGAATTTTATAAAAAAAAAAAAAACAAATTTTCAACATATTCAAAGTATCTTTTTTATCTAGATATTTTTTTTTTTTAAAAACAAATTTATGTAAAAAAAATACTTCCTCACTTTGTCTTTTATTTTTGCATTTTTGTATAAAAATAGAAGACAAAATATTCAAACTATATGTAGGAATTCCTTTGGGTCATTGTCTCTCATCTGTCATACAAGTACATTTTAAAAAAAAATACATTTTGAGGATAGTAGTAAAAAATACTTACAAGTACATTTTCCCACATATTACTTTTTTTTCATAAAAAAAATACTAAATTCCTAGAGAGTCGTTGGACAGAAAACTGCAATGAGTTTTATACAAGCAAACAAATTTTATACAAGATTAAAGTGTTTAAATGTCTTTTAATGCAACATCATGGTGGAAAGGATATATTAAGAGATAAAATTAATTAATTGTTAAAGGTAAAAAGTTTTCTTTTTTAATCGGGATAAATTGTTAAAAATGTGTTAAAAAATATTAAAAACTATTTATAGAAGCTAACACAACGTATTTTTGACATATGGAAAAAATTTTTTAAGGACCTAGATCGTAGTGACAAAAAAAATAAATAAAACACCAAATATACCTTTAGTTTTGCACAGGATATAACAAATCGCGATGTTCTAGGAGACCTGGAAGTACTCGAAATATAAGTAGATGAGATGTGAGAAAATACAGGCTCGGCCGTAAATAATTTATTTCAGCTTTTCATTTCTCTTGAAAAGTTGACTTTATTTTTATAGGTGAAATTTCCAGAAAGATGTTAAATTTAAAAAAAAAAAAAAAAAAGAAATAGTAAATAAATAGAAATAAAAACTATTTACTTATTTTATTCAATTTCTTACATTTTCGAATTTAACTAATTTAATTTTTAACTGACTTTTTTTTCCATCAAATTTAAATTTTTCAGGAATTTTTTTCATTGTTTGGGGAAAATATTAGAAATTTCATAAAAATGAATTAATCATTTAAATGTTTTTTTAAATAAAGGAAATTTTTTTTTTAAATCCATCCACCGAACAGGAAACCATGAAAATTAAATTGAAAAAAATTATTTATTATAAAATAGAAAAAATAAATTAATAATAATCATTTTTTTTTTACATTATTTTAAAAATGAGCATGTGGAAAAATAAAAATTATATGAGAAAAAATTCAGAAAAAACGTCAGAATGTAAGCTAAAAATGATTTTATTATGTAAATTATCCTCTAATATATTTAAATTATTTAAATTACAATTTTGTGAAAATAAAAATTGAACACATTAATTTCATTCTACCATGTTGTATTTATCTAATTTTTTTTTTTTTTTAAAAATTTCACATAAATATTATGCATACAGATTTTCTCTTTTCGTCCTTTCAGAGTGAAAAATATGTATGAAAAGATAAAAAGTAAACATTTTGCGTTTTTATTATATGGAAAAAAAAATCAACAAAACAAATAACTTTAATTTTTATTTAAAGAAGATAAATAGTATTTAAAATCCTTGAAATCCTTATTGTATCCTTGAAATTATGACTATATGTTGTATTTGTTTTTTTTTTGTTTCTTAAATTTTGTTTGCATTTTATTAAAAAAAATTTTGTCGTTTGCATACTGATTTTTAATATATACGAACTATGTACATATTTTATAAAATTTGTATCTTTTTTTTTATGTGTATAGTTAGTCCTTTCTGTATACATTTTGTGTTTTATTGTTTTTGTGAGTCATGTTAAAAAATCTGTCCGTTTTATTATCTCATATCACAAAAAAGCTTGTATTTTTTCAGATGTCAAGAATTTGGAAATTGAGGAATTTTATTTTGAGATTGAATTTCAAAATAAATAAATAAAAAGCTATAAAATTATAAATTAGCTATAATTTGGCCACAAGCGAAATAACAATCGTCATAATTTCATAAGAAAACATACATTCATAAATTTTAATAAGCATTTTTGAGATCGGTAGCCTGCCATCCATCGCTCAGCGTTCTTATTCTTATTTGTACAATTAATTATCTGCTTAAAAAAAGCTTGAATAAATCATAGCTATTTTTTGTAACTCGTTGAAAAAATTAAAATCGTATAATTCTTAAACTCTGACTTATAGTAGTTAATTTTATATTTTTTTCATTATTTTCTACATTAACGAGTATCTTGATAGTTTTTTGTATATTTCTTAATACTTATCCAGAATGAAATTCTCAAATATTTTGTGACAATTATTTTTTAAGTGCTATTTGAATAAATTGTATTTTTATTGTAAAAATACAATAAATATCCTTTAATTAAATTTTTCCATTAAAATGATTCAGCTAATCTTGTAAATGCATGAATTAACATTTAAATAACAAATTTAACTTCATTCTATTTGAGGAAATAATTGTAAAAATTCAATGGAAATTATTTTATAATACTTCTTCAAGGATGTTCAATTCACCATTAAGTTGCTTTCTATATGACTTCAAAAGATAAATCCTTTCTATAAAACCAAAAAAAAAAAAAAAACATTTGAGAGAATAATAAGTTTAAAAAAGTAAGAACAATTTTAAAAAGAATTTCCTTTTTTTCTCTTTTTCTTCTTATTTTTTTCTATTCTATTTTTTATTTTTATTTTTATTTTTTTATCAAAAAGGTCATTGTGACGACAATAATTCCTGGTTAAAATATTATAATCACCATTATTCAACAGTATTGTAAGTGTTTGTGCATGTGCATTGTATTTTTCATGATAATGAAATTTTTATTTAATACAAAAAAAAAAAAACTTATTCTTCAAGGCAAGACCAATTTATTACAATTTTTTTTTTCAAGTTTTACAATTCAAAACTTTTTCATACAAAAAAAAAAAAAAAAGATACTACAGTCGACATACATATAATTTCAGTTCCAAAGTCAAAGGTCAGTTCCATAATAAATTTAAATCCTTTTTCTTTCTTTTTTCCTTAGAAATAGAAAAAGTCTTTGAATTTGAAAATATATGTAATAAAAACTTTAAATTTGTTTCAGAAAATGCTGGAAAAAAAGAGGAATTTAAAAAAAAAAATTTTTTTTTTTTTTTTGCTTGAAAAATGATAAATTTTTTTTTATTGTTAAATTAACAAAAGGTTATAACTCCCATCAAAAATGTGTGGTATCGCTAACTTGACATGGTTTGGGTGAATTGAGGTTTTATAAGGAACAAATTTTATTACAGAGATAAGTTATAATTGTCTTTTGCATCTTTAATGAGAAAATAAACATTAATTGTATGTAATTAACGAAATTTTTATGACAGAAAATCAGTGTAGTAGAAACCAATAAAATAAATTTACCCTTAAATGATATTAATTTGTTCTAAATATATATGTATTTACTGATGTACTATGGTATTGTTAATATCAAATCATTAATTTTCATTTATAATAAAAGTTCCACAATTTAATGACTAATAATGAAGATATTTTATTAGGTATAGTTACTTTATCATTGTAATGGTCGATATAAAAATCACACAAGCATAACAAAATAAATTTGAAAGTAATTTAAAAAAATTTTTGTACATAATTATATTTTTTTTTTTTTTTTTTTGTCGTTTTAGTTTTTCTAAATGATGTTATTTTAAGTATTTATAATTTTTCATTAATTTAAAACTATGTAATTATTACGTAGTTAAATTTCTAAATGATAAATAATGGAAATATTTATCAGAAGAAGAATATTGTTGTTTTTTTTTTATCATTCTAGTTAAGAGCTACTAATTTTTTTTTTTTTTTTGTATTTTAAAACAAAAGACGTAATTTTTGTTTTAAATAATAATTTTAATAATAAAGGATACGGGTTCCTATAATATAAATTGCGTATTTAAGGATTTTTATCATTAACTTTTTTTCATTTCCCCTTTTTTTTTTTTTTTCATTTTGTACTTTTTATCTTCCTCTTTTTTTGTTTCAAACAATTAATCTAGATTTGATCAAATAATATTTCAAAATTGAATTTTCATCATCATTATCCTAGAAAAAACAAAGTCAGTTTTTGACCAGTAGGATGAAAGATAAATTTTCATTATCACTAAAGGGTTAATGACAAAGTGAAAATTTCAAAGGAACAACCTTATATAAAAATTTATGTGCTAATTTGTTTTTCAATTAATAATTCAATATAAATTAACGTTAGAGGGCGGGAGATAAAAAGCTACAAAAAATCAATTTGTGAAATTTCGCTTTCTAAAATAGTATTTTTTTCTGGTAAGTAACCTCCTATATGTAAGAGGTTTGAGTATTCTTCATCAATGATTAAGTGGTAACTGAGAATAGCAAGCCACATGGCATTCGGTAGCTCAATGTTTAGAGCATTACTCCGGCAAAGTAAAGGTTCTGTGGTTCGATTTCCGGCCGAGTCGAATGTCGTTTTTTCATGTTTTTCAGTTACTACATATATTTCCTAAACCTGGTTTTATTTAGAAAGTTAAAAGTCATTTTTAAAGAGATTTTAAATAATTATAATGTGAAACCATGACGTACTGCTTTCGAATACATCATAACACAGGAATTTTAACATTGGTTGTATTTTGTAAATACTACTATGGAAGAAGCTCTATTGAAAACAAAATATTGTATCCTTCGAAAAATTCCTCGAAAAGATAATATTTTTCTTCTTTTGATTCACCTTCCAAATGATATACGGCGTTCTCCCAATATTCCAAACTTGATAAATTTTGAAGTCAAATTCAATAACCAGCGACACAAAATCAGTTTTCTCAAAGTTTATACGAAATCTGTATTGCTTCACGGTGGTGAAAAATGGGAAAAAAAGAAATATTTTTCAATAAATTTTACATTCGAAAAATCTGCAAAATATTTTGGTTGAACTTGGTCAGAAATGAACATATTTAAAAACGCTGTAAACAAGATCGAGACTCTATAGAAACTCAGGTAAAAAAAATTGACTTGAACTCTTGAACATGGTTACATTCTACATGAACTAATCAGCAAAAATCAGGTATCTTAAATACTTAAATTCAATAAGATTATGTTGAAGTCTTTTGTAAAGGTTCTATAAACTTAATTGGAATGTCATTAATACATCAAAAATTACAAACGGTTTTTGAATCTTTTAACCTCTTTTACTTTTGGAATACTTTTTTTCAATACAATTAAATGACTTCTCACTTTATCCTGTTCAGAATAATATTTCAAATAGAACAAACCAATTGCATTGATATCTCATAAATTTTAAGATAACACCAATTTTAAAATGATTTTCAAATATTTAGGAAAAAAAATATCTCTTTTTTTTCTATGCTTTTCAGTTTTCAATATGTTTAAGTGACTTTTCAATTTGTGTCACTTTCTATCGCTACCACTATCGCTTGAATTAAGTTTAACAAAAAAAAAAAACAAAGAAAAACAAATAGAAAAAAAAGTAGAAAAAATGATATTTTCTATATATTCAACATAATACATACATACATTCTTATTCTACATGAATTCAATAAAATATTCAAGAAAATTTTCCTTACCAGAATAACAAACTCGTATGTAAACCATCACACTACATGATTTACAAATAGTATATGTATATATTATTATTCACACATACGTAGTATGTATCTAATTTAAATTTTAAATTGTATCTGATGAGAATTATTCTGTAAAGAATTAAAGTATATATTTGAAAGCAAAAAAAAAAAAAAAATTCTCAATGTATTTTATCTTATTTATTTTTTTCCTCTTCACTAAAGTGTCCTTTAAGAAAAATAAAAAACAAAATCTAATAAACATACAAGTACTTACTTAAAGAATATATACATAATATTTTATATATGTACATATGTTTACTATATATACTTTCAAGGAATATATCTAAATCAATAAATAAAGTGTAAAATATAAGATGAAGTTTTATCCTGAATACTTAACTTAATTTCGAAAAATATTTTTCTCTTATATTATTTTATATTTTAACGGAAAAATAGTATACGAGTATCTTAAATACATACATATGTTCAGATATTTTCGATTGATATATATGTATTATTTTCTGTATGTGAAAGAAAATATAGAAATATAAAAACGAATCTTGAATATTGTTAAAATTTTACTTGAAATACAAAACAAGGTGATATTTATTCAAAAAAAAAAATTTTTTTTTTTTGATTTCGTTGAACTTTAACTAGCTTATTTTATGTATGTATATTCTACAAAAAAAATCATTCATGTGGAAATAAAAGAAATAGTTTTTTTTTTTTTTTTTTTAAATAAAATAATCGATAGATATTCATAAAGTTGAATTTTTGTACATATGTTACATACTCGTATGTGTGAATTTATGTTGAAAATAGAAATTGTTTTATTTATTATAAAAATTTAACAAAAAATAGATATAAGCGAAGGTTTTTCTTTTTTTTTACTATAATTGGAATCATCCTACATTTTTTGGTATCTTGTCAAATATATTCAATTATTAAAAATTCTATTATACGTATACTAAATATCTGACATTTAAAAAGAAATAGAAACTTTTTCTTTTATTGTTCTGAAATTTTTCATATACGTTTGTTTTTTTTTTTAATTCATTTCTAATTTAATATATTTTTAATTTTAAAGGAACAAATTACCAAAATAAAATCAAAAATTTAAAAAAGAAATGGTATCTAATTTTTTTCGTACTATTTTCTAAATTTTTTTCTTGAAACATATTTATCATCTATTCTTTAGACTTCAATTGCTTCAGTTTTAATTAAATTTCGACAAGAATTAACAGATAGTTAAACAAAGCGGTTTCATTTTCTTTTTAAAGTTTTTCAATCCAAGACAATCCTTAATCTCTGACCTCATTTAAATTTAAAGCATATAAATCCTAGAATCTTCCAAAGACAATGCTTATTTTTGTAAAACTCTGATTGTCATTCATAAGAATTTTTAAAATTTTTTTAATAATTAGTTTTGAATTGCCTTTTTCAATGGCTGTAATGAGAATAAAAACTTTAAAATACCCTAAAATTAAATTAGACAGAAATTAGAGATTACTTTGAAAACCAAATTAAAAAAAATGAGTCACAACAGTCTGCTTTTCATCTTTTCATTTTTGATTTAAGCACTTCTAAAGATAGAGCTCAAATGTATACGTTTTGTGCGTTCACTTACACATATGTAGTATGCTGACACAATAATGAACTCATTTATGATGTTTCTAATTCAATATATTACTTTAAGGATTTTTGTGTCTTTTGAACTACTATCATTCAGAAGTTTATCAACTTTTTGCGTTGGGTGCGTTTTGTGTGGTAAGAATTATGTCAAGACTCATAACGAAAAATAATTTTTATTAAGTGTCATTCATCCAACAAAACGCTGACATTAGAATTCCACCTTAAGTGCTTTGACAAAATCCGTCATTTCTTTACCGAACATGGTAAAATCTTCAGTGTGATTAAAAACTTTAAATTAAGTATGTGAACAATTTCTCACAATATTAAAATAATTATTAAAATCTGTTCTATTTTCCTCGTTTTGAACATTTATTTTCATTTTTTCATGTAAATTTAAAGTATGTATGTTTAGACTTGATGTACAATGAAGTTCAAGTACCCGCACACGATATCATATACTGCAGTAATAAAGGTAAAATTAATTAAATGAAATGTTGTTTGCTTTTTAGTACATGTGTGCCAACAATGGAAAAGTTTTTAAAGTTTATTATACAAATTTTTAGTGGTTGGTATGTAAATGATCCCTTATTTATGTACTCACATTCTTCAACAACATTACAACTTTAAATTTTTTAAAGTTTTTATTTTCATTCTCAAAATGATTTAAGAGTGAAAAATTCTTAAAATAATTTATATCATAAAAAGTTTTAACATTTTTTAGATATTATCAGTAATAGAGATACTTTACAGGTATTTTTTTTATTTTTTGAGAAAATGTGAAAAAAAAAAATGTTGGAAACTTATATTAAGTTTAATTCTGCAACCGTGAGCAATGTGAACTTCGCGTAAATATGATTCACGGTAATTCAGGATATTGTTAGTTATTATCAGTTAACCTGTCCTTATCCCAAAAGTTTTGTATAATGAATAAAACTATCTTGAAATCCTACACTCAAAAACTCATCCACTTACGAAGAATTAAACCCTAACCTTTATTCACTGTCTAGAATTCATGAATCTGAATGTTGTTGAAGCAAAATCTACTTCACAGATACTACTATATGGTAAATGTTTTAACGGGATCCAACATATTATACCACCAGAAAATATTTTTTCCAGAAATACAAATAATCATGCTATATTTTTAATCCTTTACTCCCCATAACCTTTTTCTACTCACTTTTCAATCTATATTCGCCAACGCTAGACTGTGCTTAATAAAAATGCAATAAAGGAAAATCCAAACGCTAAGGTTCATCAAATTAACAATAATAATAAAAGGACAAATGTCATGTTGAATGTTAAGAAAATTTAAATTGAATCAGCTTATTACAAAGAAACATAATAATACTCATTTAATTTTATTTAATTAAAATCGGGTTGAAATCATATAAACTCATGAACTCAATTTGAAATTTGATTTAATCCGAACTTAAGCTTATAATCAGTAAAATCAGTCATTAACAAAATCCATTGTTCTTTTAAGCTTTCAATTTCAATTTAATTATGAAAATCTTATTGATTTTTGAAAAATCCTTCAAATAAAAATTAAATTTCTTCAAAATTATTTTTTTATTATTTTCTTTAAAAAAACAAATTCCAGAAATTGTCTTCTCAATCCACAAAAATATTTCATAATCTCTTTTTAACTGATTTGTAAAATGAAACATCTTAAAAGATTAAGATATTTTCATATAAAAAGATACTTCTCAACCAAATATACCACTACCAGATATCATTATCTATATAGCATTACATAATCAAAATGTTAATAATAATAATAATAATGATGATGATGATGATGGAATGATGTTAATGAACATTAAATGATGAAACTCAATTATTTACAGCTGAGCATTTTATTTCTTGACAAAATTTCGTCTAAATATAAATTTTTTTCATATTCATTTTCATATTTGTCTTATATGTATGTGTTTGGATAAAATCTAAAGATAACTGATATTAAAGCTTTTACTTTAAAAGAAAATTACTAAAATGGGAAAAAAGGATAATGAAAATATTGAAGAATATTCACAACTAGTACATATATACTTAGTACATACTTATGTATGTATATACTATGTATAATGTTTACTTAACCAAAAACATAAAAATGTCTTATTTTATTTTATTTTTCTTCTCACATTTTCTACAATATTATGATATCCTGCTTGAGAATGCTATCAGGAAGGAGATAATGATTATATTATTATATTTTGATTACCCAAAAAAAAAAGAAAAAGACAAAAATATAATGACGTAAATACATAAGATGAAAATGAAGGATCTAGGACACGAATTAATGACAGGGTAAATAAACTTAAAAGCGTTATCTGACAATATCTTTTTTTTTTTGTTTTGTTTTACTATTTGCTTTTATTTTTCATATTAAAAAAAATTAAGACTAATCACTTAAAATTTTGCATCTCTTAACGTTATTACCTTTTCACGTGCCTTTTTTAGGCTTCTAAAACTTTAATAACTCATACACAAGAACTATTTTACTTGATAAATTCAGATTTTTGTTGTTTCCTTTCAAATCAAAAATTTGATCTATTTTCAAAATTATCATGAAAATAGTGAACTGAATACGAAATATACTCTTCTTCTTTTTTTTTTTTTTTTAAATATGAAAGTTAAACATTTTTTTGCTTTGCGTACACAAAACAACATCATCAATCCTTCTATCGCATCGGATAATAAAAAAAAAAAGAAGAGGAAAACCTTTTTAGGCATTGTGTGTAAGTAAATTTTTTATTTTATTTTTTTATTTTTTTCATTATTTTGCGTTCAACCGACACGTACACCTCATACATTATCATGTCAGTTTATGCAAATTTTATCGAGATAAGGATCATTTTATTTGAATTTTACGTATTGCGAAAAAAGTGTATTAAAGGTTTGAATTCTTAATCAAAAAACAAGCCTGTTGTAATGTGTGATTAAAATATATTTTTTTTTTCTTAAATGGCTTTTAAACTTGCAGACTTGTGTTTAAAGAAAAATTTGCATTTGAAAAAATAACGTTAAACATTTCAGGATTCTCAATTACTTAAAAGAATCAATGTGGAAAATTCAGTTTTTTCATTGTCTGATTAAAAACGCATTAAGTTTTTCTCCTTAAGCATATCAAATATTTTTTTTATGTTGAGAGATACTTTTATTCTCAATAATCCTTGGCAACTAATCAATATTTAGAAAGATAAAAAATTATATAGTAATGATGAAGAAAATATTATAAACATTTATTACAGTTATTTTTATTTATCTTAATTTGGTAAGACAGTATACAATGTAGAATTTAGATTAATCAAGATAATTTCGCTTAGTCAAGACCTTTCTCTATACTTGTTCCACTTATCATTTGATTTGAAATACTGTTTCCTTGTTATATTTTTTTTATGTGAAGTAAAACACACGCATTATTCGTTGTAAAAATTCTTACGACCATGGTAAACTTTACTCTTCACATGCTAGAGTTAGCGTTTTACGGACATTCTCGAAACTTTGTTTTTAAAAATAAAAGAATAAGTGAGGTCGATTTCGACACAATTTATCGTAACGTGTAAAGTCACTTAAACATATGTATGTAGATCGAATTGAACAGATTTTGATAATTGACACTTATTTCATGAACGTGAATATTTTTCTCATAAACAAAAATATATCTTCATGTAAAAGATATTTAAATATAACGGATGCCTTGAACCTACGTTCTACTTCAGATAGTTGTCTTTTGCAAAATAAATTGTTTAACAGGACACGATTTCATGAATTTTGTTTAAGTACATTTTATCTTTTAAATCTTTTAACATGCAAAAGGATAATAAAATATGCAAGAAGTTTCTGATTACTAAAATTATCATTTAAATATCTTATGGAGAAAAAAAAAACAACTGAAGATTAAATAAGCTTAAAACATGCAATCACAAAGTTAATGTCAGAGCGTAAGATGTGATAAGAATGTTTCAAGAATTTTAGAAGCAATACTGGACTTTTTACGAAAAATTAACTTTCATAAAACAAAAAATAAAATTTTATTAATAAATAAAAATAAATTTTCCTTGTAATTGAAAGCTCTTAAAATCATTAACCGCCATCCTACACTTACACAAATGAAATCATTATTTCAGAAAACATAAAAATGAAATTCATGAAAACATTTATTGCTTAATTAATTTTAAAACAAAGTGTTAGATATTTTCTGTTAGAAGAATAAAAACGAAATATTACCTCTACGAAATACCTTTATACCTATACGAAAGTAGATATACGAAAGAAGAAACCTGTTACAACAACAAAAACGCATGTGTGTAAGTATGTATCTTTTTTGCTACGCATGTTTTTCTAGTATAATGTATAATACGATGCCTCAACTTTTATTATTATTTTACCTATACTCTTTTGTGAAAATAGTTATCTGGCTATTGGTTGCAGTGAAAAAGCATCTTTATCGAATTAACTTGAAAAACAAATTATAAGCGTTTTCCTTTCATGTAGCGTCTTTTTTCACTAGAATCTGAATTTCAATTTTCAAACCTTTGAAGGAATCCCATATTTTTTGGATTTTTGTATGGAAGATTTACAATGTTAAATAATATTTATTTACCTTTAGAGCATGTATCAGCATGTAAAACAGTTTATTAGAAAGATTTAGATATTTTCTACAGATATCTCATCATTTCACAGAAAATAATCTACACAAGGAAGGTCAGAGGTGATTAGAGAAATATTAAATATTGAAAATGAAAGTTTAAAATGGGTGATTTTGACCGCTCTTAATAGGCTTTATTTAAAATTTCTTGCCATTAAAGATCCTTGTCTCAATTGAAAACTATTTTTATTGCTTAAACGTGTTTGCATATATAGTATGTAGGTAGGTAATTTAAATTGATTTTTTATTATTTTTTTCTAATTTAAAAAAAAAAATGTAAGAAAACTTAGAAAATTATTTTTTTATATTTTGCACATCTTGTCTTCATTATTTACAATTTTTTTTCTTTTTTTTTTTTTTTCAAATCGATAAAATTAAAGTTTCATGATTTTTTTCTTCTTTCTTCCTTCAAAACTTTTTATAAACTGATGGTATTGATTTTTAATGTAAAAACTTTCACATATAGTATATCGTCATATACTGACATGTAGTTTTTATATTTTTAGATCATGATGTCCCTTTTAACTTATACTTGTTTGCTTGTATTCTAATGGAATTTTTTTTTTTTTTTTTTGCTTTTTTTTAAATAGTTTGTTTACAAGCAACAATTTCATTATAATACTTTTTCAGAATTACTATAGTTTTCAGTTCATTTGCTTACAATTTGAAATAAGTAAGAATAAGAAGAAGAAGAAATAAACTTTAATTTTAATAAATTATTTGTTGTCGAAATAAATGTGTATAGCAACAATCTTAAAGAAAATTTTTAAAAAAAAGTTAATGTTTGGTCACTAAACTTATATGAGAAATGAGGACGATGAATGATATTTTTAAATTATTGTGTTTGAAAAAACAAAATTAAGATAAAACATAAGTATAAGTTTATTCAATTCAAATTAAATTCAAATCAAAAATTGTTCATCGAATGATTAATATTTGCTAATGATTTTTCTCAAATGATTTTGAAAAATTAGAAAAAAATAAAAAAACAGATTTCAAATAATGTGATATTTCAATATATCACTCATCACTTTTGAACAGCTGAAATCGTTACATTTTGAATCTGATAAAATGATTAATGTAACACAAAAAAAAAAAAAATAAATAAATAAAGTAAAAAAAAAATAATGTATAAATAGCATTTTACACTTCATTTAATCAAATCAAAAATAAAAATAATAGGAGAAAAAAAAATAAATTTCTCACATCATGAATATCTGTTTAAGCCTAAGCTTTCTATTATAAACGACACAACAACATTCAGATAAGAATTTTTCACTCTACTTATTTTGACAGATATTAAGAACTTGTGTTTGTGTGATGACATTATAAAATATTTATTACAATTATCCTTTTTTCTTTTTTTCTCTTTATGATGCTTTCTATTTTCTATTATTTATAGTGTTTTTCTTTTTCTGATGACGTGTCTTATTTCACAAATGATTTACACGAGAAAATAAAAAAAAAAATATATAATAGCAATAATTATCCAGAGAAAAAGATGTATTTTTTTTTTTTTCACGTAACATACGTTTTAAGAAAAAAGGATTTTAAAAGCGGGGAATTTATTTATGAAAATGTACGTTCTTATAAAATCTATAATATTTTAAAAAGTTCGTGTGTAATAAGTAAGTATATTTTTTTATACATACGCAATTCTTTTGTCTATATATTTTTTTTTATCTAAAAATAGAAATGTGATGTCCTTTGACATCCGTAATAATTATTTAAATGTATTCAAAATTTTTCAAATGATTCTGTAGTGTCTATTTTGAAAATTTATATCCTCCTTTAATCAGCAATGTTTTTAGAAAAAAAATAAAAAAGAAAACAATGAGCCTTTAAGTGTTTAGACAAAGGCAAACGAAATGACAAAATTCGCTAGTATACGAAATTCGCTGGTATATTGGGATGTTTGCCATTGTGAATGTCATTTTCAATGCCCTTACATTTGATTCGCCATGGGGAGTTAACTTGGACCTATCCTGAAAATCATACCGATTAAACCGACCGATTACTGTCCATTGGTTTTCTACAACTGCACTTTTTCCAAAATACCATCATATTGCTGAATAATTGGTACATTAAACTCAAAACTTATATAAAATTCAAATCTAATTTTAAATTAAGAATTCAAAGTCAACTTTTCATCTAATTCGAGTATATTCTAATTTATAATAATAATAAATATAAATATAATAAACTTAAAAAAAATTAATAAAAATAATGAAGGACAATGAATTAAAAAACCGAATTTCATTAAAAATTAAACATTTACTTAATTTGCAATACAAACTAAATATGTAACACATTATTTTTTGCTAGTAATTTTTTTTTTTTTTTTTTTAATCCAATAATCCTTTTGTTTTAATTGATGCATAAATTTTTATAGTTGCTAAATTTTTAAATGGTTTTTCTGTAAAAAATCTTAAAATAACTAAATATTTTCCAGTTGGTATTAAAGATGGTAAATCCGAACCATCCGGTGAAAAATCAATCATTTCCATTTTATCCTGTTAAAAAGATACAAAGAAACAAAAAAAAACAAATTTTTTTTTATGATTATTTAAAAATTCCTTAGATAAAAAAAAAAAAAAAAATATTTACCGTAAATGGGCAAGTATGATTAAAATTTGAGAATTTTTTAAGCCAACTACGAACTATTTTCGAAAATGGATTCAAACCATTTTCTTCAATTAATTTACATGCATTTGAAGTAACATTCACAGCAAATGGTTTATATCCATTTGCTTTTCTGTAAACATCTAAATTCACCTTTAAAATATAATCGTTTGTTTTTTAATTAAAATGAAATTATGGAAAGAATTCAAATGCAAATATATAGTATATAAATTAAATTAATTAATTTAAAAGCTTTTACCATCCAATGTGTTATTGGTTTTCTCAGATAAACATATAATGTTAGTGTTGGTGTTGAATTTCTATGAGGTTTTATACGACAATACCAATTCTCTTTAAACCATTCCATATTATATTCACATGTTAAAGATTCAAGACGAATTTCGTTATCTTCCTGTGTAATTTAATTTTAAAAAATAGAAGTAGATATTAATTAAATTTAAAAAAAAAAAGAAATAAATTAAATTTAAAATCTTACACTTCCAAACATTAATTTCAATTTCAAGATAAATAAAATTATTAAAATTTGAAAAATATGTTTCATTTTTGAAGCTACTAAATTGTATTATTCATTAAAAAGCAACGAATGATTGAAATGAAATAAATGTGATCTTTGTAGATGAATAAAAAGGTTAATTAGAAGCTACTTTAAAAAATTTGTTTTTATAAATTCAATTGGAAGCTCATTAGAATCTCATTATATTATTACTGGCTAAAAAAAAATGATGTTTAAACTTAAACACACGTGTTTATCAGTTTGCGTGCATAATTTCCAAAAATTAAAAAAAAATTCTATTTAAATTTTTTTTTTTTCGTTTACTAAACGTTTATTACATTACTTTCAAAATGTTTACAATTTGATTTAATGACCTGAAAAGTTCATTGGACTTAATGATCGCAAAAAAATTTAATATAATTTTTTTTCAGCTACACTGTATCA
Source organism: Bombylius discolor (assembly GCA_939192795.1). Lineage (NCBI taxonomy): Eukaryota > Metazoa > Arthropoda > Insecta > Diptera > Bombyliidae > Bombylius > Bombylius discolor. The sequence goes on from OW584240.1 coordinate 37,787,183, forward strand.
TCATATTTAGTACAATGGGAATTATTATAATAAAAATGTAAAATATAAACAAAATTTAAGAAGATTACCCTGTGATAATGGTAAAATAAACTGGTCAAGACAGTATTGTATGATGGTGAGTAGTTAAAGAATCCTAGGAAAGGAGAAGAAAAATAAACGCTAGCGTACGTTTTGTAGACAACAGCGATATGAAATTCGAATATCTCCGAAACTTGTGTGGTCATCCGTTTTAGTTCAAATTTGTGTTTAATTTTTTATTATCTCCTTGTTATTTTCTACAACTCTCTCTTTTACACAAAAAATATTTTTTCCCTATGTTATCGTTGCATTTAAATAATTTCAAAACTTTTTCTAACATTTTTATTTTTCGATCTTTGTATTCTACATGATTCTACATGTATTCAGAAACCTTTTAGAATCTCAATAATCTTTTTTCCAGATCAGACACTCTAAATTTAAAATTTTCATTTTTGATTTCATTTGCACTTTAGAAGATTATTTTTTACTTCTTGTTAAAATGTTAAATTTATTCGAATACATGTTCATTCGTGCTACTTATTCGTTATACTTATTCAAATCATCAAAAAAGGATTACATTAACATTATCAATCTGATTCATTTCAAATCCTTTTTTTATCAACTTGTATTTTTTTTTTTTTGTTTTATGAATTTGAAATCAATTCCACTAGCTTTCCTATTGTTTTTTTATAAATGCGTTTTATCCTTTTCACATTAAAACTTTTTTTTTTGTATGTGTATTTATTTTTTAAATATCGGTATCACACCTGTGTTTTATAAATATTTAAGCATAAAGAAAAAATCATATAGAAATCCTTTCTGGTTTATAAAAACTTTTTTAACAAAAACTTTTCAAAACTTTCTTTTGTTTTTTTGTTTTTATTAACTTTGTATATTCGAGTGGTAATGTGTTATTAGCTTGAAACAAACAAAAAATATCATAAATAAAACAACAGAAAAAAAAATTTCAACAATATAAAAAAGAAAAACACAAAGAATACAGAAAAAAAAATGAAAAACTCTTAACAAAAAAAAAAAAAACAAAAAAAAAAACAAAAAATGGAGAAAAAAGTCTCTACAAGCAATTAATTCTTTTGTTTTGTTTTTGAAATGAAAAATTAATGAGTACAGAAACAATTTTTCTTCCATGCTGTTTTTATTTTTTAGCAAATTTTTTTTATTTTTATTTTTTTTTTTTTTCGTAAATTTTTATGATGAAATAATAAAAAAAATTTTCATGAAACGTACTCAATCGTTATAAAATTTCCTGGAGTGATATTTTTGTGAAAAATCTACACCGCAGCTAACATAAATTGGACCAACATATTTATTTATGTTTTTAAAATTTATCACATAAGATAGCAAATACATATATAGTAAGATTTGTCATATATGTATACTTATATATGAGAGTTGGATGCGGTAGATCGAATACCAAAAATCTTGTTCTCCAGGACGACTTCTTGCTGAAAACAGTATAAATTGGTGTAGCGTATTGTAGAAGAGACTAAAGTCCATTTTGTTCACTTTAGAGCTACGAATAGTAGCCAAATTGGTATTTTTGTTAAAAATTTTAGTTAAAAATAAATTTCATTTTTTATAAATTCAAAGAACTTTTAATTAACGTCTAAAGTCATGAAAAAGAAATTACTGAACTGTACGAAAAACTGCTTCAATACTAATAAGAGTTTGAGATATCTTTTGAAGGATCTTATTTGTGTGGCACAAGTGTGAAATGTGACAAATCATTAATCAAAAGAAAAGATATTTTTTCTTTAATTTTCCTTCATAACTTCTTCTTATATCCTTAAACTCTTGAATGTCGTAAAAAAAAACTTTCTACGTATTTCTTGAAAATATTTCTCTTCATTTTTAATTTGTCCTAAACCTTGTATTTTATTGCAAGTATTTTTTTTCTAATCCTAAAAAAAAAAAGATTATAACAAATGACGAAAAAAATATTCTTCAAAACCAAAAAATCAAAACGTGTTAGAATTTTTATAAACGATTTCCTTGAAAAAAAAAATTCAGTAAAATTAATCATCTTCTTGGATTTAAAAGAAAAAAACGTAAATTCACCGCCTCCGCAATAAATTACACAAACATGCTTAACAATATTTTTGCGCACTTTTTTTTAAATGTTTTACTAACCATCGTCCATTATTATTTTTATTACATGATTTACTCCATGATTAAAGATTTTAGTCTTTTAGAGAAAAAAGCAATAATTTTTAATCACATTCATGTCGTTTAACGTTAAGCTGTAGAAAAACACATTTTTTTTCTAAATTACTTTCACACTGCTCATATCACATCACGATAATATATTCATTACATTAAACGTTAAAATTATTTACACTTTCTCTTCGTTTAATAATAAAATGCCTGAAATATTTTTTATTTCATAAAAAAACAAGGTACTTAATGTAAATACTTTTATTATACGAAATCCAAATAGAAGCTTTTACGCTTGAAAAAATTCATGTGATTTTATTGACTTAAATTATATGTAGAATGTCAACGAAAAATAAAAAAATTACTTCCATACTGTCCCTTGAGAAATAAATATTAATGAATAAGTAAAAAGATTTACCTTTTTTGGCAAAAATTACAATTTTATCTTTCTCTTGTCTTTGATAAGATAACAAAACAAATATATATGTACATATTGAATCTCAGATTATAATTCTTAGACCAGATTCTTAATAGAAAGATCTGTAAAAAGAAAATCAACAATATCTTATGCACAAAATATATTTTCCATTTATTGTTACAATGTTGTCTATTATTTTTCTATGTAAATAATCTTTAAGATACTTTTTTTTTTGTTTTGTTATCAGAGTAACAGAAAAATGTCCAAATGAAAATCTTCAGATACTATTAAAATGAATTACAAACACAAACGACTTTGTAGTTTGTAATGTAAAAGAAAATTATATGATTTTGGAAGAGAAAAAAAAGTATCTTTTCCGACTTCTCATCTGAAAAAAAATCTTTCCAAAAATGAACTATCATGAAGCTGCACAAAAACAAAAAACATAAATACATGTCATGAAATTTTTCTCATACATAAGATAAGGTGTATAAAATTGTTCATGTTTTTTTTTTTTTTTTTTTTTTTTTTTTTTTTTTTTTTTTTTTTTTTTTTTTGACGCATGTCATACAAGGTAGTATGTGAAAAATCTTTATTATTTTTTATGAAAGAACATTTTTGAAATAACTGATTTATCTCTCGAGTATTTTTGTTTTTGATTATGACATTTATTTTATGTTTTTATATATATATTTTTTTTTCTTGTTTATGAATTATAAATTTAATTCATCTGGGGAAATATTCGTATGTCGTAATAAATGTTTATATGAAAATAATTTTCTCTTTTTTTTTCATGTTATTTAACCAAATTTAATTTGTAGGTTCGATAAAAATGAATCAATCATATTTTCTAAGTTACAGAAAAAGATCAATTAGAAAAATTGAACTATTGCCAGCCAAATTAAATGAGTTCTTAGAAAATCCATCATTCAAATTCAAGTACAACTTTTTCTGAATTGAGAAAAAATTAAAATAAAATCTAAGAAACATTGTGATTTGGACGCTTTTGAACCCAAGACCTTCAGTTTCAGAAACCATCACTCTATCACTTATCAATTCAACCACTGACCATTCCAAACACTTTACTTTTAGTATGAAAATTATAATTGATAATCAAGTATGCATGCTTTTACATGAAAAGAAAACAATACAATAATAATTCAAAAAAACAAAAATTTCCAAAGAAATCAGAAGTAGCATAAATATTTGTGCCGATTTAAATAAAAAAAAATTATCAAGCAAACTTTTTTTAATTTTTACATTTTTCAAAATGGATAAAAATTCTAAGATATCAATTTCTCAAAGAGGTATAAGAATTTTATTATTTAATTTTTTTTTCTTGTTTCGAAAGACATTTCTTAAACAAAATATTAAAATATAGGACGTATAAGAAAATCGATGGATTATTGTGATTTTATTGCGTATGAGGAGTTGGAGGAATTTCACAAAGAGCTTGATAAGTTGGATGTAAAAACTAAAAGTCTGAAAAAAAGAAAATCTAACAAGAAAATCATTTACTTGAATTTATGTCATAATTACATTAAAATTGAAAAACGACCCAATACAAATTTAGATGATGGTAATTTAGATATGTATTTGTTGCTTTTTAAAAAAAAAAAAAATATTCAATTCTAATTCTGGTTTTTGTGTTGTTTTTTTTTGTTTGAAAATAGATTCACAAAAACGTATAAATAATTTGATAGAAACGGTTTGTACTCCGTACAAGTAAGTATGATATTCAAAAAATTTTATTGTTAATTTTTACAAAAAATGATCAAACTTCAAATTTATTTATGTGAAAAGTCAGATAATTGAAATGATTTGTTATTCAAAAAAATTTTTGTTCCAAATTAAAATTGAAATAAAGCTGAAACTTAAAAGCTCATTATCTCATTATCGACTTTTGAATTTTGACAGAACGACAAGAATTTTTATTTATTTTTCCCATAGAATCAACAAAAGAAAAAGAAGGCTTGTCACCAATAATTATAATGAAGAGAATTATGAAAATACAAATAACATAGAAGAACCAAAAAATAACGAAGATCATCAAATAAGATTTAAAAGACGATCAAGTTTATGTAAGAAAAATTAAGGATGCATTTCAATATTCAACATTCATAACCTTTCCACCAAAACCTAATTTCAATGTTTCAATAGTCACCACGAATTCACCAAAAGTATGTCACATTTTGGTTGCAATGGTCAACTCAACACTTGCAACTACAAATATTTTTTTTTTAGTAGCTGGTTCTTTGTTTGTGTTAATATTGTTCTTTTGTTTTGTTAAACTAATACCACCATCAATTATCTTTTTATTTTCACCGAAACACTAAAACGGCAAAATATAAGACTAATAAACATAACCTGCAACCAAGGTTGATTCACCATAATATTGTGTGGTGTTCAATAATGTTAAATATTGAAACGCAACCTATTTGTTTATTTCAAAAACATTTTGTTGATAAATTTCAATATTTTTCAGTTCATGATGATGTTAATAATACATCAAAATTATACAAAATTGATTCTGAAGAGAAATTTTCTATAGCCAAAAAATGTTTTCTTTTTAATTTCCTAGAATCATTAGATAGTAAGTTAATTAGTCCTGCGAAAGAAAAAAAAATTCTCAATTTAATTTCATTTTTTTTTTTTTCAGTTTCAAAAAATAAAAAATTTTATAATTTTCAAGCGTTATATTTTATGAATAATTTTAAAACTAAAAAATTCGACTTAACGGAAATTTTGTATAAAATATATAACGAAAATATCTTTGACAACAGCCTTAATGTAAGAATTAAATGGAGTACAAAATTAGGAAATAACGTTGAAGCAAGGTGTTTCTTCAGAAATTTGTAAGTTTGTTCGAAAGCTTGCATTTTATAAATGACTAGAATTCAATTAAATCTGCAACTTATATTTTATTATAAAAGGAAAGGAAAACGTTCAGCGTACATTGATTTAAATGAGAAAATAATAAATAGTGCCGATCAGATACGATGTGCCCTTATTCATGAATTATGTCATGCAGCCACATGGATTTACAATGATGAAATTGGTCATTCAGAAGCTTTTAATGAATGGTATTATTATTTTACACTTCACAAAAAAAAAAATAAATAAGTAAATAAATAAAACATTAAATTATTTTATTGTCTTACACAGGAAAAATAAAGTGAATACAATTTTTCCAGAATTACCAGATATAAAGACGTGCTATAAATACGATAAATATTCATACATTTGTTCATTTTGCAATTCAAAGTAATTTTAAATAAATATTGAAATTTTTTTCTTTTAATTTTAAAAAATTTAAAAAAAAAAAAAATTCCTTTTAATTTCTCTAAAGGTCCAGTCATAGTTTAGTTTTGAACAATTTACATAATATTCGTTGTAATTATTGTTTTGGAGCTGTTGAAATTTTTCTAAAAGAAGAAGCTATAAATGAAAATTATAATTTTCTTAATGATAAAACAAAACAAGAAAATCAATATAAAAAATTTCTATCAGATAATTATAATACGTATAAGACACCAGATCGTAAACATTATGATATCATGAAAATTTTAAATGAGAAATATTTTGCAACAAGTTAATTTCAAATGACAAAACAAAAAATGGAAAATAAATTAGAATTTTATTTATGTTTGTTTTTTTTTTTTTTAATTTTGTTCTTTTAGGACAGAAAAAAAGAATGTATTTATTTATTTTTGTTTTTAATTTTTTTTGTAAGAAGATTTTTGCTACTTATTTTTTTTTTTTAATTAATTAATTAATTTTTTGTAAACATTAAAATTATTTATTAAATAATGTTTTATTCGAAAATTGTATTGTAGATTTTTTATTTGTTAAATTATGAATAACTTGTAAATCATTCATTCTTATTTACATATTTCTTCTGTTAGTACTCACTTATTCTTTTAAAAAATGGGATAAAAATTGATTTATGCCGACATTCATCAACGAGCTAAAGCTTATGAGTTTTATTGAATTATGAAATTTTCTATACTCACCATCACTTTTATGCTGATAGTGGTTAAACACACTTGGTGGTTAAACCGGTTATTGTTGCGCTGGTTGTAACATAATGGTATAATTTTTTCCAACTTGGTATAGTAAGAAATCAACTAAAATAATTTTAGCTTCACGGTTGTAATACACTCATACTCTCGTTACAACTGGTCGTGCCACCTTCAGATGTAGTTTGAGCAGTTGTAAAAACAGGTTTTATAACAGGTTCGCGTCGTTGTAACAACAACCTAATGTGTTCATGCTCATACATAGTCGTAGTTGGTGTCATGTCACGTGAATCGATATTTATAAAATCGGTATGGTATTTTATCTGATACTCGCCTGACGTGACATTTTGTTTAATAAGGTGATATTTCAGGTTGGCATGTTAAGTGATCACTAAGTTTACAACCAACTTAAGATAAAAATTTATTGGTGAATACAACCCTTAGTATCTCAATTATTTTTGAAAAAAATGATTTCTGATATTTAAAAACTTTTGTATACTGTGTGTTTCAAGTTTTAAAGGATACTTTGGCTTAAAAAGGATAGAAAGAGCTGACAAAAAACAATTGAAGAGAATACACGAGAGATGGAAAAAGAACACATACACAAAAACATTACTTGAGAAGTTGTATATTATTACATAGTTTCAAAATTACACCACAAAATCATTTTATTTCATGATTCTAAATAATAAACGTCATTTTTATATCAAAAATAAATTAATTAATTAAGCACGTGCTCGTACTTTATGAATTCTTAAATTTTAAATTAATTTACACAAAAATAATAGTTTTACCATAATTTGTTGGTTTCAGCTTTTAATTTGTATGATATCAGTCATGGTATTAAAATAATATCATAGAAACTGTCTATGTATAATATTAAAGAATTGTGGTTAAAGAACAAAAACCATGACAACAATTTTAAAATTAATTTTTATTCAAAAAACATTCATATTAGGTGGAACTTTTGCGTATAGTAAAAAACTTATTCAAGAAATTTAGTTTAAATGAAAGTAAATAATAAATATGTGGGAATAGAAAAAAATTAGAAATCTGCTGGGATTAGAAATACATATACATATGTACATATATAGTACACAATTATCTTTGAAATTTGTGGGTCTACTTTGATGAATTATGAAATATAAATTTTATATTCAAAGTTAATTTTTTGAAAAAGAAAAAAGCCTAAAAGGTCTAATGGAGTTTTCCTATATTTTTTAAACGGTTGCAGTTAGAATCATAAAAAACATTTAAGAAATTTAAAAAGATACTGAAGAACTTTTCAAAAGAAAACGCAACAAAATGAATTTTTAGAAAAATATTACAAGATGACTTATTAAAGAAAACTTAAAAAGTCATATCTGAGGACTTATAGTTAAAACAAGGATCCAAAAATAAAAAAATATAAATGATCTTTGATCTTTTTCTGTTCTGTTCTGACTGTAAATCAAAAAATTTTGAGTTGAATAAGTTGGGTCCTTTTTAAATTTTTATCTATTTAACCGCATTTGAAAAAACTAAATCGATAAAAAAAAATACAACTATGAGATGTTCTTACTTGAAGGAAAATCTGAATATTCAACGAACACTGTCACAACAAATAATGTTTTTTTTTTATTATTATGAAAAAATTATATCCAAATTTTCCCTTGAGAATAAGCTGAAATTATTGAATAAATAAAACGATTTACCCTTTTGGCAAAAGAATTATATTTTACACTTACATAAAATAAGTAAAATTCAAAACACAAATTGTATCTTTTTTATGTTGAAACGTATTCAAAACGAAAACATCATACATGATTACGTATGTATTATATGTTTATACATTCATACAAATTTCTCTTTCAAACATTGATTCACATTATTCTCCAATTTTATTTTTTCATCAGATAAAAAAAAAAGGAAAATGATATTTTGATATTTATGGTCAAAATATTTTCCACTATACTAACTGATTTTTTTTCTATTTATCGGTTTAATAAAGCTTATTTCCATTACCATATCTGATGGAAAACAAAAATAAAATCAGAATAATGTACATTGATGATCATAAGTCGTAAAATGCGGTTGGTTTCAATGTTGCTTATTACTTTCTACAATCTTTAGAAACAAAGCAAAAAAAAAACTATACATAAAGATTTTTCTTATCAATGCGAAAAAGCATTCAAAATAGCCAAAATAACCTTTAGATAGTATTAAAATGAATTGCAAAATATAAACGACCTTGTTAGATAAGAAAAATAAAATTGTAAAAGGAAAAATATAATTGAAAATGATTTTTTTCTTTGTTATTAATTTTTTTTTTTTTTTGCCATTTTGAAAAGAAGTCCTTAGTTAAATGTCAAAGAGGTTATAAAAAGGGATTCAATAAAATGTGTATGATAAAATAAATGTGATTAGAAATATTTCTATTTTTGCACAAACTATACACATTTATACTAATACAATACAAAATATACATAGATACATATCTACAATGAAAAAAAAAAAAAAAAGGAATCTGAATTTACTTTGATCCTGAAATAAAGATTCGAAATAATTGATTTATCTCCAGGGAATTTTTGGGACCTATTAATTTTTTTGTTTTATATTTTTTTCTTGAAACATATGTGTTTATATGTGAAATCACATTATTTTATTAGTGGTAATCCAGTAACTTTGTTTTATCTGATTTTATGAAATTAATTGAAAAAGTAATTGGAAAACGAAAAAAATACATTTATTAATTAATTTTGTTAATTAAACCTTTTTCAGAGAAATTATTTAAGTTGAAATGTAAGTAGTTGAAGCGATTACATAATTTAATATAATTGAACGCATTGTAATACTTTTGAAAGACCAATTAGATCCAAGAGCAGAAAAAATTTCAAATGAAAATCACAAACAAAATAAAGCGAATGTACTTACACATATGAAATCAAAACATACCACCTGAACCTTTAGAAAGCTGCATGCAGAAAAAAAAAATTTGTTCTCGTCTAAAATTTGAAGCATTGTTGTGCGAAAAAGACAAATAACATTATGGGTTCTTCAGCTACAAATTTCTGGAAAAAAAAACATTTTTATATTTTCCATAAAATACTTTAATTTGATTAAAATATAATACTTGAAAAATATTTCATCACTAAATTATAATCACAAATAATCTTAATTCTATATTAAAAAAAAAAAGTATTAAAAATTATTAGAATAAAAAAAAAACAATTCAGTCAGCAAAAAATACAAAAGAAAAAATAGAAAACTTTCATTTCATTGAGAAATTGAATTTAAAAAATAAAAAAAAAGTAAAAATAAATCACAAATTCATTTTGTTCAAAATTAAAGAAAAAAAAAATATTTTACTGTCAACAAATTTCGAAAATTTCTCCTTTATCTTCCTCATATTTTTTCAATTTCATAATATGATGACATTTTTTTTTTCCTTCATAATAATATGCTTCGAAAATATTTTCTTTTTTACAATAAAACATATAATAGTATCCAGTAAATTTAATAGGATCATCGTGCTTATAAGCTGGTCTAATTTGTGGTAAAGAGAATACAGGTTTCATTCTTAAGAAATAATAATTTACATTTTTTAAATCATCATAATTAAATTTTGAAGAATTTTTAAATGTTTTCCAAAATTTTTTTGCTTGATTAAAACATGTCCAAAAATATCTATCAATTTGATAATCAACAAAAAAACTACAATTGCTTTCATTTGTGATCCATGAATATTTTTCTGATATTATTTCAGCTTCAAAATGTGTTTGAAAATTGATATTTTCATTGTTTCTTTTTCCATTGTAAGTTATATTACCACATATCCATGAATTTTGTAAATCAACTTGCCATAATTTTAATTCAACATTCAAATCAACACTTCCATTATCCTTGTGTTTTCCTTGAAATATTGCTCCAGAAAATAATGAATCTGAAAATTTTAAATTTATTAACATTTTATATGAAATTTTATAAAAAATTCTAATTTAAATGCTTTGCGAAATAAATACTTGATAACGTACCTAATGACTCTGATTTTCCACTCATCCTATCTTCTTTTTTCTTTTTAAAAAAAAAAAAATTTTCGCACAAAATTCACTAGAAATCAATTAAAATTTTGTAAATTACTGGAAAATTATTTTTCTTAGAACTGAACAGGTTGTAATCTCCATTTCAAATGAAATTCAATTTCTAAGAATTTTAATTTTTTATTGCAGAATAGAAGTATAACACCACCTTCAACCACCCTAGACGTTGCATAAAGCAGGTTATAAACTATACAAAAATTATTAAATCGTCTGACAATTTTTACAAAACGAATTCAATATAAGAATCATACAACTTTTTAATTCATAAAACTTTTAATTTGGAGAAAACGCGTACAACGTCCAATCAGTATATGTACACCATTAAAAATAAGGGGGTAGGTAAGTATATAAGTGTACCGTGGGAATCTACTGATCTTACTTTTCTCATGGCTGCAAAATATTTTGTCTATTTGCTTGCATTTTAAGCTGAAAAAAATTTTTAAAGTTTGGAAATAACATTTGTGAAAAAAGAAAACAATTATACATACGTTCATACATAAATATATACATATATGTATGTATGTATGTAGTTATAATTATATGCAAAAATTTAGATGAAAATAAAATTGTTATTTACAACAACTACCTAAATTATGTATCAGGTTTTTGGAGATCATACAGACAAACACAGTCGAAAAAAAAAATTCGTAAATAAGAAAATTTGTGGCTTTAGTATACATATGCAGTGAGATATGTTTATTTACTTATGCATACATACATATGTATGTATGTATGAATTTTAGGACAAAATATATTGATTCTGACAGAAATACTTCGTTTTATGATAGTATATCTGAAACAAATCAGACAAATGGTTAATAATATATAAAATTTGTTAGAGATGTAGAGATAAATATTTGAATGCATTGTTTTTTTTTTTATCAAAGATATTATGTACATATACATATACTGTTGTTAATTAAATAACTTCAAAATTCACGATTTAGTCATTTGGCTTGTGAAGCCCTCCCCGACTTGAAATTTATCAGCTACTTTACTGCTCAAAAATGGTTCAAATTTCCATTCTCTCCAAATGTAGCTCAATAAAGTAGTACAAAAATAGCGCTAAAGGGCCTAAAATAGAAGATGCTTTTTTTTAGTGCTACTTTTTAGCAGGTACATTACATTGAATAGTAGAAGGTAAGAGCTCCAAAGTAGAATTTAAATTTCGACTCGGGCCCTTAGATCAAATTTTTTTTCTTGTTGCTTTTTTACACGGCATGACGTACTGCTCTTTTATTATGACCGGCGCTTTTTTTTGGTTTTGAATTTCGGCTACCATATTATTATATAATATATTTTTGTTTAAAAAATGAATTTTCAAAAAAAATGAAAACAAAATTAAATAAAAGATAAGTTTAGGAGTTACGTGAAAGTTTTTATAGATTCTCAAGATTCTTCTACAAAAGACTCTTTTTTCAAAATACAAATAAGGGTCATTCAATCCACATGAAGTCTCAACTCTCAAAGTGTTAAAGTGAAATACCATTTGCTCTCTAATTTAAAATTTTATCCTTTGTAATCTAGAATGATGTATAAATTTGATATTATGGAGTCATGTACAAATAATAAGATCGTGTTAACATTGTTAAAACTTAAGTTCAATATGTTTCGATAAATTACATTTTACCTCTTTGTTTGTACATATTTCTTTTACAAAACATTGGTTCTAATGAGCAGAGCACTAATGCCAACCAAAAAAAAGTTAAAAACATTTGTCAACAGTCGAGACGTATTGAACTGATGCTCCAAGCATAGTCGTGGTGGTTATTTTTATGAAAAAAAAAAAACGTAAAATCTACTTTGGATGACCCTGTATAACTTGATTTCTTGTAAATACTTTTAAAATCTTTATTTTTGCATTGTTTTTAATAACAGTTAGCAAGAAATAAAATTTTTATTTTCTCATTAAACAATTTCAGAAAAAAAAAAATATATATAAAAATTTCCAAAAATTAATAACAAATTTCGGAAAAACGAAAAATTCACACGAAATTTTTTTCTCAAAATTTATTTTTCATTCTAATTAAATTATTAATTTGTAATTTCTCAATTTATTCAAAATTCAGTTTAATAATTGTCAAGCAAATAATACAAGTGCTTAGATTCAAACGAAATTACTAAATTTTTACAACTTGTAAATTTAATTAAGTTTTTTTTCTTGTGAAGTATTTTTGTACTCACTTTAATTTTTAATATCATTTTATTACTCTAACATTTCTCAAATTGAATTTTTTGTAAGAAAAAAAAAAAAAACTTTCTTAATTTGAATTTAAATTTATTTTTTCAACATAAAAATAAATTCTCATAAAAACTTGATATTATTTATTTGTATTTTCATTTATTAAATTCTACAAAAGATAAAGTTTTATCTCTTACATTTAATTTGTTTTAAATTATTTAAAATTTATTTAACACTGACTGAATCTGATATTTTAATTTAATTATCTATGATTTCTAATAAAATTAACTTTTTCAGAATAATTTAATTATGTTATTCTTTTTTTTTTTCTTTCTTTTTCTTGAATTTAATTCAAATAATGTTCATTAAATTCAACTGGATTAATGATTTTTTTTTTTTTTTTTTTAAAGTTAGAGATTAAAAAACCATTAAAATTTAATGTGCTTTTTTTTTGTCTCTCAAGATATCACAAAATAGAATAAAATACATTATTTTCAAATCATTTGTTTTTAAATTAAGATTGTCACATTGTACATAATTACACAGTTTGTATTTAGACGTGACTAAAAGAGAAAAACAATTTTTTGTTTTTTATTTGAATTTTTTTTTTGTATTAGAAAATTAAACATTGCTTTTAATTTAAAATAATGTTCAACTAATCTAAAATCCTTTTTTTAATTCGGTTGAGTTTTAGGATATTCTTTATATATTTTTTTTGCTTTTTCTTTTTCTTATGTTGGGATTAGGATCTATGTTTTTTCCAACAGTGCATAGCCTTGAAATGCTTATGTCCAACATTCGTATCATCGTTAAGGAAGTCGTCTATAGGTATTCTACAACTGTTGAGTTTTCCGGTTTTTAGCAATTTTGACAGTTGGTCGTCAATCATTCGTTTTACATGATTTTTACAAGATATATTTTTGTATCTCTAGCGCTAGTCCATCTTACAACAAGTAGGATCTGACATGTTTCTCTTATTTTCTAATTCCTTTTTCGGCTGTGCAGCGTTTTTCTTTTATCGATCTAAGTATTCGCAGTTCAGCTGTCCTAAAGAGACGTTTGATTGACGTAATTTCTGTTTTTATGTAATTGTAATTGCTTTTCGTATACTTATGTAAGTGCTTATTTCTCCAGATGATGTCCCGGTCTAAACTTGAACTTCGTCTTTTATGCCCCTGTTTCCTTTTATGTTCACTCCAACGGATTCAAAGTTTATTATACCAGCTCCACACACTTTGATTAAGTTTACATTTTCGCGGTTGTTTAACTATAGTAAGGGACTGTGTTTTCTGTGTAGATATCTGCATGTTAAATTTCCTTCAATTTATTGAAAATTTTATGAAGGAGTTTTTATAGGTTATCTTTATTATCGATGATGATAACTGCATCGTCAGTGTAGCATACATTTTCTTTTTTAATTTTAAAAAATTGATGAGTATCTGTTTAGTTGTTTATTTGAAAGGTTTTTTTTCGGTTTGGAAACCAAATATTTTTCAACTTTAAATTTTTATATTTTCATAATTTTTTCCCCTAAAAAAAATATTTCATTCAAAAATTTTTTCATCAATGAATAAATTATTTTTTTAGTTTTTTTTTTTTAACAAATTTTAATTTTTAGAATTTTTGCATCATTAATTATGTACACGGAAGAAACAAAATAAATTATTTATCATACAAGAAGTATCCTGAAAACCGAAAAGAAACAACAACAAAAAAAAATAATTTAAACAATAAATTTAACATTATTATTCAGACTGTATTAACCTATTATATACCAGGCACATTTTCAAAATATAAAAACAAAAAAGATTAAATTGTACGTCAAAACAAGGATTCATTTACATAAAATTTACATAAATTTTCATAAAAATCAAAATAATCGAAAAATAAAAACAACAACAAAAATTGTACAAAATATATAAAGTCATCACGTGTTATGAAATTTTCTTGGTGCTCCAGACACAAGCAACAAAATAAAGAAAGTTTATAATCAACAGAAAATAATATCATGGAAATTTTTGAATATTGTTTTTATTTGTGTTCATGAATTTCATATGTATTTCAAAAAGACAAGAAAAAAAATAATGATTTCAGAAATATGAAACTCGTGACAGAATTTTTATTACAAATTTATCAAAGTTTTTCTAAAAATAAATGTAGGACAAAAATTGTAAGTTTTTTTTCCCCGTAGAATCCTGACATATGTATGTACATTATATTCTAATTTTTGATTTTTGAATCTATACAAAATAAACTATTTTTAGAATAAATTGAAAGAAAATACATATTTCGTTTTCCAGTTAATTTTATTTTTTTCTCATTTTTGAAAAAATGAAATGATTAAGTTTTGTCAATTTTTATGCGACTTTATTTATCAAAATGCCAACTGATATCCAAATGGTAATTTTTTTAGAATAATTTTTGACTGGATTGGAAAAGAATTTATTACCTTTTTTTTAAAATAATTCTAGTAAAGTACTTACATCTAAAATTGAAAATTTCAGGTTCAAATTCGCCATCCCAACTCTGATGATATAAGTCTGTTATCTATGGAGTTACTTTTAAAGACAAATTTGATTAATTTATCGTGGAAATGGAGCCATAATTATCCCTCAAAATAATGGACAGCGTCGTTAAAACTTTTTTAAGCTTTCTAATGAAGCCTTGAAGAATATTCAACTTAAATTTAAATATGTGAAAATCAAACTGGCTACCTTTCAATTGGAACTTTTTTGCAATCTCCTAACATTATTTCTTCTTATAAAAAGTCCAGTAAAAGACACACATTATTGCTTATAATTTTAAAAAAAAAAGTGCAAAATAAAGTCACAATAGATTACAATCAGGCTACATTTCCTTAATTTCAAAGCTACATCATGTATTGTTTTATTTTGTGTTTCCGTTTTATCCTTATTTGCTTACAAATCTATCACAAAGACATTCTGAGTTTTCAAATTCAAGTTATATCGTTTCGTAATTGATAACCTAATAATTCATTCGAATAATGTAATCATATAATGGACTCATATCAAAAGAAAAGTTTAAATATTTGGTTTCTATTATTTTTCTGTCAGAAAAACTTCTTCATAAAAGGAAACTTTTACTTTTCAAATTATTAAAAGGTATTATAAGTTCAGTTGGCATAATTTCTTCTAGAAGTTCTTTTGCATAACATATAAATTCATCAAATAAATGAATCTGAAAACTTTATACCAATACACACACAAATGTCCTATACGGCTATACATAAATGACTTTAAAAACTTGAAGCACTTTTTCTTTAATTTTTTTCTTTTTTATTTTCTTCAATTCTGGAAAATATCATAGAAGTTTTTTTATTTTGAGTTTTATGTAATATCAAAGAAAAATAGAAAAATACGTAATATTAGATAACGTAAAAAGTATTCAAGGAAATTTTTATGTAATTGACAGGAAGGTTATATACAATCTAAAACATTAAATAATTCATATGCCATAAGAAAAGTTTTTTTTTTTTTTTTTTTTCAAAATACGTATTGTAATAATTCCTGTATGAATAAATAATAAAATTTATGATTTAAATACACGATTTGAATATCCTTTTCTTATGAATTTGTGTATTTTAAATTTTAAATTTGAAAAAAAAAAATATATATAATTTTCTTTTTGAAAATGAAAAAAATTATTTTAAATTGTAATTTTCTTTACAATTAAATATTTATTCTATAAAAGCTCGAAAAAATTTTTCCTCCTTTATTTACAACTTTAAAAAGTAAATAAAACCATTTTTTTTTCTGCCTTCAAGTTAACACAATTAAGTGCTACAAAGGATATCCTAGACAAATATTTAAATTTTTTATAAACTTTGAAAATAATGTTGAAAAAAAAACGAATATACAAAAAAAGCCTTGAAATAGAAAGTATTTTTACTTAAAATATAAGTTATAAATGTTTATAGACCTTTAAATGTTGAACCTCTTTCAACTTTGTTTTTACAAAGTAAAAAGGATAAAAAAAATTCAAGTTGAGGCTACTAAGGACATCGTAAATAATAAATGGTATTGACACTTATTTTTTTTTTATTTCTCAAGCATCTTGAAAGGATTTTAAAGAAAACTTTTTTTTTTCAGTTTCTCTTTTACCACGTTAAACATTTTAAGCTGAGTAAACAGAAAATCCTTTTTTTTTCTTATCCTTTTTTTTTTCTACACACACGTATGTATAAAACATAATTCTCATATGTCAAATTCATATGGCCATATAATGTCTATAAAATAATTTTATGAGTGCTATAAAAATTTTGGTAGTTGATTTATAAGGAACTTATATGACTTTTGATAGTGAACTTAAGGATTATAATTTATGTAGTGTAGAAAAAAAATGTGATATTTTGTAGGAGTACAAAAAATAAAGATTTTAACAGTCAAACTTGATTTTTTTTTCTCTCGTATTTCATTTAAATTGTGAAAATAAAGCAACTAGTTTTTTTGTTGAAATTTAAAAACTGGACATTCGATATAATTTAGAATTTTTAAGAGCATAAATTGCTCTACAAGCAAATAACTTCTTTTGAAAATTAATGCTTAAGAATTAATAGGCCTCTTAAATACGTTATGTAAGTATATCCTTTTAATAGTAACTGTTAAGTCATTCCAAGACCTAGAATTCTGAATAAAGTACAAGCATTCATCACACGAATATATTGAGGAATTAGTAACATTAACATTAAGGACTTACGTAAAAGAAGAAGATACCTAAATATATATTACATAAACAGTGAACAACCACGGATACTATGTATTTTGTAAAGCAGATATATGTAAGTGCTTTTAATTCGAGTTGGAAGATAAAAGCGATGTTGATAAACTCTATAAGCACAGATAGATTATGATATCAAACATAAAATGAAGCATTATAAGTTCGTATATCCATTGTACTTAATACTTAAAAATAAATTTTAAATTTTAAAATATTTTTGGACATATTTTTCAGATTTCAGATAAAATAAAGAGTCATGAAAAATATCTTTAAAATAATATTTTCAAAGATATTTTAAAAGAAAGTTTAAGTTAAGTTTAAGTTTGAAGATATAAGGAACCTTTTCTTTTGAGCGAAATAAGTATTTACAAATTATATTTGGAAACATGCAAAATGGAAAAAACAAATTTATTTATTTAAAAAATATTCAGTGCTGAAGATCATAAGCTTATAAACTTGTCAATTTAATAGAAGAGTAATAAAATACTTTTAAAATAATATCTGTGCTTAGAAGATTTATGTACAAAAGTAATTCGAAATATGTGTTGTGGTTATCCTTTACACATTGTTAACCACTTAAAAATGTCATTAATTTTATATATGTACGCTTAAAATTTTAATAGCTATACCACCATTATTATCCACAGTAGCATCCTTTAAAAACATTCGATTATTCAAGAATGTATATACAAATGATACATTATCTGGATTTTCTTTCACTGTGAAAATCTCTTGGAAAATAAATTATATGATTATATGAATACTTTATGACCACAAATATATATACATATACATACATACATATATATTTTTTCAATTTCAATGAAACTTAAATTCTTATTTTTAAAAAAAATCCTATGACGATTTCATAACATCATACATACATAGATATTTATTTGATTTTTTAATGTGTCTTACTAATGTGCAAATTGACATAATTTCCTATATTATGTGGTTTCTGTTACATACCCAACAACGTAATTTCAGATTTTAAATGACAAAAAAAATTTTTTTTTTGTTACAGAGAAAATTTTATTTGTAACATCCCAGCGGCTTAAAGTTCTAGCGCTTCTAAAAGAAGCGCATTTAAAGCGCTTCCTCGTCATAGTTTTTTAGAAGCTCTTTTGAAGGTCTTATATTTTGTACACTAAATACGCAATTATGAATTTTTTTTTATTACGTAGACGCTAAAAGATATTACGAAATAGTCTCATTCTTTTGTGTAAAGTGATTAGTTCATTAAAATAACTAAGTATTTTTTTTTATTTAAGTTAAAAAAATGAACTATTAAAAATTAATTAAAGCTTAAAAATTTATTTATTTATATTAAAAGTTGAAAAATAAATATTGAAAAGAATAAAAAGCATTTTATTAATTAAAACATCATATAAATTCCAGAAAAGCTTTAAAAGCTTATACAAATGTGAAGTGTTTTTAAAGCACTTTCATCTGAACGGAGATGAAGCGCTTCTAAAGCGCTATTATGGGAGCAAAACTGAAACGCTTCCTTCTGAGGACATCCAATGTTAAAAAAGAAATGAAGCAGGATACAAAGAGTAAGCGCTTGATGCTTTAGAAGAAGCGCTTCAACAGCGCTATTTGAGCGCTTCTTTAGCCGCTGGGATATTGGTTGAAATACATAAATTTTTATCACACACATACAATTTTTTCTTCCATTTTCCCAGTATTTCAGCATACATTTTTCAATTGGTTGGTTACGGATGAAAAAGTTTTTTGTTTTATTACCTGATAGAGCATATGTAGACAGAACTATGTAATACTACATGTCGTAATGATATGCAAAAACTAAAATTTTAGTTTTTCACATCATATGAGAAAAAACCATATGTGTTAATGTGTATGTGTGTACCATATACATACATGTGTACATATGTAAATTATACATACATATGCAATTGTATAATTCACTTTGTCTGTGTGTAAAAATTAAATAAAAAGAGAAAATAAATTTTTTTTAAATATTTTCCTAAATGTAAATTTATGTATATTGGTTTATTTTAAAATACCATACCATAAAGGAAATTTTCATTAAAGTAAACAAATCAGATTAAATTTTTATTTTCAAAATTTTTATACTATTAAAACAGATAGTGAAGATTATCGTCTAAAAGGGAATACATTTTAATACATATGTATATCCATAGGTTGAATTGTATAAATTTTTTTTTTCTACAACCAGTGATTTTAAAAAACTCAAAAGTTTTGTCCTTCTTTTCATATTTTATTCTTGTACGATATAATTTATGTTTTCAAAAAACCTTCAGTCTTTGTAAAACTTCTTGAAGTTTTCTTTTATTTTATTTTTTTTTTTTTTTTTTTTTTTTTTTTTTTTTTTTTTTTTTTTTTCGAAATTTAAAGTCTTTGAAGTCTTTAATATCAATTCCATGACGACAACAATTATACATACACTGAACATCTATACAAATGAAATTTATCTTATCACAAAAAGTCTTCTGAAGATCTTTTAATTTCAATTTCCAAGAAAATTACCTTATTCTTTCTTAATATTGAAAAATTTTTCATATATCTTCTGACAAAAAAAAAAATTATTTAATTTTCTATCTTTAATTTATTTGGTTTTTTATTATTATTATTATTTTTTTTCAAGTGAAAACTTCTTTAAAAAAAAAAACTTTCATCTGAAGAAAGAAAAATAGAACTTTAATCACAAAAATATTTTTAAAAAAAAATTGTACTTTTTATTTTAAATTCATGTTACAAACAAAGAAAAATAAAAAGAAGAAAATAACAAGGAATTGATGTTAATGAACAAAAAAGATTCAAAAATGACTAAGATAAATGAATGATATGATAAATATTATTTATATTCATTCATCATAAACAATATTGTAGATTTCTTCTTATTTTCCTTCTTTTTTTTTTTATCCTTTATTTTTCATTAGAACATATTTATAACGTACAATATGGCATAAAAAATAAGCTTAGCACATCATAAATTCTATGTTTATATGTATTTTTTTTTTTCTTTCATAAATTAAATTCCATATTATATTGTTTGTGAAAATAAAATTGTTGGTTCACACAAAATTTGAAATGTCACAAAAATGACCATTTATTATACGCATTTAACAGTTAAATATATGTGTACAATATATTTTGAATGTGTTATTTGATCTTATATGTATCTTTTTTTTCATTTGCTTTAATTCTGTTTACTTAAATACGAGTAGGTACGTATTTTGAATTTAGAGTGGATTATAACGACTTATATTAATTTGTTTTTGTGATTTAATTTTCACATATTGTAGAAGTAGAGTATAACGCCTTACGAGTATATCATGTTACATTTAATTGAAAATCAAATCTAAAATAAGTGTTAGAAGTTTAAATGGCAGACACATGATGATTTTCACATAGAAAGAAAAAGTTAATATAGATTTTTTTTTTCTATACGGTTTTATCATTTTTGAATAGTTTGAGGATTATTTTTTTGATTGAAATACGACTTAGTATTCTAAATTGAAAAGGGATTTTTTTTTAAATGTACATATGTATTTCTACGTACATATTTCATAGGATTTAACCCACTATATATAAACAGTAAGACCAATTGCAATGTACGGATCGGAGAGATATGTTCTAAGTGACAGAATTTTTAAGAAATTTGGAGCGTTGCATTATGGAGGAAAATATTGAACAGAATGTTTGTGAAGTGCGAATAAACGAGAAATTGACGAATTATACCAGTACTCTGAAAAAATAAACATAGTAGAGCGTTTATCAAACCCAACAGATTAAAATTACACAATTTTAAAATAACACGAACACGAAAACAATCTATCAAACCATCATTATTACTTCTCTCAAAATTTTCTTGATTTTACACAAAACTTTCGGAATATTCATCCATTAATCAGTTCCAATCGAATTATTTTTATTTTATTTTTTTGTCAAAAAAGGGAAGCATATCAAAATTTTTTAGTTTTTCAGATTGAAGTTTGCAAAATATTTTTAAAAATACTTATATTTTTTTGAAATTTCACCTTTAACAGGCCAATAGGAACAAAGTGAAAAAAAAGGAAAATATTTTGTCTTATTTGACATATGAAAATTGTCTGTAAAAAACAAAAACTAAGATAAAATTTAATTTTCTTTAGCAAAAATAAACTTTTTAAAAACTATCCTTATTTCTTTTTCTTGAATATATTAGAAAGTTTCATGTGAAAGTAATAAATGAATTAAGTTAATCCTAATGAATTTTTTAAAAGTAAGAAACAGTTTAAACTTTTTGACATTGATTAATAACCTGCTAAAAAATTCTAATCTCAAAATAACAATTTACAAACATACATAAGTAATACAAAAATATCTTTTATCTTCTCTAAATTAAATACGAATACAAAAACAAAAATAATATTCGTAAGAATTAAGTACGAGTATAAGGATTTGTAGAACAAAACAGGCGAAAAAAATTACACAAAGGTTTTTTTAAAAAAAAAAAATAATTGTAACTAAACATTTTTATTTCAACTAACATGAGGCAAATGAACTCGTATTTTAATTTAGATATGTTATTCATTACTCAATCAATAAATTTATTCATAATTTTTTAATGACAGGATTGATTAATAAAATCAATTAATTTATTAGCTATTAAAATTTGATGACAATCGAATTTTCTGTTAATTAAAGCAGAATTTGATTTATTCACACATAAAAAATTTCAAATGTGTAATCATATATTCAAGGAGTTTACTTTATCATCCCTAAAAGCGGTAGATAGCATATAGCTGTAAGCTTTTACTTGAGGTAATTTTATATATGTATGTATAAATTTTAAAGCATTTTGAGTAAACATTATTTAGTTAATTAATAAATTTACCATATAATTAAGAACATTCAATAAAGACTTTTTATTACATTCTACCTCATTTATGTATATGGTTAATAATATTAATTTTTGTTTTGGTTCTACAGAACTTATACTAAAATTGCAACGATGTAGAGAAGCATTTAATTTAACCTTTCTTCTGGCTGGAAAAATGCCATATCTTAACAATAAAAGCCTATTCCAAATTGATACATGGAATAAAAGCCAATTTTCCCATGTTAAGCTTAATAAGCATTGAGTATTCTTGGGATTTTTGTGATTTTATTGCTGTTTTTGTAGTATGTATCTTGTTTCAAATTTAACATGAATAATATACTATTGACCGACATAGGTTGGTTAACCAACTCTTTCATTTGACCAACTTTGTAACCAAAATATAAGTGACAGATATATGTCAACTGATGGTTTATTTTGAAAATTTTTTGTTTAGATTTTTTGGGGAAGACATTTTTTGCACTTTTTTAATCTATTTAATTTATTTAAATGTTCATTGGAAAGTACTTGGTTAACGCATAAACCAAGTAAATTTTTCTTGGTTAACTATGGTTATTAACGTTATTAACCATTTAATTTATATGGAGAACCAAATCAGAACCACTTGACTAGAGCTGGTTACGTACGGAATGAAAAAGCTGCTTGGTTAACCATAATGTCTATCAATAGTATAAGAAAGTTTATGCCTATTTTTATTTTAAATTTTTTTTTTTTTTTTGTACTTATATCGAAAGCTTTATTTCACCACTAACTTTAGCTCTGTGTGGAACAGCTAATATCATTCCCTTTAGGAAAAATTATTCCTGTGTATAGGAAAGTTATTGTCAACATATTTTCTTTAAAATTAATAGTATGGCTTTCTGGCTACCGCTCTCTCAGATAACACCCAGAAAAGATTAGCAATACAGACCCTGAACTCTGTAGCTTCCGTTTATTAGAAAAAGAAATGACAATATATACACGTTGTGTGTTACTTCAAGACGCTGATTTTTCTTTTTTTGATGATCTCAAGTCTCAAACTTCTATAACAATTCATTTTTCACAAGTGTAAAGATCAACCAACTATTATGGTTTTCGCAAACTCATCGTAGACCTTTAAAACGCGGTAAGTTTAGGTTGAAATTTAATAATAACGAGCCGCTCTTTTAAAGGAAAAAGCACCAAATTATTTTAAATAATAAAGGCTATTCTTCCTTTGAATTTATTTAACTGAATTTTAATTTTTCGATTAAAGGTCACTTTCGATTGCAATTTGCCTGTAGGTGCCTCTAGTGAACAAAAAAACTCAAGTAAAGATATAAACGTCATTGATATATTTTCTATTCTGAAAATTATGTATGTGAAATTTTTTAGGTCATATTTTTGAAAATTTGTAAATTTAATTAATATTTTGACTACTCCATAACACTACAAACCGTCCAAAGACTTGGCCTCCTTAATATTTTGACTATGAAAAGTTTATTTTTTAAACTAAACAAATTCTACGCTTAAGTATTTAACTTCCTTAATAAATTTATTCAAAGCAATTTTCCAAAAACATGTAAGAGTACATTTATGTTTCATAACATTTTTATATGTAAAATATTACATTACATCTGAGACAACTTAAATATCAAAGTTAAATACTTTAACATTAACACAAGCATAACAAATGTAACAATAAAATAAAATAGTCCTATCTGAATTTAAATTCAGCTGACACATATGCTAACATTCACACGAAATTTATTGTACCACAAAAAAACATATAAGCATTTAAGTTAATAAATTTTCGTATACATTTTAGATACATAAATATAAGGGTTAACCTCAATGTGAAGATAAAACATCAAATAAATAAAAATTCTTTTAGCATTAATTTAAGCATGTTATAAACATGAAAATATAAAAAATTTAAAGATTATTCTAGAAAAGTAAAACACACATGAGAAATAGTACAAAATAAATACCAAAGGATTGTAAATACATATGAGTTAAGGATTTCAAATTATAATTTTTGAAAAAAAAGAAACTAAAACGAAAGTTTTTTTTAGAAAAAATAAAATCAAAAATTCAATTATAAAGTATACCAAAAAAAACCCATTAAAATGAAAAAAAAAAAATAATAAAAATGAATTTCACTTTCGTAGAGAAAAATTCACATTCTGCAGAACCAAATTGGAAATTGTTAAACCACTTTGGTTTTTCTTTTTTTTTGCAGTCTTTTTCCAGCTATTTGAACTGAAAATGAAAATAATTTAAAACTAATTTATATCAACATTAAAAAACCTCAAAACTGTATCTTTTTCTCTATAAATGTTCGTTTTATTTTTTGCAAACCGCTATGAAAATAATTTGGAAATTTTTAATACAATTTCTTATAATTGTTTTCCACAAATTTTAAATACGACAGAAATAAAATGCTACATTACGCAGTAATTTTTCGATTCTATATAACAACAAAAATATTATACGGCTGCAAAAATAAAGAATAAGGTTAATCTTTCACTTACAAAAACAAAAATTCAGATTAATTCTCATACAAAAAATAAGTTCAAGGACCAATTAATGAATAATCAAATTAATATTCCAATCCTATAATCCCTTCATATATTTCTAAAATTAAAAATTCACTTCACAAACACAACGAATATTTATTTTTTTTAAACTAAAATGCAGTAAAATTCAAAATATAAAAAAACAAAATAATTAAGATAAAAGCATAAAAGCTTTGTAATTTCCTTTCTTCAAAGACAAAATGTTATCGATTGTTTTTTTTTCGTGTATATTTTTCCATTGTCTTTTTTTTTATTTTTATTTTTTTGAAAAGCTGTAGAGACATGAGACATTTTAACCTTCATAACATCCTCATGTATACACTTAACATTTTCCACAGTATCAAAACATTTTCCGGAATGGCTTTTCATAACCTTCATTCGAGTTAATGATCATGATAATGCACGTACTATACACTACTCAACGTGTTATTTATTGGTAATTGAAGCTTAATTTTGTTTTGTTTTTTTTTCCTTTATTTTTTTTTTCTTCGATTATTTAAAATGAAGAAATAAAATACATACTAATAAAAAAACCTTGAGCTTTCTTGTAATTGCAGTTTGTCTCAATGCAGATGGAAGATATTATCTGCAAATAATATTGTTATACTGTTATAGTGTTCAATACAATAACACTTTGTTGAAGATAATAAGGGTTCTTATGTGAACGTGATAAGAAAATAAAATTTGATAATCAGAAGGATGTAAAATCAAAGGATATAAAATTGGCAAAGGAATTCTTTTGACATTTCCGAATGCAATTGTTACATTTTTGGATATTTCTTTAAATTATTGGCACGAACTTATTTAGAATTACATTAGTTTTGATTTTGAAATTTTCTAATTTTGGAACTTAATTGGATTTTTTTTTTTCTTTGGTATGGTAAATATGATCATTCTTGGAATGATAGAGATTATTTCAATATTCACCACTTTACCGTAAATTCACAGAAAGTGCCACATTTTTCAACACTGCTTGCTGAGGTGAACTAAACATTACAACTGTTAATTTTACTTGATTCTTTGAATTGTGACATTGTTCTTTTTATTCTTCGAAAACACTAAACCACTACGAATTTGTCTTCTATATTTTTTTTTAAATTTTCAATTAATAACTTTTTTCTTTCTTTTATTCTCATAAACAATATATGAAGGATAACGGTGAAAATTTTTATACGCATAGATTTCAAATTGGGAAATTTGTAATTTTTAATCAATTAAATTTTTTTTTTAAGTTTTCCCATTTTTTTTTTGTGTTTAGTACTTAAAATTTGAAGTTGAATGTTTTTATTATTTTTTTTAAGAAATTGAAAAGACAAAATTGTTTTCTGTTTAACTTTTAAATGATTTTTTTGTTAAAGATTTCAGGACTTTCGTTCAACATCCATCAAGAAACGTTTCTAAACAAAATTTTGAAAAATTCAATTGTACAAGAAGAATTTGTGTTAGACGATTTTCAACTTGAATCATTCAAAAATAATTGAAATAAACTTCCTGAATTCAATTAGAATTCGAAGTACACATGTATTTGTTCTTTTGTTGTTTTCGTTCATTTATTAGAACTGAAAGTTCAAAGATGTAATCTAATTACATTCTGAAGAAATAGATTAAATTTTCTGAAATAAAATTACTTAAAAAATATTAACAGGAAATTTAATTTATTATAGAAATTTTAACACTATTACATATCCAATTCGAAAAAATAAATGATATTTTTCATTATTGAAAAA
Organism: Bombylius discolor; assembly: GCA_939192795.1. Taxonomy (NCBI): domain Eukaryota; kingdom Metazoa; phylum Arthropoda; class Insecta; order Diptera; family Bombyliidae; genus Bombylius; species Bombylius discolor. The sequence goes on from OW584240.1 coordinate 37,813,942, forward strand.
AAAAAGTAAATTTAAACTTTAAAAATTCTATTTTATAAAATATTACGTGATTCGGAGGATAAAAATATTTCATTAGAAGTCGACTGTGCATCAACAAAAATTCAAGTATTCTTCAAAAGATTCAAATATAACTTCGAATTCAATTATTCAATAATCCTTCTTTTTGTTAATTATTTCTATCGAAATATTTTTATTACGAAATAAATTTAAAAAATAAAAAATAAAAAGTTTTCAAAAAAGATCCGAGATTGAAAGATTCACGATTTTAATTAGAAAAACAAATTCTTTATTGATGCACATACCTTCTTTGATATAAATAGTATGTATATACAAAAAGTTTTAGTAACTAATTCTAGAGCTTTCAAAATTACTGTTTATATATTTTCAAAAATAGTTTTGAATGTTTCTAACTATTGAAAAATTCATAACATAAAAAATCTAATGAATATTTTGCTTATTTAATTATTTTTAACATTTTTTTTTTTTATAAAGTATTTATTTTTGAAAAAAATTTTTATTATATTGTAATTTTAGTGAAAAATATGACAAAATTTTCTAAAGCTTTTTTGTATTTTTCGTTTTTGGTTTTGTTATTATTTTTTGATATAACACTAAATTTAAACTTGTTTCTAAAATAATTTTTCTTTTTTTTAGATACATTTTTTTAAATAGATAAACTAATTTATATTTTTATAATTTATACAAAATTAGTCATTTCTATAGTTATAATTAAATTTTGATCACTTTGTGATCATCTGATATTAAAATGTGTACAGAAAAGTACATTTAGGACCATCTTTTTTATTATATGCATAAATTTTTTCAAGACTTTTTGTTTATATTTTTTTTTTTTTTTGAATTATAATACTAATTAAATTTTTATTGAACTTTAAAAATTATTAAAAAAATTTTGTGTAAAAGAAACAAAATATTTTTTTTTTTGTAAAAAAAAAAAAAAAAAAAAAAAAAAAAAAAAAAAAAAAAAAAAAAAAAAAAAAAAAAAAAAAAAATTTAAAGAAAATAACTTTTAAGAAAAATTAAAATTTGTTATTAAGTTCGTAATTTGCTATCGAATACTTTGTAGTTCAAAGTGTGACTATAGGTTTTTTTCAACTGAAGCTAACCTACTTTTACAAGTGATTTTAAAGTTTGGGGTCAATAATGAGAGTCTTCAGTCTTCACAAGATATTTTTTCTGTCAAGACTTCTGCTCTGTCTGCAAATGTTCAATAACAATTACACAGAACTATCCTCTGGTCTACTTTTTAAAATTTTGATAATTGTAATGATGGCACGTTGAGAAGCTATATAGTAACGGGTCAAATTCATTTCAAAAATATCATTAAGGAAGAGGGATTGCTCTTTATCACTTTTTTAACAATTACTTATTTCACCATAACAGGGCTGTAGAAGTGAAGACAGTGAAGAGCATCTCAACATAGCAACTTTTGGACTTTAACAACAACTTTGCATACCTTCTGCATATTTTTTTACTCATACTTAATCAACTTATACATGTGTTAAAAATACATATATTATGTACACAGTTTAATTTTTTTTTTTAATTTAATTCAAAAAACTGAAAGAAAAAAAAAACACAAATAATAGTCTAATTCACTTCCTTTGAACAAAATATTTTACAAAATAATCTGCACTCATTATAAAATTTAAATAATGTTATTTTCAGATAATAATATAAAAAATTATCTATTTCATATTAGTATTACATAAAAATATATTTAATAAACCACAATTTATATATACCAGAAACCATAAATTAATTTCTTCATGCAACTGAACAATATACACATAATCTATTGCCTTCATAATGAATATTTTCAAAATTTTTCCCTATAATAAAAAAATAATGATGATGATGATGAACGGATTAATTACTTATTTACATCACTTATCAGAATATTTCATAGAAAATTCAAATTTATTGTTATGTATGTAAAATTTCATTTTAAATTCGAATATTTTATGTAATGAAAATTAATTACAATCATTTTTAAATTTAACATATCCCATAATATTATTATCTGAAAAATTCTTAAATGAAAATAACGATACGTTAATTATGCAAAAAAAAAAAAACCTATCAAATTCACTTTAGATTATAGATACTTGTCGATAAAAAACACATATCAATTATTTTTGCTTGATTACATTTTTTTTATTATTTTGTTCATGGATTTTGAAGCATAAACAATGAAAAATTTCTACATCAATAATTTTTCTATAGATTTTAAAAAAGATATACAGACAAAAAAGGTATGATCGATTTTATATGAACGAACTTTATTTCGGTTCGAATCAGTTAATGGAAAAGTAAAAAAAAGTAGATTAGACAGAATATTAAATTGTCTAAATTATTTTACAGGAAATATAATCTTGAATTTAAAAACTTTTATTTTGTACTAACTGAAAACAGAAAAAAAACGGCATTTGACGGTATCTTTACCTTTCCGGGGTAATGCTCTTAAACCATTGAGCTACCGAATGCCATGTCGCTTGCTGTTCTCAGTTACCATTGATGAAGAATACTCAAACCTCCTACAATTTATCACACATATGCGACAAGTTATACCAACTTGAAAATGAAGTTACGAGAAGCATTCACCGAATCACAAATTGAAAATTGCGTTTTTTCCAAACTTGCAATTGTCAGAACATTCGCAAATTTACAAACTTGATTAGATTTTAATATGAATCAATATTTTCAATATTTCAATAAAATGACGTCACCGCTATTAATCCTCAATCGGTCATACCTTATTTATTCAAACACCTATTTTTCGTCTGTGTCATTCAAATTATTCGTTTGAGAGAAATTTTTACTTTTCAAACTTTATTTTCCGAAAAGATGAAATCATTGATGCGAAAATTTTGTTTTTTGCAGAATTTTTTATTTAGCAAAACAAAAGAAAAAAAAAACATAAATTAAATTTTTTACAGTAGTTTTTAAAATAAAAATGAGATTTTTGTTAAATACACAAAAAATACAAGAAAAAACTTTTGACTAACTGTTTTACATTTTTTTATGATATTTTTTATTGAAAAAAAAACTTCCATTTTTTAATTATGTATATTATTTTTATTTTCCACAAAAAAAAATTATCTTAATCATTTCAAATGACTTCCTTTTTTGGGTAACCTTTAAAATAAAATTTTAACATAACTTTAACATATTTTTAGTTAACCATTCATATTTTATTTAAGTTTTCATTACGCTTTCATGATAATTAGTTTTTTTTTTTTTTTTTATTATTTTCAAAATAAAAAATTCAGGTTTTATTTCAGGACAAACAAAATTTCTACATCAATGAATATAATTAATATTCAATAATATCCTTTTTTTTTCCATTATCCTTTTTACTTTTTAACACAAAATTTTTAAGGAAAAAATATTGTTATTGATTATGCTAGAATTATCTTCTTTTTTTTTTATTTTATTTCGACTTGTTTCGTTTTTTTTTGTTTTTTTTTTTTTTTTCGTTTATAATCTTATTACATATTTATGAATTATTAATAAATGTCATTTTTGTTTTAAGATATCAAAAAAATTACAAAGATTTTTTATTTTTTAAGAATTTCCTTCTGTTTTTTTTTTTTTGTCAAGAAAAAAAAAATACGTATGTATATCATTTCTTAAGGAGGATAACATGTACGATTTATAAAAATGTAAAAACAAATAAAAACAAATAATAATTTATAAAATTTTTGACAAATAATAAAATTAAAACAAAAATAAAAAAAATTCTATGACATATTGACGTAAATTTTTAGTATAATTATTAAAGATTAAAAATTTATTTTTAGACAGTCCTTTTTCTTTAAAAATTAAAAAAAAAAAAAACAAAAAAACATAATGTCAATATAAATTAGTTTACTGATTAACATCTAAAAGTAAAATTAAATTTAAAAAGGTTAAAAGTCTTTTAATTATTATTTTTATTTAATTTATTTTAAGATATATATTTTTTTAATTTGTGTTTTTCTTTTTTTTTTAAATTTCAATATGAATAAATTTTTGTAATATTTTTGTTACTTCATTTTTTTTTTTATCTCTTCAACATTCATAAATATTAAAGCTAATCGTTTCATTTTTGTTTCAAAAAAAAAAAAAAAAAATCGTCTTATTTTTGTTATTTATTTATTTTTTTTTTTTTAATTTTGTTCCATTTCTCTCTTTGAGTTTTTCTTAAAGCTATATTGTGAAAGTTTTTTTTTCGAAAGTTGATTTTTTTCTTAGTTTAATTAGTTTTGTTTTTTCTTATAAAAAATTAATACTTGTTAAATATTTGTTTTTTTTTTTTTTTTTGTTTTAATTTATTCCAACTTTATTTTGTTATTTTTTTTTTTCAATTTTAAAAATACATACATACATGTTTATTTTTATAATATCTTATTTTTTTGCTAAATAAATTTTACACCTGTTCAGCTGTTTCATCTAAAACTAATGAATGTATATCAATAGCTGATCTTGTTTTACGTGGAGGTTTTGGTACAATTGGAGCTTGTGATCCTACAAATACAGAATTTTGTCGAGGCCTTGAAAGTGTCGTATAACCTTCAAAAAAATAATTCAAAAAAAAAAAATAGAAAAAGAGAATTTAAAAATAAATAAAATTGAATAAATTTAATAAATTACTTTTATGATGTATTTTTAATTTAAAAAAATTTTATATTCATATACGTATATATATATATTTTTTTTCGAAAAGGAAACTTTTTTTTAAAAAAAAAAAAAATTTATTATTAAATTACCTCTTGTATGAGGAAAACTTCCTATATTACTATGAAAACTTGAGAATTGACATTGTGGCATTTGAATAGGAATTGCCATGCCCATTGACATTCTTGATATTGAGGATCTCTATTTTTTATATAAATAATATGTGTAGCATGTAATTAAATAAAAAAGCAGAAAAAAAAAAATTAGATTAAAAAAAAAACCAACAAAGAAGATAAAACAAAGGTAAAAATTTAATTACAGAAAAATATACTTCCTCATTTCAATAATTAAATATTGATTTTGAAAAAGGAAATAAGATAAAAGCTTTTTTTTTCTTCTAAACAAAAAATATAAGATATTAGATAGAAGATACTAAGTATATGTATAATTAATTTACCGCATTTGTTGGTACACCATCCATATCCACAAGTGGGCAGGAAGATCTATGTTGTGCTTGAAATTTCGGTTGATACGGTTCTAACATACGTATTTTACCCCATCTATTAAAAAATAATGCTATTGCTCCAACCCATAATAGTAGAACAAATAAAACTATAAATACTTCTTCTGTGCGTACAATTACCTTTGGCCCTGAAAATAAAGATATAACAAAAGAAAGAAGAAAAAAAATATTTTACTACAGATACATACGTCAACAACATAAAGCAATTATTATTTATTTTTTTTATTGATTATTTGATGAAAACAAGGATATCCTACGTATAAATTTAACGGACAATAATATCATATATATAATATGAATTATTCATATTCAGATTACGTATTCAATATATGTAAATATGTATATTATACATATATTATATGTATTATGAATTGATGAATTGATTAATTATATGGTAAAGCAACAATTGGAAACTATAATTCGCTTTGGCAAACATATACAGTATTCATTATCTTGATTAAATTTAAATCATTCTTATAAATTAATTCACTTTGATGTTTTTTTTTGTAGTGAAAATTTTCTTATTTTAAATATTAACCTTATGCAAATTTGTTTTGATATTTATTTTTTTTTTTCTAAAAAGAACCAGGAAACTGATATTTTGATGGGATGTACTTTGGCTTTATTTCAAAAATGTTGTAAAATTCCACAAAACTTTAAATTTTAAGTAGGTATCATATCTTTGTGATGGGTACAGTTTTATAGCCACTTTGAGATCTCTGATAAATCTATGTGAAACTTGCTAACATAAAACTTTTTCTTTCGGTGACGCTACAACCAAAATCGTGCCAAGTCCTATTCTACTACCAAATTGTCTTGAGTTTTCTAAACGATTTTTCTACCATAAAGAGACTTCAATGATATACTCAAAATCCATAATTTTTACTTTAAATTTCCTTTAGACCTAGAAAGTTTATTTGAAAAGGTTATTTAAGAAAAAAAATGATTTTCCATTGTATGACAGAAAAATGGTTATGAAATTTCAAAATTAATTTGAGGAGATTGTGGCTCAATTTGAGTTGTGCAGTATCTAAACTATGATGGACCATCAAAGAAAATGGATTTTTCACCAGAAAACGTAATTAATTTTTTTTACTTTGATTGAACACAACATTTTTCATAATTGGTTAACATGTTATACTTTTTTTTAAACCTGATCCTTAAGAAAAAGCTAAATTATGTACGATAAATCTAAATATTTAAATTTTATCCTTATTATTTATTTTTTCTTACGTAACTTACAAAAAAGTTTTTAAAAAATATCAATTATGCAAAATTTTTAAAAGAAAGTTATATAAAACTAACAAAACATATTACTGTACGCTTTACAGAATACGTCATAAAAATTATGTAAAATTTCAAACAATAAAATTGTTACGTTTTATTCTCTCCTTGAAATAAATAAAATTATAATCTTGTAAAATATTTACCTTCGTTTTCTAAAATTGTTGTTGTATTATATCTGTTTATGAGATTTGCTTGATTCAAGTCTGTAGCAGCAGTCTCTTGAATTTCCACATAAATTTCTGGTCCCTTCCATCCTGAGCCCCATTCTGCATGTAAATAAATACAATTTTTTTACATACATATAACAATGAAAAATTATACTTCTTGAAAAGTATTTAGTAAAATTTAAAACATCACAAATAATTACTCAAAAACAAAAAATTGAATGTAAAACTCTTACCTTGTGGTGGAACTCTAGACCGTCTTGCGTCCTCCACAGGTAAAGGATCCAGTTTGAACTCTAATATAAAACAAATAATAAAAATATACTCAATCAGTATAATCATTGTTTTTTTGTTTTTTTCTATCTAAGTTTTTGTTGTTTTCATAATGTAAACAAATTAAGTACTAAAATTTTTACACTTGTTATTTTTTGTTTACATATTTTTTTAGAAAGCTTTTTTGAAAATGTGCCAAAAAAACAAAAAATTATATTCCAAGTATTTTATATAGAAAAACAAAATTTTAAATTCATTGTTTAATAGAATTACGTCGACATAAAAAAGCAAAACTATAAATTTCTACAAAAACGAAATTTAATAATCAAAAAAAAAAAAACCATGTATTACACTATTTATGTCATTTGTTTGTGGTTTTTGTCATGATTCATTCTGTTTTTTCATTTTTTTTTTTTTTTCAATTTAATTTAAGAGTTTTTGTGTAATTATAAAAACCTTGAATAGATTTTTTAATTTTTAATGCAAAATAGGAAAAATTTTTATTTCTAAGAAAAAATAAAAGTTGAAAAAAAAAAGAACGGTGTTTCAGTATTTTTGTTGAAATCACTTTAATTTAATTTTTGTATATGGCACTATGACTTAAACCGAATTAGAGTTTAACTAAACCTTAATTTTTTGAGATTTTAATTTCCGTGGAATGCAAACCACAGAATTCGCTATAGTAAAGAACAAACGCAGTTGTATGATAAACTTCAAACCACTTAAAAATTTGGATCAACAAACCAAATTTAATACATGAAGACTATTAATTGTTCACACCAAAATTAATTAACTTGAAAAACTTTTATATTATGAGCTTTAATATGATTTGAATAGGGCGGGCAGTAGACGAAGCGGTAGAGTGTTGGCTTCTGATGCTGAAGGTCTCGAGTTCGAGTCCACCTAAGTTCACTCAGCTTTGAATGAGTACCAATTCACTTGAGTTGGGTATAAGTGCTCGGTACTAAAGTAGTTTGGTGGCTCTGCTTAGAGACCATAAGCTAGTCCACAAACCAACCAAAAAAAAATATTAGTACTAGCTTTGTCATACGAATAAAATTCATTCTCTACCAACGAATTTAGTGGTTCGCATTTCACTTTAAACTGTAGGTGCATGTATGAAAGAAGGCGGCTCTACAACCCGCTGACTCGACAACTAACTGCGAGGTGTGTGGTATCAAAACGGCACTCTCTGTGCTAATTGGGTTTTCAGAAACTTCTGAGAACCGCCACTTCAACCAACCAACCAACCATGATTTGAATGGTGCAGAAAAATTCTAGACCACTTTAAGTTGTCTTTGGTGCTACTCATTCCATCTTCCATGATCTTTCATGCTATTATCTTAAATTTCGTCATTTAATTGAAGCAATCTATAGCCAATGGAAAAAGTCACAATTTAATTTCAGTGTTGTATTTTTAAAGATTTCTATAATAGGCAAAGTACTAGTACCAGGTAATAGTAATTTTTGGAAAGTATTATTTTCCTACAACTCATTACTAAACTAATAAACAAATTATCTCTAGGGCACAGTTTTGTACAAAAAATTGAGAATCTTAGTGAGATATTAAGTCATATATAAGATATACTAAAAACGGGATCCATGGACAACAAAACGAGGTCAAGACATCAAAGAATTCTAGATAGTACTAAAAATGAGCCAATTTGTTTGATATTTTTCAGTCAAAAGTGCAATATTTCTCAACAAATACTTTTTTCTTTTCTCATTTGGTACTCATGACCATAAAAACTACCAAAAGATAAGTGAAATGACATCCTTCAAGACATGCTGAACTTTACCCATTTTTCATCTACATTATTTTACTAGTGAACAGTGGATCAGTATAAATAAACAATGATTAGATTCGATTGAAGAATATAATTCAACAAGATGTTATATTCGTTTCAGCATTTCGTTAATGGTTAAAATTTTCTAAGTGGTCTTAAATTTATCTGTAAAATTGATTTTTTATTGAGCTTAATGGGCTTCAATTTGAAATCTTTTTTGTCAGACTCAAACTTGCATCAAATTGAATACAATCTCTAGTGACTTAAAGCTTATTTCCTGAAAAACTTAAACTTTTAAATTCTTCCACAAGCTATGAATTACATATTTCACAGAAAATATTTAAAGAACAATAATGACCAATTAATATCCAACATTATCCATTAATTTTGAATTCAAAGGTAAATCCGATTAGTTTTCTATAAAATTTTTTCCTAAAAATGAAATGGGACACTTATAAAAGTCGAAAAGTTTTGACATCTTTAATATATTTATAGTATATTACAAAAAAAAAAATAATAATCGAAAAAGTCCTTGAAAGAAAATAATACAGATGGCAAAGGCTATTCCAACCACTAAAAGGAAAAATCCTTATTTTTTAAGGGACACTTTTTAAATAATTAATTTCTTAATTTCTTCTCGTATACGATACAATATTAGCTAATGTTGGTCAATAAAATTAAAATATAAAACAAAAAGATGACTAATTCTCTAGAATGTCAATCATTATTATTTTATAAAAAAATTTTTTAATTCAATTAAATTAAAATATTATTTAAAATTGAGTATTCTATATCTCAATGTAAAACTCACTTAAATTCATGATATATTTAAATATAAAAATTAATTTAATTTTTAGTCATGCCATGAAAAGATAAATTCATATTTAATGACCATTTTAGATACTTCTATAAATTCAAAAATGTATTTTTTTTTTTTTTTTGAAATTTTTAATCGTTCAATTTAAATGTATTTTTTTTTTTTTTGTTTTTTGTTTTTTAAATAATTTTAATATTCTGAAAAGTGTAATTAGTTAAATTCAAATTCTTAATTACATATTTTTTGTAATTATACATTTATTGAACATTATTTGAAATATTTAATGAACCAAATTATAATTAAATAGAAAATTTGTATAACATGAGAAAATTCTCATTAATTTAAAATCAACTTTAATAAATATACATTTGATATCTCTTGATAATTTTCATTATTAAATTTTTGAAAATAAAATTAGAAATAAAATATCTATCAATATCGGTTTTATGTATTGTATTTATGCTTTTAATGAATTTAAATAATAAAACACACATATTGTATTCGATATGAGAAATTTAAGATACTTAAAAGATAAAAATGAATAAATATAAAATTTCACAATTTGTAATTGAAACGTGATATCTATTTGAGTAGAAAAAAAAAACTATATATGCAGATATTAGAAGAAGATACTTTTATTACATATCTATTAAAATTGAAAATGAAATTTAATAAAATATATTACGTATTTAAAAAGAATAGTAAAAGAAAGAACTTAGTTCATTTATGTACGAGAAAAAAAAAACGTTTTAATGGAAATTTTCAAATTACACTCTTGAATAATTGTTTTAGTTTTTTTTTTTAAATTTAATTTAATTTTTAAATTTTAAAATAACATTAAAGAGTCAACATTCATTTTAACTTCTCAATTCTACAATAGTTTTATATTAAATTTTCCAATAAATTGTTTTTCTCATCTTTTTTTTAAACTGTTAAATAAATTTTCCTTAAGAACCGAAAATCATGAATTTCTATCTAAAATATTTTCTTAATCCTTTATTACTATAAGATACTCGTTAACTTTGTGATTCGTTCAGTGACTTTAAAAGCTAGATTAAACGAGGCTTCATCGCTTAGTGTATTTTTTGTTTTGTTTTTGAATTGTAATCGTGGATCCAAAAAAGTCCAGTACAGCTTTTGTCACTTTTTTTTTTTAATGTTGAAAGCTAGAAAAAATTAAATTTTTGTACAAATTTAGATTATCAGAAATATATTCTTTTTAATTATTTTGAAACTTTCGACTTACATTATTATTTTCCTACAAATATCTAAATCTCTAAGCTTTTTATTTTTTATCGTACATTGACCTTCTTAAGAATCATTTCTTAAAAAAATTTAACTTTTGTAATGAAATACGAATAATAAACGGATACTAAACAAAAAGATGAAAATCAAGATATGTGAAAAACAAAAATACATTAATCAATTGCAATAAAAATACAGTAGTAAATAGAAAGCTTTTCTATTTGTACACGTGTTGTAAAAGGATGACCATTGTAATAAAGGCTACACATGTGTTTCGGTAATAAAAAAAAAAAAAAAGTTGATTCATGTAGAATTTTCTTTCTAAATCGTGTGGTTTTGTAAATATGTTAACTTTTGAAGTGACCAAACATACAAAAGGTTAATAATAAACATAATAACTCCCGAAGGAATTGATAATAATAAATAGGGAAAAATGTTATGAATAACGGTCACAAAGTTTAAATCAATCATTTTTTTTGTAAAGATTTTTATTGTGTCCATATGTACATACTAAATTTTTTTAATTTACATCCTTTTTTTGTATCCTTTTTGAAATAAAAAAATAAAAATTTTCCATTTATTTAATATGAAAAATAAATCCAATCAATGAGATGGTATCCTTTTTTTCAATACCCGAATTCTATAAAAAAAAAATACAGACAACTTGTAGTAATTGTATATCACAAAAAAACAAAAAAGGATTAAATAATAAATTTTCCATTATAAGCTTCAATTTATGATATTAAAAAAATGGAAAATAAAAAATTTTATGAGGGCACGTGCTTTACGTTAACTTATGCCTATTACCAATTCAATTTTTTTATTTATTTGTGTTTTTCTTTGTTTTTACAAAAGAAAAGAAGAGAATCTAAAAAAAGCTGGATAATAAACCCGTTCACTAATTATCATAAAAACAGATTTTTTCACGTAACAAAAGAAAGGAAAAATCCTACTAAAAGAAAGACAAAAAATGACAAATTTAATTATCCAGCATTCATTCTTACGAATAAATCTCAGTCAAAAGTATCTTTTTTTTTATATTCTTTGTTTTTCATTTTATTTACTTTTATTTTTAGGCAACTATTTTCTTTCTAATTACCCTGGTGAACAATCAAACATCTACATACATTTACAAAGAATTTTTTCTCCCAGTTCTTATGTTGAAGGTTCAAGGATATATTAAATTAACAACTTGATAGAAATGGTATTCTTTTGTGTTTTTGTGATATTAATTTTCGTCTTGATTTTCCTCATGATTTAAGAATTATCTGTATACGTTCTATCTTAAAAGCATATCAAAATTATACATAATTACTTTTGATAATGTAATTTTGTTTTAACGTTTATTAGATTGCTTTTCTTATTTAATACCATTTCTTTATTTAGTTGAACAAAATTTATTAAAATGGGAAGTATTTGTATTTCAATTACAATTAAAATAATTATATTTTGTCTGGTTTTGCATTTAATTTACTATTTAATTCTGAGAAAACAAAACTCTTATTTTACGTATTTATACGGAATTTTTACGTAGAAAAAATTTTAATTAAGAAAATTAAGCTAATTAAAAATATCTTTATCCTTACAAGTATTCCCAATGGACTTCTCAACTAAGCACCACAATCTTTGTTTGTTGAAATATTTTTTTTATACAACAATTATTTATTTATTATAATTTTTGAGGTGTAAAAGACAAGTAAGCAGTGAAATTTTCCTGAAAATTCGCAATTATGTAATTTTCAAAAATAAAGTTTCGCGTTCAAAAAAAATTGTTTGTTTAAATTCACTTTATTATTGAAACAATGTTGCCTCTTTCGCTCTGTTTTACAAATACTACCACCAGCTAAATACTTCAAAGAAATTGCCAAGTATCATAGTTCCAAAATATTTCTTTCCCAAAAATACAAGATTAGTCGTTAAAATTTTCACATTTTTTTTTAAATTTGAATATACCCGAACTTTGTGATCCTACTGTGATTTCCTCCATTATTTCTTACAAATCTCCCTCTGACATGAAAGTGGTACTTACAACTGAACACAAGCTATAGAGCACTAAAAATGCAAACTACGGGCATCAATTTCAAGGTTATATAAGGTTGAAAAATTCACTGTAATTTTACCCTATAACTTGTAGGAGGTTTGAGTATTCTTCATCAATGATTAGGTGGTAACTGAGAACAGCAAGCGACGTTGCATTCGATAGCTCAATGGTAAGAGCATTACCCCGGAAAGGTAAAGGTCCGTAGTTTGATTCCCCGCCAAGTCGAATGTCGTTTTCATGTTTTCAGTTGATTACTACAAATTTCTTTTCGTGAGATTTCTACCACTTAAAAATCAGTAGCAAACCCTTCAAGAGAAATGTCATTCAAATTTCAACTTCCTACTTCTATAGGATCAAACTTTTTAAATTATAACAAAATATGTATGTCTACATTCGTAACCTTAAAATTAATGACCGTATGTAAAATAAAATATAAAAAAGGTCAAAGTGTTAAAATAATTCTAAGGACATTGAAAAAAAAAAAATTAACAACCTCTGGGCGTTAATTTAAAACTAAACCTTAAATAAATTATTCTAAAATATTGTTTTCCTGTTAGACAGAAGTAAAAACTTTTTAAATTAATTAAATACCTACAACAAAATTCCAAATTTCAAATAATATCATACATTTTAGTTGAAATTATGAATATAGTACATATTCATAAAGGCGTCAAAATAACACAAGAACAAAAACCAATAAATAAAAAAATAGACATAAAGTGAACATCAAGGATATCAAACCTTAACATAAAAATTCACTTCTCTAAATACTAATTCACTTATTCCCCGGAGTTTCATTAAAAAATTTTACTTAAACAGTAAAAGCCAAAATATATTTGTTAAAACTATCATAAATTTTTTCTCAAACAAAAAGGAAAAAACAAGAAAAAAAATTATATGAAAAATAAATATGTCATGGGATATTTGCCAAAATATGAATTTTTTTACAAAAATCGGAAACTATGAAAATATTTTTGTTTATTATTATGATTTTTTAATGTTTACTGAAAATAAATGCCAAATAAATGAAAACAAAAAATAAAAGAAACTTTTATTGTTTATTCAAGGAACAATGGAGTTTCCTTTTTGGATAAAAAAAAAATCAATACAAGTACAACAATAAAAAGAAAAAAAAAAAAAAAGGAAAATAATACAAAATGTATGTAATTAAATAACAAGAATAATACAGAATTTTTAAATGAAAATGGATGGAAAGTTTTTTGTTTACAACTTTTTTATCAAAAAAAAAAAAAAATTGTAGCCCAAATTTTATTAGCTCGTACATTTTGACACCATTAAAAATTATTAATGGACCGTCAACTGATACAATTAAATTGAAAAAAAAAAATAGTGATTATCGTGAATTTTTATTGATTTTATTTCCATTGTTTATCTCAATGTAAAAATAATATTAAAATAACGATTAAAAATAAATTGAAATAATAGAACCATACCGGAAAAAAGAACTGTTGCAAATTTTAACCACTGCCTGTTGTAGATTTAAGAAAGAATTTTTTTACAAAAATTAGTAATCAGATCAACCCACGCTTCCAATTTTTTAGCAATGTTTTAAAGTAAATAATAGAAGGATTATGACCAATTTAGATGTATGTATGGTCAAAAAAAAAAAGTTATCCAAATAAACAAATATTATATGACAGAGAATTTCAATTGTTCGACCCCCAAAAGACGCCAAAGTTCATTTTAAATTACTTAAAAGAAAAGAAAATTGTCATTTGACAGAAAAACGTTCAAGCTATAGTCTGAATTTTAAAAGTTGAGGTTTTTTCGCGCATGTTTTACATGTCTTTGTGATCTTTTTTGTGTAGATATACGAAAGAAGAAACGTGTTACAACAACAAAAACGCATGTGTGTAAGTATCTTTTTTTCTGCGCATGTTTTTCTAGTATAATACGAAACCTCAACTTTTAAAATTCTGAGTATATCTTGATTGTGCGAATGAGGATGGCAATAGAAATAGAAGTCACGTCTTAGCTTTCTCTCCCTTGGGATACTGACCATAAAAATTCAATATTTAGTAATTTTTTTCCAGTCAGTCAGTTGTTGCTCTGCTAAAAATAGAAAATTTTAAAACTCCAAAAGAAAACAATTACAAAACAAAATTCGTTAAAAAAGGCCAAATATTTAATATTTAACAAAAAAAACTTAGGAATTTGAATTCTGTCATCGTCATATTTTTATTACAAAAATATACATCTACATATAATAATTATCCTAATATACATTGTAAATACATATTTACAAAAATATTTTTTTAACAAAAAATTTGAAGAAAAAAAAATATTCCATTTACAAATAAACTGTCTTATTCAAATCTACATTTTCACAATTTTTTTTATCCTTTTTATTTATCCTTGCATAAATATGATTATTTTTTAAATGTTCATAATTATATTTTTCACAACAATTTTTAAAATATATTCTTCCTATATTTAATACACCATCATCATCGTCATCGTTAATAATATTCTCATCCGCCTCTTCAGCATAATAATCGATATTTTTTGTTTTATATTCATCCCATTTTATTTGTGTATGTTGCCAAATATAAGGATGTAATGATTTTGATTCAATTTCATTTATTGTTTCATATATTGAAGATTTTATATCTTGATAATTTTCTGTATAATAATAATAATTTTCATCATTAAAAAAATTATTTTTTAAATTTTTTCTTTGCTGTTGTTTTTTTATCCTTTCAAAATTTTCATGTGAAAATATATAATCTGGTAATTTCCAATCATTTAATGGAAAACAACCAGATATTGCTTCTGGTATACGTGAAATATTTTGTTCATTAAATTCATCATATTTTTCTAAACAATTTTTCCATTGTGCATATTCGATAGCATTATATAATGAATCACCAGGATACATACAACATGTTAATAAATGATTATGTTCACAATGTATACAATATATACTATTTAATGATGATGTCCTTGGCATTGATACACTTAATGCACTTTTCATACGTATTTCCATTCGAATATTTTTCGATATTCTTTCTAATTTTAATAATGGTTTATAATTAAATTTATAATTTGGTATAATTTTTGTTATTTTACGTTTTGTTTTTAATTTATTTTTTAATTTTTTATTATCACTATTTTTACGTTCATGACTCAATAACGAACTTTCAATACAACCCATTTCCAATTTATTTTTTCTCTAAGATATTAACTAATTTTAAAAGATTTCTTTTTACGTTTAATAACTTTCAAACAAATTCACTAACTGATGTCTGCTAGAAATTTTTTTTTTTAATTTTCAACACAAAACGTTAAAATAAAATAATCAACTAACAACACGAATCCTTTCTATATACAAGCTTATATATACGAAGAAACATTATATACAAAATATCTACTTCATTGCAATTAAATAAATAACATAAAAAGGTGTATAAACACGTTCTAAAATCACAGATACTACAAGATTACAGGTAACTTGATTACCTTTTACATGTCCTTTATTTTTGCGATAAAATCAATACCCAACAAAGGATTTTACCATCGTATCGAAATAATTAGATAATCTTGTTTTGTGAATCCTATCCTCAAAATAATAGCAATATATTATAGTTTATGTACATGTACCTAGATACCACCTCTTTCACTTTATATAAGATTATCAAATATACCTGTCCAGTATGTGGATGTGTGTATGTATGAAAACAAACAGGTCATTCTAATCGAACGATAATTCTCAAAAAAAACCCAGAGAAGGATAGTAATAAGGACAATAAAATTGAAAAAATATATTTGTGCTAGAAAATAGAAAAAAAAAAAATTTTTTTTATTAAAAAGATGACGTTTACAAAATAAATATGTATCTTAAAAAAAATGTAAGAGAAAAAATTAGCTAATATTTTTAGTTATAAAACTCTACAACTTATATCCTTATCACAGTAAATACTTAATTTTTACTTTAGTCCTTTAATCTAATTTTCATAACCAAAATTTGAATTTTTGTCAGTTACTTCTTAAAATAAAAAAATTTCCTAAAATTAATTTTCTAAATTAATTTTCCACTGCTTATATTCAATTTCATCATCACAATTATTATCCTGTTGTTGTTGTTCTTGTTTTCTTTGTTGAATAAATTCATTTTGTTTCTTTGGTGATGAACATCTCATTGTAATTGTATCTTGATTATTTTGTTGTATTATATTTGTCTCATCATCAGTTCCTACCAATTTTGTTGTTATAATAACAAAATCCTTAGCAAAATTTCTTAGATCATTTTTTGTTTTTTTAAGTAAATTTCCATTTTTAGTTTTAATTGAAAATTTTTGACTTTTTAAATTTTGCATATTTATTATTTTGCTTTTATTGAACTTTATAATTGAGTAATTCAAACTTTTATAAGTACTTTAATTATTTTGTTAAAACACCAATTTATTTATACACTTTTCAAGTACAAAAATTTGAGTAAAATATATTATAGAAAGAATTCTGATATTTATATCGTAAAATCAAGAGCATATTTTTAAAAAACAATTTAGGTAAATAGTATTAAAATGAAACAAAGGTGAAAGGATATATACCTACTTTACTTATATATTTTTCAATTAAATGAAAAAGTTTACCTTATTAAATTCTACCTTACCGTACACATAATATCTATGGATATAAGAACTTGTTTATGTGTATATGTAAAAAAAAATACATCATTTAGAATTTTGTTCATCACTTCAGAATCTAAGCAGATTCTGCAGATTGTTAAAGGAAAAAATCAATGTTTTATCTATGTATGTAATTATGTATGTATTTTTTGGAAAATAACGAAAAATAAAAGTATTCAAGAAAATTATTTTATACAGTTAAAGTCACAGTTTAACTTCCTTCAAAAATTTGTTTTTGACATTTGAAAATAAATATGTATGTAGGTGCTCTTATCATATCACCCTTCGTAAAATCAAATTAAAAAATAATGTTTTATGTTTTGTAGCCATGACTTCAACTTCAACTTATTTAAATTTAAAAAAAAAAAAATTAATAACCCGAAAGAATTTCTGAATTCTATCATATTTAAGTCTTTTCTTCCGTAGAAGAGCAAATCCAAATTATATTGTTTTGAAATATTTAAGATTTTCTATTTCAATTTTTTTCAAAATTTCTATGTTATTTCATAACATTTATCAGTAATTTCATGAAGCTATCATCTTTTATTGTCGAATCTGCATGTTTCTTACTTAAACTCATTATCTTTTAAACATGAACTTGTCAATCTTTCAAAATACAAGGTTCAATTTATTTCTAGATTCATTTGTTTTTAAGAAAGTTTTAATTTTATTATTTTGAAAAAAGTCTGAAAATAGCAACATTGAAAAAGATGCCATTGAAAGTCATGTGGATTTTTTTATGGCGAAATTTTTTTTAAAAAAAAATGTAATTAATTTTCCGATAGAGTAATGGGTTTTTCCAAAAAAAAAAAAAACAAACAAATACCTACTTACATACATATGGATATACATACGAATTTGTATTGCTCTAAGATAAATTTAGTTTAAAAAAATATATGTCAGCATTTTTAACCTTTTAATATTATAATTTTCACATACTTGTTTGAATTTTTTTTTTTAAAGCAAAAAATCAATTTTTCTCTTTTTTTGAAATTTTCTCATTATTATTCAATCTAGAAAATCTGTTAAATCAATTTTAAAGAAAATTTCAAATCCAGAAAATATAGAAGAAAAACATCGAAATATGAACCTTGCAAGGACAGCAATTCAATAAAAATATATACGTATATGCACTCTAAAACCACCCTTAGGACACACTAGGTATGTATACTTGAAAGGCAGGTAATTGTTAAATTTTATTCAGTTCTAGTTTTTTTGTTAAAACCATAAAATTTCCAAAATGAAGTTTAATTAAAATCAATTATGCATTCAATTTCAATACGGTAATTTTATTACATTAATCTTGAAAACCCAACAAAACAACAAATTCACTTTGTATTTCGAATTACCCATATTGACTATATATAAAATGCTTTTAAACACCTGACACCACCAGTTGATTCAATTTCCCTAGTATATCCGCAGTAGAAAAATTTCATAAGCAAACAAAATATTATGTATATGAACATCCCAACAGATGAAAATATTTACGAACTGAAGAATGAAAATTCAATATACGCGAATTTCGTTTAAAAAAAAAAAAGAGGAAAATAATTACACAAAAAAAAACTGTCAGTATAGGTAAGAACGTGAAATGAATATGAATCCAGTCGTAAAAATGATAAACGAGAATAAATTACCTCAAAAAGGAAAACTAGAGCGTAAATAAAACAATCAAAATAATGTTCAATATATTATTTTTTAATTTAATAAATAATAAATAAAAAAATAAATACAAATGTTCAGTACATTTTTTATGTTTTCGTCCTTAAATTAATTTTTAAAATCTACTTAACCTTAAATTCTTAAATTCTAATTATTTTGATATTTTTTTCTTATTGTTTCTGGTAAATATTTTAAATCCATATTCCATGTAAATCTAGGAAAACCATTCGGTGTAAATTGTCCAGATACTGCTTCAGGTATTCTACTGATATCATGAACAACATAATTATGATTTTGTGAATTTTTCAAATAATATTTCCATTTTGTATAAGTTAAATCGTTATCATCATCATTTTCATCCTTTTCATTGATTTTATCATTTTTATTTTGAATAAAAAAATCATCACGATATTTTTTATTGTATTTAAAAGAATGACGATAATCTCCAAGTAATGGTGTCGATGTATTTGGCATTACATTTATCAATGAATTTAATAATTTTATTTCCATTTGTAAATTACCACAATCATTATTATCATCACTATTTGAAATTTCATGTATTATTTTTTCATCAAATATTTTACTATTATTCTCTTTTGAATTTTCTTCTTCATCATATTGTTTTTTTAATTTTATTGTATTTTTATTACAAAAATATTGAAAATTTCTTTTTAAATTTTTAACACTTTTATTAAATTTTAAAACATTTTCATGAAAATTCAATAAAACACCATATGTTGAATTATTTTTGTCATTTTTATTTTTTAAATTTTTTTCACTATTCAATGAACTTGTAACACAACCCATATTTTTATTTGAATTTTTTTTTTTTTTAATTTTGTACAAAAAATAACTTATTAGCTAAAAACAATGTTAATTAGGTGACAAACTAAATTCATATGAAACATGTGTGCAAAAAATATCGTTTTTGTTGAAATAAACAAGTCAATTAGTTCTCTTGTTTTTTTGTTTTTTTTTTCGTCACATGTATGTATACATGTATTCTATTTTTACATAATATTAAATTAGATACTTATATATAAATATCTACCACTCTATTTTAATTACATATCATATTTTATGGTAACTAGATTAATTTTACTTTTCTTAAAGATAAAGAGGATTAACATAAAACAAAATAGAATCATTTGAAAAAGAGGTAGAATCTATGTTTATGTACTGTGTACATTTTTTATCATCAACATCTTCGAAAATTTATTATATTGAATTCAATTATTGAGATGATGACTCATTTAAAAAGATGTAAAAACAATTTTATTGTACATAATTCAATGTTATAATCTAAATATATGAAATTACCTAATTTTAAGAATTTTTACATAATTTTATAATTAAAAATTTCAGAATTATCTCGAGTTTTATTTACTTTAATTTAAATGTAGATACAAATGCAGTTTCTTTAAATTTTTTTTGATGAAATTTTCAATTTGCAAATTTTGGTCCATCGAATTAATTTTTACATTGGTGTTTTTTTTTTTTTTTTTGAAAAGTTTGAAGGAAATTGTCTTAAAATTTTAAATAAAACATCCGGTTCTTTCAAAACTATCACAGTTTATTAATGTTTTAAGTTTTAAAAACGAAATTGCAAGAAGTGTCGAAAGATTTTCAATAATGTAATTCTGTTAGAACAAAAATAATTTAATAACTTGTCTGTGTTTTTTAGAAAACAAAAATTTAAATTGAAAAAGAAATAAAAGAAAATAGAAATAAAATTTCAAGTAAAAGCCTACTCTATATTTTAATGAAATCTTTGAACACGTCAAAATTGAAAACAAAAACAATTGAATTTTAAGTAGTTATTTCTTTTTTTTTAAATTAAAAACTGCTCTTTCGAAATGAATTTTAAAATGAACGTACATACACGAAAAATATTAAATCAGATTTCAATGCCTCTCCTCAAAAATTAACTTTTAATTTTCAATTATCCTTGAATTTGTTTTTCTTCACAATGCCAGAAACTCTATCTTTAATTTTTTAACAGAAAAGAAGTTAGAATAAATTCCAAAAAAAACACACACACACATTAAATTAAAATAATTGTCTTTAAAAAAGCTTTTCCGCTTCTTTAACAAATTGATCCTTTGATCTAAAAAAAATTTTTATTCCTCGTATTTAATTAAATTCTGAATGGATTTTTCCGAAAATGAAAAGACAACGGAATAATACAAACAAAAGAGATACATATGTATGTATATAAAAAATTCAATTCGACTATGATTATATTGTGAAACGTGGTTGAACTGAAGTTAATTCCGAAAATACCTTTATTTTTTTCTGGCTTTTGTTGTAATAAAAAATAAAATAAAAACAAAATCGATAAAATATTTTATCTAAAGCAGATTTTTTTTTTCTTGTCGGAAAAGGCAATTACATTTACGCCTTTTTATTATTGGAAAATTAAAATTGGTTATTTATTTGGTAATAAATTAGATCGAAAAAAAAACATGTAATGTAGCTCTTTTAATTTTAACTTGTTTTACGACAGAATATAAATTTCTCATTATACAAATAATCACAAGAAATGTTTATGTGCCATAGGCTCTATATACGCTAATCTTTAAATGCTTGAAAATTTATTTCTTTTGTGGTGGAATTATTTTAAAAATGTTTTGTTTTGTTTTTATTTTTAAAACAAGTCAAGGACGTTTTTAGATAATTCATAGCTGTAATGTAATATAAGAGAATTTTTCCTGTTTATTTATTTGCTTTAAGGAAATAAGTTGGTTGAATAAAAAACGTTCTTTAACATACCGACCTCGTTTTAATTTTACAAACACGCATAAAATTCAAGGTTACAAGTATAACCATGCTTTGTATCCTTTGAAAAATGAATGTTTCCGTTTAAGTAAAAAGTTAAAATTTGTTCAGGAGATTCCTTGAAAAATTTAAAGGTATACTAAACAAAGTTTAAATGTTAGAAATCCGTTTACCATGGCAAAAAATAAAGAGTAAAATTCACAAAAAAGTCTAATTTCTCAGAAACAGAATTTTTTGTTTTCCCATTCAATCAACTGAATTTCAACTTCCTACTCTAACGGAACATGCTTTGAAAAACAAAATTTCGTCTTTGAAATTTTTCGTGATAGAGTTTTAATGAATTTATCATGCCATTTTGCATTTCACCACAATCAAAATCGTTATATGTATGTGAAAAAAAATGTAAAGCCTATTTATGAATTTTCATCACATTTCTCGTCTAATGAATAAAAAAATTATTTCCTTTCTATTTTCAAGCAAATCATGGTTTTCATACGAATTCATTGCTTTTTTTCAATTTTGTTCAAACAATTTTCATGTCTTTTTTATAGAATTAGAAATTTCATAATGCACATGAAATGCATTTCCATGAAAACTGAATGATTGCAATGAACATTTTTAGAATTCTACTTCAATCGCACAATAAAGGACAAATTCTTTTTTTCTCGTACAGTCTACTGCAATTATCCAATGATGATTTGTTAAAAAGAAGTTACCCTGAATTTTAGATTCTAGTAGAGAAACATAGAGTTGCATTTTTTTTTTTAGATGAATATTTCCTAAATTGTTGATTGTACAATTTGAAGGATTTTTTTTTCTTTTGTTTTTATACACACAGACAAATAATTGTATAAAATTATGTTTTATAAATTTTCCGTACTCAATATGAATTTAAAAAAGGACGAATTGTAAATACTTTTTTTCTTTCTTGTCAAACCAAAGCTTTTTTTTTTTCTAATAGAAATTTGTAATTTGTCTTCATTACAAAAACAAACAAAAATAAATTTTGTAATCTACCTGCAAGGTGTGTAATAGAAAAATTACTTCTCAAGAGAAAAAATTTGATTAATTCTTTTATAGATATTTTCTTCCTTTTACATTGCAAATTGCTATAAAGTAATTTTTCATACTTATTTTTATTGTAAATAATTTAAAAGAAGTTTTTATTTTATTTTTCAACTTTTTTATTTTAAATTCATACAAAAGGAAAAATTGTTTACTGTATTTACGGTATTCTAATGAGATTCAAAGTATCATGTCTCCAAAATACGTATTTCCCAGAAGTACAAGGAACTCAAAAAAAAAAAAAACCAAAAACAAAAAAAAAACTCGAGGATTCTATATGAAATCACCTTTTGAACATACACATATTTAAATATGTATGTTCAATATTCCATAAATAGAATTCTGAAGTTGTGGAACGCTTTTCCATCTTATGTATTCTCCCTCTTTTATAATTTATAAAAATTCAAGTGGAGCATTCACAGTTCACACTTTGTTTCTTCACCACCATTTAACTTTCCACATTTTTTCCACCTTCAGACAGTGCTGTGCTAAAAGAAGTGCAATAAAGTAGTATTACTACATTTTTCTGTATAAATAAAAAAAAAAGCTGTCATTTCACTAAACACAACACTGCACAACAATAAAATAGTATTGAAAATTCAATAAAGATTTGAATACCATCCGGTACACTTGAACCAGAAATAATAAACTTTTTTATTTTTTTGTCAAATAAAATTTTGCACTAGAACCTTTTCAATTGAAAAATAAATAAAATCAATCATAAGTTTTAGTAATATAAATTTTTATTTAGTTTTTCGACCCTTGCAATGTTGAAGGACACGTCATGTCAGCGTAAATATAAAAAATAAACAAGAAAAAAAAATGTATTTGTCTAGTAAAGTTCATACCAGTGTCAATTATTTTTGATCTGAAATCAATATTGCTCAATATAAAATTTCAAATGAAAAATAACCAAAATTTATAAAATTTGTGTTTTCTTTTTTAGCATTAAAAAATAACTGTACTTTAACATGAAGGAAAAAACAATCATTTTTTTTTTCTTATTTTATTTTGTAATATTTTTTAAAATGTTTGCATATATTTAGCATATTTTTAGGCTCCAAAAGTAGGTATATATAATTTTCTAATGATTTTAATATAACGTTAAAGCAAAATTATTTCTAAGTCACAGCGTTGAAATTGATTTTTTTTTTAAATTTTCTTGTTTTATTTATTTAATATTTTTCATGTTTTACATTTTTTATAAATTAAAAAGCTCAATGTATTGAAAAAATAAATTTTTATTTCATGATACAGTTATATGAATTTTCAACGAAAAATGTCCTTAAAAATTAATAATAAGTTGGGAGAAACTTTTATATGTATAAAATTTATATGAAATATCAAACAAACAAACAAACAAGAAAGAGTGGCAAATAATGAAAAAAAAAAAAAAAAAAACAAAGTTAATTGAATTATTTTCATTTTAGAAAATTCTAATAAAATTACATTATTGAGCCATAAAATAAATATCGTCAACAAAATAAAAATATTGATAATAAAATTGAGGAAAGAAAAATAATTTCCTGTTTTGAACTTACCTAATATTGATTCATATCGATGAATATTTCTTTGAAAAAATGTAAAAGTACGCGAAGGAATAATAAAAAAAACAAGTATAATTTTCTTATAAATGTAAAAAAAAAGAAAAAAGTTAATGTAATTTTAGATATATGTAATTTAAAAGTAACATACAGTGAATAAACTGCCAATGGCATAAATGTACGTATATGTTATTATTTCTCATTTTTAGGACACATTTTAAATAATGTATGTCTTATTATATTGTGAGGATGGGTAGGTATACATATGTACAAAACAAACAATCGATAACAAAATCAACATGTAATCATGAAAATATTCTTTTTTCTTATTCATAGTTTACTGAAGATGATTACATTGTTTTTTTTTGAATTGTGTTGTTTATGTAATATGGAAAATTTTTAAAAAAGATTTTTTGTTTCATCATGCATATATATAAATGCTCATATGTGCTTACATATCTTTCAGAGAATGAAGAAGATAAATACAAATAATAATAAAATTTTATTAAAACGCAAATCTTTGTGTTCATATAAAAAATTAATCACACATATTATTATTATTTTTTTAAATCAATAAACATCAATAATAATTGTATAATATCATTTTGTATATTTCTCACATATCTCTAAAGGATGCATTAATCATCATTGAAAAATTACAGAAAATTTCCAGATTTTCTTGAATACATATATTTTCATAGGAATTTCTTAATAAACAAATGAAAATTGTATGTGAAAATCATTCAAAATAAAATAAACAACATTCAATTATTATTATGTTCTAGTTTAATTTTAATTAAGTATAATACTAAATTTTTTTCGTTTTTTTTTCATATAATGAAATTTACTCACAAAAATAAATCATATAAAAAAAATATTGTGCATTATAAAACAAACAAATTTCTCTTTTGATTATGATTCATTCAATTATGTATGCTTTACGCGGTAAGAAATTGTAGTTAAAATTGTGTTTTAATTCAAATTGAAAAAAAAAAATTGAAATGCAAAATATACTCCAGATTTTCTCCAATAAAATAACCTCTTTCTAACCATAAATTTAGATAGCTCAAAGATATTTATAAGTTATAAATTATAAGTTACCTTCAATGCTATCGAAAATGTATCTACAATTTTTTGTGGAATGGGAACCACGAAGTCCATTAGTTTGAAAACGAGCCTGTTTGATAATTTATTTATTTTATTTGATTGCAAATTACTTAATTAGTTTCTTTCATACTGGTTATTTAACCGATCTGAAATCAAATGATCAACAGAAAAGACCGGAATCCAAAATTATAACGTCGCAAAAAAAATACTATTTCTGAACAATTACAATGAAAAACTTCTTTGCCTTATAATAATGATAAATGTGTTCCTTTGAAAAGAACGAAATACTTAAAAACACTATAATTTTAGTGATAACTCAATCCTGTCAAAAGTACAAGCAAATTTATTTCAGAACTAAACAAAACCCATCCTCAAATAACTTTACTGAGAAAAAATTCAGCTAAATTGCTTTATAAACAAAAATCAAAGCCTTCGTTTTATAAATATCCAAACAAAAACTATTTCCACAAGAAACTTGCAATATAGTAATTTGAATTTCCACAATAATTTTTAGCTAGCTTCTACAAAACTTTCTAGGCTAATTAAAGTTAAATCAATACAATAAATAATTAATTAATAGTAATCACAATTTCAAAAGTTGCTTAAGTATTTTTATATCCTTATTTATATTTTCTTACAAAATCTGACCGATGCGTTGTGAATATAGTCTGAATTTTAAGAGTTGAGGTTTTTTTGCGCATGTTTTACATGTCTTTGTGATCTTTTTTGTGTAGATATACGAAAGAAGAAACGTATAATTACTATAAAGTAACAAAAACGCATGTGTGTAAGTATCTTTTTTTCTGCGCATGTTTTTCTAGTATAATACGAAACCTCAACTTTTAAAATTCTGACTATACTAATCAATCATTTTACTGTTAGCTTCAGAAAAAAATTTGTATGAAGTAATTTACAATTTAAAAGTTTCCATATCAAAGTTCACAAGGTTGCACTTCTTTTAAACTTTCATAATTTTTTTCCCATAATTTAAAAAAAAAAATTAAATTTTAATTAATTTTCTTCAATTTATTTAATTTGTTTTTAGTTTTAATTAATTCTCTTGGTCTTGATATGCATACACATTTTTTTTTTACAGTGTAGTACATATAAAAACCACACCAATAAAATTTTAATGAAGGTATATAAAATAAAAAGTAATAAATTTTCAAATTTCCTTTTTTATGAAATAAAAAACTACAGTTTTAAAGGAAAAAAAATTTACGTGAATTTTATAATAAATGCAATTTTTTTTATGACGTCAAATAAGTAAAAAAAAAAGAATCTTTTATTTATTTAATGAAAATTTAAAACAATTTCCGTCAATATATTACACGCCATTATTGTCTTATTAAATAAATTAAATTTTGTAATTTTTATAGGTATATGTTCTCATACATACATATGTATGTACATACATCGTATTAAATAACCACATCACTTAATATTGAAACAAATAGAGAGAAAAAATTAAAAAAAAAGGACATAACACACATGACTCCAAACCAATTTGTACTAAAACAGGTGAAAAAAATAAATTATGAATTGTATTTTAATAATTTATCTGAAATTTTAAGTGGCCATTTTACGTTTACAAAAACAAAAAAAAAATGTTCAAAAATAATATGTGATTATTAAAATTTAATGGGCAATTAAATTGATAAAGTAATTGTGTCATTTTTTCACAGGGTGTTCTATTTGATTTTTATTTTGAATTCTTTCAATGTGGAATAAATAGATTTTGCTTCTAACAAAATATTTGAAGATTTATCTGGAGAATTTTTAGACTATGTTTAAGGGTGGGAATTGCATGCATCATCGACCATTCAGACATCAGTGTTCATTGTTCACCGTGACCTTAAGCTAAACTCTCTGTATTCCTTTTCAATCAAAAAAGCAAAATCAAATAAAGAATCAATTCTATTATTAATTTTGTACTATTGTAACTGTACTCAAGCTTTTTCAATTTTTTAAGATAATTTTCCTGTTATTTAAATCTTCCTAAATTTGGAAATTTTTTAAAACGTTATAAATATTTTTTTGTCAGAATTTCAATCAAAATCACCGCAATTTCTTCTTCAAGAATATAGACTTCGACGGCTTTTTCATCAATTTACAAATTTTTTTCAAATGAGCCAAGGCGTAGGAATATCATTTTACTATACTTCAGGCTAGCACAGCTCTGACGCATGAAGATGGAAAAAATAGATAGGGGTTTGTAGGAGAAAGGAAAGAAAGTGTTTCTGAATGACCCACTTGAACTTCTGCAAATTTAAGAGGGCGAAACACATATGACGGACGTTCAACACAATAATTATTGATTATTCCCATCTCAAATACTTCCAAATATAAAAAAAAACCTGGAACCTTTAAATCTAAAGATTTTGGAAATTGTCTGTTGTCCACATTTACGCTAAAACTAGACTTCTACGACTTTTCCTTTTATCCACGGCTTATTCTGACTTCAAATATTTCCAGAGGTAATAAAAAAAGAAGTGGTATTCTTATATCCGAAAATTTCAGTGATAATCTTAAACCAACATTTTCATTGAAATCAGACTTCCCTAACTGTTCTTTCTAAATGGTGAAATTTTTTTATTTATGTATATGTATGTATAATATTCCCATTTCGATCTTCCCATGCTATCTCTTTCTCCGAAGTAATAAAACCCAATAAATTTGCAGCTAAAAGAAAAAAAAAATTTCAGTGGATTTTGAATAAATCCTTTTGTAGCTTTTCCATTGTGTTTTAGATTTATGTCTTATGTGACAGGTAAAGTGTTCTTACAGATTATTTAAATAGATACAAAGTGGCTCTTACAACTTAGAATGCTATACTTTTTTTTACATTTTTACTAGAAAATGTTCAAATAAAATTCTGAATTTCAAAAAAGTAAATTTGATTTATATCGATAACAAAATATTTTTTAGCTTTTTTTTGTATCATTCACTCTAGCGATTAAATAGATTTTTCACGACAGATAAGTTTCGTATAACAAAAAAAATAAATAAATAAATAAACTTTAAATTTTACAAAAATTCCCTTTGGTTTTTTATTTATTATTTCTTTTTTTTTCACTTTATTTCATTTTATTTATTGAGTAGCGCTTTTTTTATCATGCAACAAAATTCAATATGTACGTATTTCATTACAAAAACACATTTATCCACTCATATATGAATTTCAATGTTTTGGCAATTTACCAATAAATAAATTTACTTGAACGGAAAATGAAAATATTTTACAATATTGACAGGTAAATTTATAAAAATTTCATACTAATATTTTATGATTTATATTTTCGAATCTTTTTTTTTATAGATTTTCAATTTTAGAACAAAAAATAAAAAACTGTATTTTAAATTCATGTAATCTCTCATTTTTATCATCAAATATTTTTTTTTCATCGTATCATAAAAGATTTCATAATAATTAAAATGTCTAAAATTTTAATTTGATTTCAAGGAAAAAATCTGAGATTAATGAACTCTGTTGTTTTTAAAATTATTTAATATTTCAAGGATTTTTAAATATGTACCTAAATAAATTTATATTGTAATTTTACGTTAACTTATGAAAATATTTTTATAAGATAATTTCATGTGTGTGTGTGTGTGTTTGTGTGAGCGTGTTTTTACATTAATGAATTTGATTAGGGTCAGAACACTTATAAACTATAATTTATGATTACGAATTTATCATAATTTTTTATGATGAAGTTAAAGAGACTAATTTAAATATTTCTTAAGACTATTTTCTAAATTACAAAGTAAATTATAGAGAAAAAAAAACACCAGAATAAAAAACAAAATTAAAATTATGAACACAAAGTGTCTATAGTTTTTTTTCCATAGTAAATATGGACTTTTACAATGCTAATTTTTTATTCTTCAAAAAAAGAAAACCAGCATGTAGCGTTACCTAAATCGTGATAAACACAATTTTTCTTTTATATTTTTTTACTTTCGTTTTTTTACAATTGTAGTCAACTTAAAACCAGAAAACGACATTCGATCAGACCGGGATTCGAACCTTTACCTTTCCGGAGCACTGTTCTACCAATTAAACTATCGGATGACATGTCGCTTGCTTGTTCTTAGTTACTACTTACTTAATTATTGATGAATAATACTCAAATCTCCTACACAATAATTATTGTTTTTTTAATTTCTTACACAGATCAAATTTTAGTGAAAATTTTAAGAAAAGTTAAGTGGTTATGTAGAAAATAATTCCATTACTTGCTGAAAAAAAGGTTCTTACAACGAAATATTAAGCTTTTAATTCATTTTTTTTTTTTCTTAAAACAAAATCAACAAAAATAAGAGAAAAAAATGGAAAAATTTGGTATCTTTTTCGAAAATTTCAAATATTTTTTTTTTCTAATTTAAAAAACAAATACATATATAGAGAAAAAATTAATGTCTTTTTAAAACTTCTTTTCAAAGATTACTTCTCGAGAAACATTAAAAAATGAGATATTACTGATGCGGTACTTAATGGATTTGAAAGGACTCATTAATTTTTAAGAAATTTATATGAATAAAATAAAACACTTACATTCAAGTACTTTAGAAAAAAAAAAATTGAACATCTACTTATGTATAAGAAGAAAAACAATAAATACATTAAATGTACAAAAAGAAAAGAGAAATTATTAAAGTTAAATTATTGTAAATATTATGCAAATGAATAATTTATATGGAAAACCATAGTCATAATGAAAATTTTCAAATATTCTGTCTATTCAACAGAAAGCATTTACTAAAAATAAAAATAATTTTAATATGAAATAAAATATTTTAAATACAATTTAATGGAATCAAAAAATAGAATACACATGTAAGTAATAGATTTTATTTAAAATTTATGTGTTTAATTTATATTACTTTCACTTTTTTTTCTTTCGAATAATTCATTTTATAATACATTTTATGTGTTAAATTGCATAAAACATTTTATTGTTTGTTAGCTATTAATTGCAGATATACAAATTTCTATTTGAATGAAAATTATATGCCGTTTATTTTGAGAAAATAAAAAAAAAAACTAAAACTAATTTTATTTTTAATATTCTACGAAAAATACAGTAAGTATTACAAATTAGATTCTAGAAAATCATCTTATTTATTTTTTCACATGTAAATTATTTGAAAAAAGTAATTTTAAAATTTTCTAAATATTTTCAAATTAAGTTTTTAATTGTTCTATTTATTTCATTAATTGAAATCGAATTATATTATAAACTTTTTCAATTTTAAAAGTTTTAATAAATAAAAAAGAGAATAATTTTTAAATGAATAAAAAAAAAGCCAATAAATACTTTACTAACTTCTGCTTTTAAATTAAAAGCAATAACAGATACAAATTTCGAAACAAAAACTAAACTTCGAATAATTAATAAAATTAGTGTTGACATAAGCGAACTACATATATGACATGTAAATAGTTTATGGAACTTAAATTAACTTGAGTAAGTCGACATTTGCTAAGATAATTAAAATATAAAAGTTGGATTTAGAAAATTCAATATTTTTAACTGTTTTAATGAAATTTTGATACAGTTTGAGAACTATTATTGTATTATCATTATCGACCGAAAAATGATCTCTCAAAATTTTAGAAACTAATGAATAAAATTTATTTTAATTTTAAATAAACTTATTGACTTAACTTGTCTCGTCACTTGTCACTTTTTGTTGTTGTAAGGATTGAATCATCGCTAAAATAAGTGCTTGCATGCATTTCACTCATGTCAAAGGAACACAGTAAATATATAAATACTGTATCATGGCGCATATTTTTTTAGTTGTTTAAGTAGGGGCATTGATGATTGTTCAAGATCTTCAAATAATAAAGAAAAAATCCCAAATAAATTTAATTTGTAAAATTTCCCTATAAAATTCAATGTACGCTTGTTTCAATAATCAAAATAATAAAAGCACTTATTTTCATATATCCTTTATTTTCTACATTAAATTCGAAAATTGATTTTTAATACGGTCCATTGCCTTTTTCCATTTTGATAAAATACGAGAGTACTTTTCGACAATGAATTCGAAATGAAAATTGAACTGCCACTATAATAACATAAAAATTGAATTATGTACTTTACCCACATAAAATAATTGAAATTTTAAATTAGTTCAATATTGTATAAAATTGTAATTCAGTTCAAGTGTTATCCTTTGACATTGGTAAGAATGAATTTAAGATTTTCGAACATCAAAAAAAAAGTACATATGCACATAAATTATTTTTTATAACTTTCAATTCCATTTTTTTTTTCTTACTTTTTTTTTCATAAAAAAAACATAGGAACATTCATTTTGCAATTGCGAAAAATCAACTTAAAAATTAGTTCCTTTCAATTAAACACAAATTGATTATTTTAATTTTATTGATGTATTTTATTTATTTTTATTCTATTTTATTTATATAAAATGTAAATGCATTATGGACTTATTTTGTAAACATATAACAACGCAAATATGTAAATACTGCACCTATAAAAGCTATAATCGTATGCAGAATAATTTATTGTCTTTCAATGTCTACATGGTACGCAGATATTTACGTTTTTTTTCCCCATTTATTTTAATTTATTTTATTATTTAAATAATGTAAATATGAAATAAAATATGTAATTAAAAATTAATGTTGTGAAAAAATGATTTAAAATAATATTTAAAATTTGTATTTTTAATTCGTATTATTTTGAATCAATTCACACCTACATTTTATCGCTTTCAGTTTTTTATTGGCCCCTGAAGTGAAATTATTTTTTCTGCTTTTTTGTTTTAAAATGTTGAAATTAAATTTATAGTAACTTAAAAAATGTACATTTTAAATTTGTAAAAATATATAAAATAAGAATACAAATAACAATAATATCCATATACTCAGACTTTGTAATCCTTAGAAAATACATATTTCCACTACATTGCTTAATAAAATTTTGACCACAAGACTTTTTCATGCAAAGTATTTCAGTAAATATTTTACTCGTAATTTTCAAAAGAAAAAAGAACAAAAATGGAAAAAACTTATGAAGAAACTGAATTTTTTATTGAAAGAAAGTAGTTTGTAGAGCTTTTAAATGATGAAAATTTTCCGAACAAATGGTATTTTCTCATAGTCAGTGGCCCTTATCAATTTTTTCTTAATGTGTCATAACGCGTAGGGATATTCTTTCACTACACTTTTGTTAGCGCAGTGTTGGTGCATGAAAATGGGAAAAATTATGGAAATATAACACCACCTCATACTATTTATTCATAGGCTACTTCAGCTTGTGACATATGTAATTATACATATACGCAAAAAGCTTTGGGCAACCCTTAAAAAAATTGAATTGGACCAATCAGTAAATCCACGAAAGAATAGTCAAAAACACAAAATTAGGTTACAATCTTTGTATAATATTCATGATAGAGAAATACTTTCTACACAAGCATAGACCTATAAGTAACTTCATAACTTCATAGTAAAGTAGGATCATTCGGAGATAGACCTCAAAACAAGTGGCAAACTGCTGTAGTCGAAGATCTGAACAGACCAAAAATATATAACTATAGCAAAAAGAAGGCCGGAAAATAAAGACTAGTGAATGATGACTCTAAGAAACAAAGGACCTTTTAAGGACTGATATATTGTGAAAGAAGAAGAAAAAGAAAAGAAAAATTTAAAGACTTTAAGTACTAACATATTCACACATTTTTGCACAAATTATTATGACCTCGTATACCATGCATGTTAAAAATCGTTTGAAATCCTTTTTTTTTATTATTATTTCTCCTTGTGTTGCATTTATACTTATGTATGTATAATAATTTATAATGACACATGTGAAGTTGTAGTAAATAACATGTCATATAAGCAAGGAACCTTTTTGTTATGATGTTTGAAACAAAAAAAAAAACATACATACATGCTCTTGCTCATTTATTAAATCAATTTATTATTTTTTATTTATTTTTATTTTTTTTAAATAATAACGATAATGAAAATTCATATGTATGTCTACATATAAGAAATTTGATCTTAAAAAGAGTGTAATGATTGTAATTTAATATAATAATGTATGATAGATACGTGATATCTTAATTTTTCATATATGATACACATACATACAAACACAAATTTATTATGAATACTTTTTTATTTCTGTAGTATAATTCTTGACACATGTATATTTTGTAATCAAATATAGATGTTTTTTTTTATAAAATTTGATATAGATACACATATGTATATCTTCTCAGTATATAATATATTTATAGAGACAAAACAAATTGCGTAAAGGGACGCAAGAGTAGAAAGAAGATTAAAATGAAAATTCGATATTTAGAAGTTCAAGTTATTTAATGTACATTCATCTAAGAGTTTTTATTTGTATATTATATATATACATACATACATACATACATATGTGTAAATCTAAATAGAAAATGCATTTATCAAATCTATTTTAAAATGAGAACGGAAAATTACTTTAATGCATTATATAATACTATAATAAGTATGTGAAAATATTCCCTTACATGATTGCACTATTTTAAAATTATAAAATGCAACGAACTGTTCATAAATTAAAATATAAAAGAAAATAATATAAAAAAAAAACTGTTTAAATTTATCACAGAAAGATGATAAAATTTAAAAAAAAAAAAACATTTTATTTCAACATTTTCATAAATATCTTTTAAATGTTTAAGATACTTTTGAGGAGAAAGAGAAAAGAATTTAAAATGCTTTTATTCTTTTTCTTTTTTTTTTCATTTTACAGAAAAATATTATTTTTTCTAAGAATTCAAATATATGAGTGATGTCATATTTCAAGACAATAATATTGCAAAAATATAATTTAATCATTTTTAATTTATACGGAAAAAAAATACAATTATCCTGAGATACAATATATATCCCTCGAGTTACATAGTTTATTGGTTCCATGTAAGTCAAAACCGTTCAAATCAAGATTCAGATTTGATACAAAATACAAGATTGAATACCATATGTCTCGAGGTAATACCGAAATTTTTCATCCATTTTAATTTGAAACTGGTGTAACTCAATAACCACGCAAAAAATTCCAGGAAAGCCTATATTATACATTTACATGTGTACATATGTACATACATATACATATGTATATGATTTTCTCGTAGTTTCTCGATATTAAACTTCAGTCCTTATTTCAGAAATGGAAAAGTATTATTTGCCAAAATTGGAACATTTCCATTCGAATCGTAGTTCACTTAGCATTAAAAAAAATCTTTGAAATCTCAATTTATATGAAATTATTTCAGTTTAATAGCAAATCACAATTTCCACTTCCCCAAAGAATTTCAAATATCTACGTCGATATAAATTCAATTAAGCTTTTATTGAATTTTTTTTTTTTTTAAATAAAAATGTTTCAATGCAGAAAACAAAATGTGCACCTAAAATTATTTTAACAATACCAAATATCTCTGGAAAACTTTTATACCTTTAACCTTTGACATAACAATGTATGACTTATATGTATTTATAATGTAACATGTAAAAAAGTAACATCTAATTTCATTTTAATTTTTTTTTTTTTTTTTTTTTTTGAGAAAATAAAAAAAAACAGAATCCGAGAAACACATATGACGCAATATGTTATTACGTCATAAAGAGAGAAAATAAAACAAGCACCGTATAAAAATTAAAATAAAGTATACCTTAAGGCAATTTTTTTTAATGAAAAATTTCGGTTGAATTTTAATATTAAATTTTGAGACAAAATATTTTAAATTTAAGGCTTACAATTACTATTCAAAGGTCAGAAATAATAAATTTTCAATCTATCTATTCCTCTGAATGATCTTTAATTTAGCTGATATTGTTAACAAAAATTTTCAATTGTAAAAATAACCGAAATTTATTAAACTCTGTATTATATCAACCTTTTTATTTTTTTAGAAAGTGTAAGGTGAAAGTATTTTTAGATAAAAAAAAAAATATATAAGCCCACAGTAAATGCGTATCAAATTTAATACAATTAATCAAGTTTCAAGTTTTTGTTATTAATATCAATTAGTACAAAAATACTAAATTACTAAAAAATTATCAAAATATTTCAATTAATTAAACATTTTTATTAACATTCATTTATTCAAGTATCTTCTCTTTAAAGAATTCAAATAATTACCAGCTAACATATGTTAACAACAAATTAATTATTTTACATAACCAAAAAAAAACACACAATGGCCCTTATAATTTTCTTAGGTTTTTTTTTTTTTTTTGTAAAAGGTAAATGCACTCAACATTCATAGGAACATTTTTTTTTTTATTAAAAGAAGATATTTTTAGAATTAAAAAAAAAATAAGAAAACATTTTAAAAAAAAAAAAAACAGAAGAAAACACATTTCATTCAATCGAATCTTTTTCCATTAAAAATTCAAATAGAAAATACTCTTTTACACTTATGGAAAATTTCAAAACAAATTTTAAAAAAAAAAATAAACGATAATAAAATAGAACCTTGAATATATTATTATGTACATAATTGTCTGTATCTTCACACAAACAGAACATGAGTAATTATTATTATTGAATTCATAATTATTATTATTATTTTTTTTTCTTCTTTCTTATTTTAAATTCTGTTGTTTTTTTTTTTTATTATTTTTTATTGTGTGTTGTACATTTTTATGTCTTTCGTATATTATATGATTTTGTTTTTTCTGTTCGTTTTTTTTTTCTTTTCTATTCAATAAAATCAATATTCATGTAAATTAATGCTTACGTATGTATTTTTTTTTTTTTTGTTTTTTAAAGACAAAATCAAATTCTTGATGTTAAAGTACAATTACAACCAAAAAAAATACATAAAAAAAATTTTTTCCCAAAGCTACAATACAAAATAATTGAACAGCGCCCCCCAGTAATAACACATAAGTAAAAATTTGTTAGAAACTTTATTATTTTCTTTATCTAAAAAAAAAAACATATGGTTTGTCATTTATTATTTTGTAACCATGAAAAAAATAAAAAAGTTTAAAAGAAAAGAAAGAAATTATTAATTGATGAAGGTAAATAAATAAATATATGTATATAAAAATTCAAGAATATTTTTTTTTTTTTTTTAAAAACAACACGACACAACGGATGTCCAATTTTCTTTTTTTTTTTTTTAATCATTTCAAATTTTCCTTTTACATAAAATTGTCATAAATCGACAAAAAAAGAAATTGAAATTGAAAAATAATTACAAAATAAAAATAAGTAATCGATTAAATATAATTAAAAATAAAAAAATTTATTTTTATTTTGCTTATTATTTTTGTGGGTTTTGTTTTTGTTGTTGTTGTTCTTGAATGCCTTGAAGTAATAAAAAGTAATTATAAAGAACAAAATAAGAAGGAAAAGATCATTCTAAATTTTTTTTTTTATTCTTACTTTTTATTTTTAAATGAATTTTCCTTTTTTTTTTCCTCTCTTCGTCCTTTCAAGATAATATAATTCGCTTTAGATTTTAGAAATATTTCAAAGTTTTCATTTTGTATAAGGAATTTTGTTTTTTTGTTTTTGTATTTTTTAATTAAATTTTTTTTTTTTGTTAAAAGAAAAAAATGAAAAAGAGAGAAAAATTTGAAAAAAAACAAAAGAAATTCTAATAAAATTAATTTTTCAATTAAATAAAAATAATACATACATATTTTTTTTTTTCAAGTTTTCTTTTTACCTTTAATTTTTTTGGCTTTCCTTGAAAAGAACAAGTTTTGTATTTTTGAAATTTTTTTGAATTTACAGGAACTTCTTTTTTTTTTTTTTTTTAACAATCACATATTATTTTCATAATTTTTAATACATTTTCTTATTAATTTATTTTTATTTTTTTTTTCTTCAAATTTATTTTTATCACATTCACGTTAACCACACTAACTAGGTACTATGAATTTGTTTCATTTTACGTTGTAACCAAATATTTAAAAAAAAAAAAACTAATTGAAATATCAATAAAAAATTTGATAGTAACTTTTTATTATTATTATTTCATTTTGAATTTAAAGAAAAATAAAAATGACAAATATTTTCAAAATGCCGGACTATCACTTAAACTGCACTCTTATATATATATTTTTTTTTCTAATTTAAAAATTTACGCACACTGATAGCGAAAAATAAATTCAAAATTCACAAATTACGTTTTTTTTTTTGTCACATAGCTGAAAATTTTTTAAAATCGAAAAAAAACTATTTTTTTTTTAAATTTATTTTCTTTTTTAACCGTCGTTTTTGAATTATACAAAAGGAAAATTACAAAGAACAAAAAAAAGAAAAAGAAAAAACAAA
This sequence comes from Bombylius discolor, assembly GCA_939192795.1. Taxonomy (NCBI): domain Eukaryota; kingdom Metazoa; phylum Arthropoda; class Insecta; order Diptera; family Bombyliidae; genus Bombylius; species Bombylius discolor. The sequence continues at coordinate 37,851,893 of OW584240.1, forward strand.
CAAATAGCACGATTTAATTTAATAATATGAAAATTTTTGTAATAATTCCATGTAATCACGTTTACATCTAATCAACAACTAAACCTAATAAAAATAATGCACTACAATTTTAAATGAAAAAAAAAAACACCAAATACATAAATTCGTATGAAAGAGTTTTGAAATTCAGTATGTGTATTTTGAAGGTAAATTCTGTAAACATAAATTTAGCGCATGCTTCATATAAATTCAAAATAAAATGAACAAATTGAAATGTGTGATATTAATTCTCTTAACTGAGTACATAATGTATGTAAGTATGAAATATATGAATACATTCGATTTACGGTCCATTATAGATGATCCTTTTGAATGTGTACAACAAAACATTATTAGTATGTTTAGAGAAAAATTTTGTATCGAAAATGCACAAAATAATTGTATCGAATTTAATCGAAAATCGATATTTATTTTTTTAGCGGGAAAATATTTGATTTTTTTCTTTTTTTTAATTTATTGGTCTAACTAACAATTTTCTCGATAATACATAATTTTAATTAATTTTTATTTCTGAAACTTGATTTTGGAACATTTGTACAATAATTTTGTGTTTTGTATAAAAACTAAAATTTAAATCGAATTTTTTGAGTACGTTTTTTAGAAAAGTCTTCTGTATTTTGTTAGATTTTTAAGTCTATTCCAAAAATATTTGATTTTTTTTTTATCGAAGAAACTGCTAAATTAAAGTATTCTTTGAGTCTAAGGGGAAAAAAAGGTAGATAGAAAGTAACGATTGAAAAAATTTTATTTTGAACCTATTTTAATTTTTACCGATATTTATTAGACCACCAAATGCAGCAAAATTTTTCAGAAAATTAAAGAGAAGCCTTACAAGATGCTGTTGATCAATGTTAGTCACCACAGACAGATCCTTTGATAGACAAATGTACATATAAAATGAAAACGGACAGGATTGGGAAGTACAACGATTATTTTATTTAAACTTTTGCATAGCAAAAAATTGACGTAAGTTGAAACAAATTTAATTTTGATGAAATATCGACCAAAAGTCAATTTGCGTACGTTTGAAGGGTCATCTACTTCACTTCATACGAAAATAAAAACAAAATCTTAAATGGTATTCTTAAAAAAAAAAACACTTTATTTTCTATTTTACTTATAAAAAAAGAAGAAAAAACAAATACATTTTCCACTCATTTTATTTAAGTAATAGTTTTCATATCAGCCAACGATTGGTATTTGTAGTTAATCATATCCTTTGAGGTTCGAGTGGCAGTTTCAATATAATTTTGTACCAATTCTTCCAATTCAACCAGAGCCTTAAAAATACATTATAAAAGTTATTCGTTTTTTTTTTTAACTCAAATTTTCAAAAATAAACTTATAAATTAATTTTTTTTTTTTAACTGAAATATCATAAACTTACTTGTTTATATTCGATATTATTTTCAACATCATCATCTGAATTTAATCTTAAACCATGTAAAAGTAAATCAATTGAATTTAATGGCATACACATTGCTGGTAATGTTGCAATTAATGCATTCTTTAAACCAAAATATTCTTTTCCTCTGCCTAAAATTGCCCATATATATTCTTTAGCAAGATCAGCTGCTTCTAATAAACGATCATGTTTAATAAATAATCGAAGTAATTCAGATGCATTTGATAACTAAAAAAAAAAAAAACGTGAATAAAAAATTGAATTTCCATTTAGATTTTACTTTTTTTCTAATGTTACACAAAAAAATCCATATAAATTCTTGGATACTAACCTTATACGATGAATATAACCATTGCGGTAAAAATGCATTTAACATTAAAATTTTATTAACAACACATTTTCGTATTATCGTTGAATTTGGCTCTTCATAATCTTCAATCAATTTTTGTAATAATAACCAAGACATATCAACTGCATTGCTCTTATGTGGTAAATCTATTGATCAGAATATAATTTCATTTATTAATTGATTTTCAATTAAAGAGAATGTCCTTAAGTAGAAAAGAATGCGTTTTAATTTGCAGTATATGCATTCTACTTAAATAAAATCATTGAAAAAAAAAAAAAAACAAACAAACACTTCTCTATTCAAGAAAAAACAAATCACGAAAAAAATAATTAAAACAAGAAAGTTCAATTGCCAGAACGTTCTAAACAAAAATTTTGGAAATTTTTAATTGATTTTTAATTTCCATGTCAGTTATCGTTTAAAATCTGTTGAACCGCTGCAATGGAGACCAAGTTATATTTTTTTTAAAGACGACAGGACATGAACATATGAGTTTCAAAAAAAAAAAAAACAGATTGCAGAATACATGCCTCATGATACAAAAAAAAAAAAATTTATAAAATAAATTATAAAATATTTTATGCTGTATTAATCGAAATTAATTTTTAATGTTACTCACCAGCTAAATCATTTTCTTGAAGCCATGTTAATGCATCATTTGGATTTTCATCTACTGTTCGTATACATGCAGCTGTTAAACTTTCAAATATTGGTATTAAACTTATCTTAAAACCAGTTGATAATTTTAATGCTGATGTATATAATCCATTACTAGCTAAGATAATAGCAAGTTCTTCAGGTCCAACATTCATAAATGAACTGATATCACGTCGATAATGTGCTAAACATAAAAATGCTTCAGCTTGTAATAATTCTTTTTTAACATCTGGAATTTCAATTACTACAACTTGTTCTTTAATGGTAGCAATATCCTGAAAAATTATTTAGAAAAAAAAAAAAACAAAAAACAAAATTTACATAAATACAAATTACTTGCATAATTTGATTTTTTTTTTTTTCTTACACCATCAATATCCATTACATTTGCTGCAGCTACTGCTGATGATGTTGTTGTATCATCATTAATAACTGGTTTTGCAATCCATTGAAAACGTTCATCAATTAAATGTAAACAATTAATACAAATTAATAAACAATCATAACGTTTTTCAACTGATTCCAATGAATCTGATTCTAATTGTAAACGCATTGAATATTCATACATAATTGATGATGCTTTTCTCATATTACCTTTATTAACATGAAATGCATATAAAAAATCATATAATTCATTTGATTCAATTGATAATGATCTAGCACGTGATTCAACAATATTTTCAAATTCATCTTGTAAACCAGTATATGGAAAATGCATTAATAAATCTAAACGTTTTTTATTAAATAATGATACAACTAATTGTCTTAAACAATCTTTACGTCGTGATAAATCAGCATTATAAATTAATGAATGATATGCTTCTTCATAATGTTCCAATATTAAATGATTATTAAATATAATTGATTGAAACATTGGTAATTTTGGATCATTCTTATTTAAAATACCAATTGCTGCTTGTGCAATTAATATTATATAATCTAATGCATTTTGTTGTTCAAATAATTGTATTACTTTTAAATAATAACGTGCTGTTGTTTCATCAATTGTTAAATTACTACTATCATTCATTTGATCATCATCATCGTCATCATCATCATCGTCATCATCAAGAATGATGTCATCATTTGATGATGATTTTAAAATTTTATCTTTTAGAAAATGTTCATTTTGAACACCTTTTATAGATTGTAAAAATAAATCATATGCTTTATTTGTTTCACCATTATCTAAAAGTGAAACAGCTAATATGAATTGTCCTAAAAAGAAATAGAGAAAAAAAAAAACAAATCAAAATTGTTTTAAAAATTAAATTTTATAATTAAATTCTGATTAAGCTTTTAAAATTGTTTTTTTTTCGATTTTCCACCTTTACAGAAGCTTAATCCAAATTTATTTTTAATTTACTTGAACAATTATTCCATTCGCACCAACTGTTTAAAAGTCGAACATATTCTTGTATAACGGTGTGCATACAACTGGTGAAAAGCCATTCACCAAAAACAAAATTACCAGAAACTGCCCAACTGAAAAAAACAAAACCAAAAAATATAAAAAAATTGGTAAATTACTCAATTATTTTTTTTTATTGATTAGCCACGGCGTAAGGGTATCCCTTTACTGCACTTAGGGTAACACACAGCGCTTGCGTATGAGGATTGAAGAAGGTGAATGGGGAAAACTTACATCAATTGAGTAGCAATGTTTGCAAGTGGTAATAAAGTAAATTGCCAATATGAGTTTGTTCCTTCAAATCTTTCCGAAAATAGTGATAATGCAGTATAAAGGCCTTTCGAATTTAAAAATATTCTCAGTAGCGGTGCTAATTGATTTTGACCATTGAAAAATGGTCGACCATCAGTTAAATGTAATAAATGTAATCTCTGTGCGGTGCTGTCCCTATAAAAAAAAAATCAAAAATCAAAATATTATGTCTATTTGCATTGCATTTTGTGTACGCCTTACAATGAAACCATTTGATGAAGATTAACTGGAGTTTCACATATCCAAACCATAACATAATATGATTGAACAAATACAACTGTTTCTGGCATAAATTGTGAACGTATCGTTTCCAATACATCACATGTACATATTGAAAAAAAATCAATTAAAAGTTGTTGTAAAATTAATAAATTACGGCATAAAGAATATCTGCAAAAAGAAAAATTATAAAATTTAATTTAACTAAAATAAAAACGGATTAAAAGACCTTATATGCGCTATTTGTCTAACAGTTTCTGATAAAACAGATAATCCAACATTGCTACCAAATAAATTTCCTATATTTAAGAAAAATTTTGTTGATTTTGATAAACCTAAAAGAAAATAAAAACGCAATAAATTTAGGTATTTTGTAATTTTTTAATATCTTACTATCATGAGTTCTCATCGCTTCTGGATTTCCAAGATCTAATCGTAAATTATCCAATAAAATTGCCATTGATGTACGTATATCAGTGATTGATTGTAAATTTTGTCGTAAATAAATCAAAAAATCTTGTGGAAAAATCTATGAAGAAAAAAAATTTGTTCAAAATTTTGTTGAGATATTTTAATGTTAATTATTAATTTACATACCTCTCTATTTTGTTCTAATGTACTTGTACCAGATATTAATTCTGATATAATTATATCTGGCATTTCAAGTTGATATAATTTTTTATCAATTTCTAATTTAATTTCATCAATTAAATTATTTTCAATTTTTGATAATATTATAATTAAACGACCAAAATCTTTACTTTGTTTTTCATTTATACCAAATTGTATTTGTATATAATTTTCTAATTCATAATTTTCTTCATTTGATGTTATCATTAAATTTTCTAATGATTCACATGGTCTTAATAATGTAAAAAAATTCTTTTTTACAACACAAATACCATCAATTGAATTTAATAATACTAAACCAATTGGTTGACATGATTTTATATGATATTGTTCACAACATGAATAAAATCTTTCCCAATATCTTGTACATATATCAATATATTCATCATCAGTTACATCGAAATCTTTAATTTCTTTTTGTATTTCAGTTTCAACAGCTTGACAAACATGATCTTTTAATACATGTATCGGAAGATTCATATCAAAAATAAGGAAATAAATCTAATTAAAATTTAAAAAACAAACAAAAAAAATATCGTAAGAAAGTTAAATCTAAAACTTGAATAAAAATAAAAAATGACTTATCATTACCATAAGAGCTTTTGTAATAACACTTCTATCAAATTTTCCTGGATGAAAAATATATGAACAATATGCTTGTCGAGGATCAACACCTTGTTCAACAGAAATACAAAAACGATCTGGTGGTGGTTCCATTGCAGCTGATACCCAATTAACACCAGCACCATTACCAGGTGATAGAGAGAAATTTGAAATAGCAAATTCTCCTTTAATTTAAAATTAGAAAAAAAAATCAAAATGATGAAAAGAAAAAATTTCATAAAACTTTAAACTTACCTTGAGGATTACACCATAAAGCCCATATTCTATTCTCAGATACTTCAAAATCAGCTAAATCTGATTGTGGTGCAGATATACGTTTTGTTCTTGACATTGAATAATTTGAACTACCATCCCATGATATTTTTACATTAACAAATTCAGAACCCATTGAATGGCATAAAAATGCACAAACATTTGTTTCATTCACTTTACGAAGAGCATTTGATTGTGCTATAAAAGTAAACATTTTTATTATACATATTTTAAATCGATAAAATACAATAAATTTTTAATTTTACCTCCTTGTGAACGTAATTCATTTCCATATCTCAGACAACTTAATGAATAAATACATTGAAATGTTTTTGTTGACCACATTCGAAGTTGATCATCACGATACAATGCAATCAAAAATGTTTGCTCTCCAATATGATTGAATACAAGGGAAGTTGCATATTCACTATCTGATGAATTCTGTTTTCCTCTAAAATACAAAAAGACGTATTAAACATTTATTTTCTTAATAAATTTCGTTCTTTTACGTTAAAGCTCCTTTAATATTGGAAATGATTCTGGGAACTATATAAGAACTTTCTTGTAATGTATGAAATGTTGTATGTCCAGTTTGACAATTCATACAGTAAAGCATTATGTAAGATTGATATGCTAAACCAAAGTATGCATCTTTTCCATTTGGTGATAGATAACTGGATGCAGCATGAGGTATAGGATTATCTAATAAAGATTTTTTTTTTTTAAATTCTAGATTAGTTTATCAAATTACCGACTTTCACTTACTTGAAGATGTTGATTGATTAATAACATGAAATGTTGATGGATCTCTTGTCGATATACCACAATCACGAAATATTGAAAATGATTTTGTTTCACTTGAATCATTTTGATATATAATATCAGGATGAGGATAATTTAAACGATGTAAACTGCTTACTGTTGCTACCAAAATTGTAACAAAATTATGTTCTTGTTCAGTTATTGTAACAGAAAGTACTGGTGAATCAGTAAATTTATAACGTACATTATTATCATATAAATTAAAATCTAAACTGATTTCAGACAATTCCAGGACATCATGATAAGTCCGCCTGTTCAAAAAGTTTTTTAAGGTTATGTTTCATGTATACAGTGAATTTTGAGTAATTATAAAATTTTTATACAAACCAATAAATAAAACGATTTCTTGTATGATTTTTTAAAGAATTGTTAAAACAATAACCACCAGCTTTTTCTGCAACTTTTATATCTTGTAATGTACTTTGTGTTCCACCTAAAATATTGAAAACAATTTTCTTATTAAAAATCGAAAGTCTTATAAAACAGACCGCATTCGCAATAATTACCTGTATTTAAAGCAATTTCATTCCATTTATCTTGATTTTGTAAATCAGGCACAACTTCTCTGTAACTAAAAGCTAAATCTCCCATTTTTTTAATCGTAAAAACTAAAAAAATTAACAAGCAAAACTCCTTCCAACCGCCAAGCCAAATAAACGACACCGACAAAAAAAAATGAATAAAATTAGTGCTGTTAGCTCACCCATTTATTCCTGTTTAAGAAATTTTCAAATCATAAGGCAAAATAATAACAAGGGAAATTTCGCAATTTTTATATTTTTCGATTTTTAATTATTTTTCCTGTGAAATAAAAATAATTTAAACACACAAAATTGTTTTAAAGGGAATTTAAGCATTTTTTAACATAATTTTCATGTTTCTCTCGCTTAATTTCAATAAAAATGCACTTTTCGAATTTGTACATTCAAATCTCCTTCAGGACGCTGTAATAAAATATGAAATACACCCCGTTTTGAAAATCAAAATCAATGAATCGAAAATTATTTTCAAAATAATTGAAAATTTACAATAAGTTCACTTAAAATAATTAATTCTAATTGTAAAAGCACAAAGGTACACAAATTATTCCTCTATTTCGTCGAAAAAAACGATATTATCTTATTGACCATTTATTCAACAAAATGGTGTTCTTGTAAGGTTGAAGCGGTATAATTTTCAAACGACATAGGGTACAGAGTTGATTCATTGTAAAGCATGAGAGATTATCTAAATTTTCTTTGAAAGTACTAAGAAACTAGAATGTACCGCTAGCGAATAATAAGATGTAGTTTTGAAGAAATGTTTTTTTATTCATAGATAATTTAAAAATATGAAATACCTGCTTTACTACATTTTGTCGAATAATTTACTAAATTTTATTAAAAAAATGAAATAAAAATGATAAAAAATGTTATGAGTGAATTGAAAAGTTGGCAACAATCATCAGAACCAGAATTATCAAATCAAGATATTAAATACAAAAATAACATAAATGAAATTTTATTAAAACATCAAGTTCATCAACATCGGTCCATCAAATGTTACAATACAGATGTTAAAGAACGTTTAATAATTCAAAGTTGTTATGCTGTTGAAACCAAAGAAATTTACAAGGAAGCACCAATGAATACTTTCCGATGAGGTGTATTCTGCAAGAGGAGGCAAAGATTTACCATCTTTTACTTCTCTGCAGTTGCACGAACATCGGGGGAAAGGTGTTTCCTTGTTTCCAAAACAAAGTGGGACTAGTTCCGGTGACGGATTCAGCCCATTAGTGACCTTGTGTCAAAATAAAACACAACACAAATTGAAAAATCACATGTTTTTATTTATCTTTTTGATCTTGAACATTTACAAGTGCACTTTCTGGTAATATTTTTGCAACTTTTCTTGGTTCTTTTGCTAATGTTTCAGGACATTGCATTTCTGTCCAACTAACTGGAACCATTGGTGCACCATATGGACCACTTTCATTTGCTAAAGCAACAACAACTCCTAATTCATTTTCAGCCGTGCTCAATTGATAACATGAAAGTTCAGTCTGTGGAAGCTTGTAATTTAAAAAAAGTAAAAAAAATTTCAAATCAGTTTTTTTTAATTTCATAATTTTATAAACTTACAATTCTAGCTAAAATTATATCACCTGGACGAAAACATTTGTACATTTCAATTCTATCTTTATCTGTTGCTCTTACATCTTCTCTTCTTAGAATAGCTCTAAAATGTAAAATATAATAATTAAAATGTTTGATAACTTTATTAATTCAAATACTAATCAAGGTGAATTAATTTTTTTGTTTTTTTGTTTCAATGTCTTTTTTGTCCATTGGATATGAAATTTTACAACTAAAGAAACTTAAAATTTACCTGTATGGACGATTTAAAATATGATCTCCGATAAATGTTATTGAACATTTAGCAAATCTTTGATTAATTTGTGATATTTTTGCAGTAACAATATCACCAGCAATTGGTACAATTGTTTGATGATTAAAACATTTCACTTCGATGATTTTTGACTGTGAAAATAAAATGAATTTTATTAAATAAATAAATCCTCTTGATACATGAACAGGTATATTAGTTATAATTTAATTAGAAATTTTAACAAATACCTTATCTTGATTACGAATATTCACTGTACCCGCTAATGTTGCATAAATATAACCTTGTCTCTCATATGTTCCTTGTCCAGCTATAACATTTTCTTCAGATAATGCAAGTCTTTGTCCAGGTACACATATCAAATCTGATTTTTTTAATTTATTATCTTCTTCTGTGTTCATTATAATTTTTCATAAATTTATAAAATATAAAATTGTTTAAATATTACAAAATAAAAAATGAATTCGAAGTAAACAAAAAAAAAAACACGTTATAAAAACAAAATCACAAAAACATCTTGAAGTCTTCTTCCTTTCGTTTTTAGAGAATAATGTGTATACATGAAAGTCGGATCGGATCACAAGTTCAGAATCAAATCTGTTTCAAAATAAACTAAAAATTGTAACATAGACTGTAAATAAAATATATAACAGTCAATATATATTGCTGAAAAAATTTATGTTGCGTAATAGCATCATAATTATTCACGATGCTTTAGTTACTTATGAAACTTACTCAAAGAGAATTGATCTTTTGTGGCCTGTACCTGCGTAATTCCCAAGTTTCGGGTGGAATACAAATTACACGTGGGGAACAAAATTATTTGTGTAATATTTTACTATTTCTTATCCAATGCGAAATTTTACAATAAACAAAAATCTGTACAACCAAATTTTTGTTGCAATTTTCATTTTAAAAATAAAATTTGTACATAAATATAACGGTTTATGATGCTATTCAACTTAAAATTCGACTGAAATTTCTAGTATGTAGCTTAAACTAGTATAATTTTGGATATGAATTTAGGTATTATTTTTAACGCTACTTGAATTCAAATTTGTTTGTATATGAACATAGTAACTAGGAAAGGAACTGTCACACAGCGAAAACATAAATAAAGGAAGAAGGAATCAAAACAAATTCTACTGGATTTTATTTTGACGAATTGTTTATTTTAATTTTGTCGAAATGGATATTTGCCGAATTTGTGAAGAAGATACTAATGATTTAAAAGATATATTCACCGGTGAAGAGATAATTCACAAAATAACATCATGTGCCAGCGTAAATGTACGTAAATGTAATTTGTGAATATCAAAACAAGGAGCATTTAAATCTGTGATTACTTTAAGTTCAAATTTTTCGATTTTTTTTTTTAAAGACAAAATTCCTTTTAAATCCCCAAACATTTTAAACAACAAGATATTAATCGAAAATATAAATTGAATCATTCAGAAATCATCCACTCTAATACTAAATTTTCTAATATTTCTTATTCGTTACAGATTGAATTAAATGATCAACTTCCAAAATATATTTGTAATAAATGTGAAAATAATTTAGAAATTGCATATAAATTTAAAAAACAATGTGAATCAATTGATCATAAATGGAGAATATTTTTGGAAATAAATGATAGAAAAAATTTTGAATATATTCTTGATGAATATGGATTAAATGAAGAAGTTGATGATGAAAACGTGAAAATAGAAGAAGAAAAAAATGAAGTTCTAGAATATTATTCAGATTATAGTTTAAAAGATGAACAACAACAAGAAACTGAAGTAATAGAAAATAGTACAGTTTATAGCACAAATGCAGAAAATAATGAAATTGATGAGTATATCATCGAAGAAGAATATCTCGAGACTGATAATGATGAATTAAAAAATGATAATGAGGATGATGAAGATACATTTGTTGAAATGATTACATATGTAAATTCGAATAGTGATTGCAGCCAAGAAAAAGATGTAAGTACAAACTGCATTAAACTTCTGCGTTCTTTAAATTGAATTTTAAGGTTCATGGTTTATGTTTTGATGGAAATTGTTAATCATTAACAACAACAACAAAAGTAACTAATTTCTTTTTTTCTGAATTGTTCATTGTCAAGATCCTTTCTTCATATCAATCTTATAGATACTTCTCATCTCTTATTGACGCTTTTGTTCCTTAAATAATATTTTTACCTAATTTTCACTTTTTTTTTCTTTGGATTTCAGTATACTACAGAGGATAAAGTGTTCAAAAATGAATTACATAATCAACCAAAATCGGATAATGATGAAAATTCAAGAATTTTTCAATGTGATACATGTAATTTAGAATTAACCTCATATTTAGATTATAATAATCATAAAAAATTTCATGGTAATCAAAGATATCAATGTTCAATATGTTTAAAATGGTTTTCAAAACGTTTTCTTTTAAAAAATCATTTAATCATACATGGAAATAATAAAAAATTATATAAATGTAATAAATGTGATAATACATATTCAAATCAAGGTAATTTAGATCGTCATATTAGACATTTTCATAATAATTTACGACCATTTACATGTGAAATATGTGGTGTAAGTTTTTCACGTTCACATACATTCAAAATACATCAAGCAGTACATATAAATGAAAGAAATTATAAATGTGATATCTGTGAAAAGGGGTAAGTTTTATTGAACAATTAAAAAACATTTTAAAATTGTGGCTTATAATATATAGCTAACAAATAAAATTTGCACAAGATTATTCTTTCCTTCTGTGCTATCAGTTATCACAGCCTTACCTTAAGTCTTGACCTTCTGTTGTCGTTTTGTGTCCGTCCATTTCCGAGGCTTCTCTTTCGGCTCCGAGTTAAATTTTACAAGTAAAGGTTGGTAGCCACTCGCTCAATCCCTTTTTGGGAGATCACAGCACTCGCAATTTTCGTCTGACTGATGTCATTTCCGGGACCTAGCACTTGCAGGAAATAGGAACTCAACAGTTGCAATACTAGACTGTGACGAAGAGTATCCTCCCACAGACGACCACCCATTTGCATAAAATTAAGCTGAACAAGAACTTGTTACTTCAATTTTATTTGTTAGCTAAATTTGAGCCATTAAAAAAAATTTTTTATCATTATTAACTTACTTTTTCTGTTTTTTTTTTATAGATTTAAAGTTTTATACTACCTTAAACTTCATAAAAAAATTCATTTACCAAAAGAATTACGTAAAAAATCATCGTCTTCATCAAGAGCAGTAGTAAAATGTAAAAATCAAAATAAAATTCCATCATCATTATCTTCATCTAAAACATCTTCCAAAACAAATAATATTGTATGTCAATATTGTGGTAAATTATCAGCATCTAAGACTGTACATGTAAATCATATGCGTATGCATACTGGTGAAAAACCGTTTATATGTAAATATTGTGGTAAAAGTTTTGCATTTCGTCCATCATTACGTGTACATGAATTTGTACATACTGGTGAAAAACCATATGAATGTGATATATGTGGTATACAATTTCGTCAATTTGGTCATTTAAAAGGTCATAAATTAATACATACTGGTTTAAAAAATTATAAATGTGAATATTGTGATAAAAGTTTTGCATTAAAATCAAATTTAGTTGTACATACACGAACACATACTGGTGAACAACCATATACATGTATTATATGTAAAAAAAAATTTTCGGATTTAAATTCATTCAGACGACATAAACAAATTCATAATGATGATAATAAAGGATAATTTAAACAAATAAACTTTAATTTTAATGAAGATCCAAGCTAAGATAAACTTGAATACAAAAAAAGCAATCACAAATGCTAGGTTCCCGTGGAAAGTCATAAAAGGAAATGGTATTCGTCAATTGAATTAAATTAAAGACGAAATAAAGTGTTATAAGAACTGAAAAAAAAATGGTAAAAAAACTCTAAAAAATCAATTTTGTTTTTTATTTTAAAATTCAGCAAGCTATATTTTTTTTTCTTGGAAAAATCTTTCTGTAAATTGAAGCAAAATTATGGTGTGTGATAGGATTTCTGAATCTTCCTGTCTGCTGAAAATTTCTTTAAAAGGAAGGACTGGTGGGTTGTCGTAGGGTCATGAAAGTAGTCAGAGATTCTATATGCAGGGCCTTCTCTAGGATAAGGATGCGTACATGGAATCCTAATGTAATAAGAATGGGAGACATCTGTTTTAAATCACTAGATAAGATTCTACTAGAGACGAGGTACAGAGTACAGTGGATTCTCCTGTATCATTGCTCGTGAATGCCTACATCCTCTCCACCCACAAAACAAATCAAAAAGTCGACAATTTATCCTAATTGAACGACATATCACTTGATAATAAATTTTGATTTGGAAAGGATTGTGTTACAAAGTATTTTAATGGACGATCAAATGACATAGTACATGTCTTATAAATTTTCAAAATTGGAGTTAGATTTTACAAAATTGCAAAAAATAAAAAAAACCTAAACTTAAAACTTTTAATTAAGCTTGTATAATTTATTTTGAATTTAATGATGAAACAATTTTATTTTTACATAATTTTACTCTTAAAAATATATTTTTTTTCAATTTGTTGGTTTTTTAAAAATCATCAGTTATCATAACATCTGACATAAATTTCTTATAGATATTCATAAATTGTGCAACGAATGCTTCCAAATGAAATATATGTTTTGAACCATTTTGCATTCTATGCTCATATATGCATGCATATTCAATTGTTTTAGCTTTTAATGTCATATCACAATTTTTAACAAGATTTTCAACTAAACTTTTAAATATAATATCAGATGGTATACCCTGTGATAATAATTCATATAAACGTTCACGTATTTTTTCTAATTTATTTGGTGTTTGTTCATTCATAATTTGATTAGCTGTTTCTTTTAAATAAATTTGCCAATCTAAATCAGTTATATCTTGATTTGATGTAAATGGATATTGTTGTACTTTACATGCTTCTAACATTAATATAGCACGTCTTAAATTACGTTCAGATTTAATTGAAATACGTTTTGCTAAATTTTCTGGTAATGTTAAACCTTCTTTTTTACATGTATTTTGTAATATATTAATAATTTGTTCAATTTTTGGTGCTGATACACGTATACCTAAACAACGACTACGTATTGCTGGTATAACTTTTGATATTGAATTTACTGATAATATTATACGGCATGTTTTAACATATTTTTCCATTGTACGTCTCAGTGCATGTTGTGCATCTTTTGTTAATTCATCAACTTCTGATAATACAATTACTTTAAATTCTCTTTGACCATTTGGATCAATTTGATGTGTTTGTGCAACTTGTTTAATTAAATCAATTATAATTGTACGATCATAAATACCAGCATCAGATGGATTAACTTCTAAATGATAATTACTACCAACCGTAATAATATCAATTTTACGATTTGATGGTGTTGTAAAATTCATTGTTTCACTACGTAAACGTTCAACTCCAGGACCATATAATTCTCTTAATAAACACATTATTCGTGTTTTTTTACCAGCACCAGATGGTCCATAAAACATCAAATGTGGAAAATCGCCTTGTTGTGATAGATTTTTAAGTTGTTCAGCTTGTTCCTAAAAAAACAAAACAAAAAAACATTTTAAATTTATATTAAAAAGTTATTTTAAAACTAGATACTCATAGATATGATCCATAAATTGTAAAAATAGGTACCTTATGGTAATCAAGTTTTGATAATTCACGTGGACGATGTTTATCAACCCAAAGAGACATCTTTTTCAAATGTAATTTCGTTGAAAAACTTGTAAATGTTATATGTTTTGCAAAAAAAATAATAAAATTCAATTTTAACTTTATAATTTCACAAAATAACGTAAAATAAGAAAGGAATGTGTGAAGTATTTCTTAATTCTTATGCTTCTTATTTCGTTTCGTCAAATCGTCAATCGAAATTTCCCGCCAAACACAACAAAATAATGAAAAATATTATTTGCTTCATACACTATACAGTGAATAGTGATGTTAGTTCGCTACTCTATTCCTCTGGAAATATTAAAATTTATTAGGGAAAATAGCTAAGGGAAATATTACAATTTTTATTTTTTTCAAATTGTTTTACTATATTTTCTCTAGAATAAGACTAAATTTGACACGCAATAAACATAATTTTGAAAATTTTTCAACATAATTTTCATGTTTCTCTCGCTTAATTTCAATAAAAATGCACTTTTCGAATTTGTACATTCAAATCTCCTTCAGGACGCTGTAATAAAATATGAAATATTAACCGAGTATAATTTAAAAATATGAAACACCTGCTTTACTACATTTTGTCGAATAATTTACTACATTTTAGTCAAACGTCTAAAATGAAGTACAGTAGTACAGTACTGAGTACAGTACAACATGAACAACACTGCTCATATTCAATTGTTCACGGCACTACGGCAGTCATCTTGTAAATCTAGGAAGCAGAAAAAAGTTGGGTTTCTTAAAATTTTTGAAACAAAGTAATTAAATTTTGTGACCAAAAATTAAATATTTGGAATTTAATCTTGATTTTAATTGAAAATAAATAAAAAATGGCTGAGGTTGTGGGATTCATGCAGGAGCTTCTGCTTCCAGCTTATGAAGAATTGAAAAGGAGTAATTTGGCTACAGAATCTGAAATAAGGTAAAAAAAAAATTTTTTTTTTCTCGATTATTTATTTAATTCAACTTTTCAAGTCTAATTACAATAATTTTAAAAATAGAATTAGGTAGTACTTCCACATTAAATAGTCTGTATAATAATTCTGTCTCCAACCTCCCTCAGCATAGTTCATCCTTCATCTTTCATGCCATCCCATCCCATTATCATGTTGGATAAGCGTTTTATTATAGCTCCACAAGAACTCCATTTTGAATTTTCATCAAATATGGAGGTCCTGACTCCTAATATATTTTTGTAGAAACCTAGAAACAAAAAAATTTTAGGTATAATTTTGTAGAAGATGATTGAAAATTGATCTCAGAATATTCTCAAGAAATTGTTTTAAAAAAATCCAGAAATATTGAGCAAAATTGTTCAACATTCCAAAGCAAATTTTCTATGAGAAAATATTTTTCACTATTGAAATTTATCTTTAAATCCTTGATTTATCATTAAGGAAAAAAAAGTACTCGAGTTTAAATTGAAACGCTTGCTTTTTTGTTTGTTTTCAAATTTCAGAGATATAAAAAAAAGACGTGATGAATTGGAATATAAATTAACTAGAAAAGAAAAAACAATGAAAACATATGGTGAATATATTATTTACGAGAGAAATCTTTTAAAATTGTTAAAAAAACGCGAAAAGAATAAAAGATCAGATGGTCATGAAAAACAAATGCAATCAATAGAGAATTTTGTTAAGAATCATGTTAAGAGTCTTTTTAATCAAGCATTACAAATATTCTATTTTGAGAAAAGATTATGGGATAGTTATATAAAAACTTTAATAGAATATGGAGATATTATTCAAGTATCAGATTCTTATGAAAAAATGTTACAGGTAATTTGTGGAAAAAAACAAAAGAAAATTTAAGAATTTTATTAACTAATTTTTTTTTTTCTTTCATTAATATATTTTGTTTAAAAAAATAGTATCACAGTGATAAACCTAAAGCATGGTTAGATGCAATTGAATTTGAATGTAAAGATGTTGGTAATATGGCCAAAGTACGTCAATTATTATTACGTGCTATACAAAAACATCCAACAGATGCCGATATAAATGCTACATTTATTAAAATCTTACTTATTGAAGTTGAAAAAATGAGTTCTGATTTGGTTTTAGAAAATAATACAGCATCAGAAAGAGTATGGAAAATTTTTAAATTAATTGTTCTGTTTTCTTATTAAATATAAGATTTTTTTCTAATTTAATTTTTTTTTTTTCTATTTTTTATTTTAAAAAAAATAAAATAAAGGATATTGCTTTGAGACGTATTGAATTAATTTATGAAAGTTCAAAAGAAAAAATAAACGATTTGAATTATTTAACAAAAGTTTTGAGCTATTTAGAAAAATATCCATTCACAAAAAGAACTCAAAAGCTAGTTATTAAAGATATGATGGATTTATTTCCAAGATCAGAAAAAACATGGCATACTTTTGCATTACGTGAACTAAATGGTCTTAGTGTTGCTGATGCACTGAACGAAAAAGATGAAGGTATAAATTTTACATAAAATTATAATTAAAAAAAAAAAAAAAAGTGTGAATATTGAATTTATTAAAAATTCTTGTTAATTTTATTTTTCTCCAATAGAAGAAAATAAACCAAATTCAGTAACGACAACAGAATCAGCTGGAGATGATGAAGTAGAAGCAGTCGAAGCAGATGGGTCAAAAGCAAAACCAGGACCCAGTCGAGTAAAAACTGACGATGAAATTGACGTTAAACCTGATTTGGAACCAGCTCAACCTCGAATAACACGAACCTTGAAAAAAAGAATAGAATTATGCTGCAGTGTTTATGAAGCAGCAGTTAAAACTGTAAGAATAAATTTTTATATTTATTTTTTAGCTTTTTTTCTTACTATCTTCTAATTTTTTATTTTTTTATATTCTTTTTTCCAAAGTTAAAAACTGTAACAATGTGGGAACTATATATTCAAACAATGCTTGAAATAAATCGTGACACATCAACACAACAATCATTAAAAAGGCAAAAATTATATAATGCATTTGTTGGTGCATATCGAGCTGATTCATTATCAGAAAAACATTTTGAAGTTTATATTAGTTTATTAAGAAAAACACAAACAAAAAATGAAGTATTTGAAGAGGTAAGTGAAACATTTTGTAAAAATTTATTGTGAGGAGAGAGCTAATTTATGTGTGGCACTGTTAAATTTTTTAATTTTTATTTTATTTTAATTTCTAATTATTTATTTATTTATTTTTAAATTATTCATAGATAATGAAAAAAGCAACAAAACTGTATCCACGTTCAACAGATTTATGGAAATTACGTTTGGAATGTTATGCAATTCAAGATGATCCAATAAAAATTTATGATGCATTTACTGAGGGTATAAAACTTGTTGAAAAGAAGGGTTATGAATTATGGAAAATTTTAATACGTTATTATTTAACAAGATCTGATTTAAATCATAAAATGAATTACATATATCGTGAAGCTATAAAAATTACTGATGTAAAAGAATTTTTAGAATTTCGTGTACAATTTTTAGAATGGACATTATTAACAGAAAATATTGATAAAACACGAGAATTATATGATGAAATGACAGGATTATTACCAAAATATTATCAATTACATGAAAAAATGGCATTATTTGAATCAAACCAGATAGAACCAAATATTGATAGATGTCGTAAATGTTATGAAAATATGATACATTACTTTGGTGAAGATCAAACCGATATTTGGATAAATTATATGAAATTTGAAAGAGATGATGGTGATTGTAAAAATATGTCTGTTTTACATGAAAGAGCTAAAAGAACATTGAAAACATCATTATTGAGTAAATTTTTATCAGAATACACATTTTTAAGCACAGGATTAATGTAAAATTTAAAATATGTATATGGTTAATATACAGTACCTACCTATTTTTTTAAATTTTTTTTTTTTTGAGTCCAAATTTGATTTAAATTTTTACTCAAATGTATTTCTTAAGTCAAGTGATATACCTAGTTTCTTAAGCATGGAATTTTCAAATTTAAATTGATTTTAGTTAAATTCATTAAAAATGTTTTTAACTAGAATAACTTTTTTAGTTTTTATTATTATTATTTTTTTTTTTCAAAACATGTATTTTAAAAAGTAGTAATTGTAAAATTACATACATAAGAAAACTGACTAATAAATGTATGTTTAATTAATCACTTAAAATTGTTTATAATTTTCTAAACAGCATTAATATGAGCAAATGAAAAATGACAAATATGGGTGGGGGAGGGGGAGAAGAATCAGAAATGATTTTCATAGAAAGAAGCTGATGTCGGAAGAATCAGAAATACTTTAATTTATAGAAAAGCTTATGACGGAATAAAATTTTAAAATGCCTTAAAAAATCTTAGAATGGAAAATTATGTCTGGAAAGCATGGTATTCTTGATTTTTGATCCAATAAATAAAAATTGTTGTTCACTCATAAATGGGGAAATGTAGATCCTTGATGCTTTCAAAGAAAATTAATATAATTCGTGTTTACAAATGGAACCTAATATAATATCGTTTTTTGGACGAAATAGAGGAATAATTTCTAAACTTTTGTGTTTTTTACAATTATAATTAATTATTTTAAGTGAATTTATTGTAATTTGTCAAATATTTTGAAAATAATTTTCGATTCACTCATTTTGGCTTTCCAAAGGGGTGTATTTCATATTTCATTACAGCGTCCCGAAGGAGATTTGAATGTAAAAAATCTAAAAGTGCAATTTTCTAGAAAATCGACTTGAAAAACATGAAAATTATGTTGAAAAATGCTTAAATTCCCTTTAAAACAATTTTGCGTGTTTAAATTATTTTTATTTCACAGGAAAAATAATTAAAAATCGAAAAATATAAAAATTGCGAAATTTCCCTTGTTATTATTTTGCCTTATGATTTGAAAATTTCTTAAACAGGAATAAATGGGTGATCTAACGCACTAAATTTATTCATTTTTGTTATCTTTATTACGTTAATGCGTGTCAAATTTGTTATTTTTTTACATAAATAATCATAAAAAGATTTTAAAAAAATAAAATATTGTAAGATATCATTTGTTTTTTTTTCCCTTATGTTTCTTAAAATTCCCAAATAAGAATAAAATTTCATCTACCATAACTGGATTGCCAATTTTAAAAAAAATGATCGCATACAAAAACCTATTTAACCTAAATTGTTTTTGTTTTATTTGGCCAACATTACTTTTTGGGTGTTTTCTTGATTGCTGTCATCCACCACATACCTACGCACACACTTACATATATTGGTGTTTTTTTTTCTCTGTTCGGTGTTTGAATTCGAGATTTTTGTACAAAATTTAACAGAAATTAAATGAAATTAAAAAAAATAACAACTAACATAAAAAAGAGTGAATAAATCGTTATTTTAATTTTATTTTTGTGTAAAAAGATAAAAAGTTCCCATCTCGTTATCGGATATGTCAGATAAATCAAAAATAGGTGACACGTCGTCGTCATCGTTGTCATCATCAGCAGCATCAATTTCATCGAGAATTGTTAAAAATCCACTATTAAGTGCATCTGTAACTGGATTAACATTTGATGATTTCCAACATAAGCCTTTACTCTTGCCAGCTGCACCGCCAATTATAACAACAACAGCTCAAGGTAAGTTTTAAAATTGAGGAGAAAAAAAAGGATAACCTCACATATGCATATTATTTACAAAAAGAAAAGTCTTGTATATTTGATATGTGTGAATACAAGGACAAACACCTGTTGAATAGTTGGATATCAATCAATTCACAACTTTGAGATTAAAATTAGACAGTTTATTGGCCTAAAAATTAAAAATAGAAATTCAAAAGAAAAAAAATAATATTGAAAAGTTTAATTTATTACAATACAAATTCATTTTTAAATTGTGAGTCTTAAATTACAGATTTTAAAAATCTTAGGCACTGTATTTGGTTTATTTTACATGGAAACTATAGCTACAAACTTATTGCTAAAATATGTAGGTGAATTAAATAGATGCTTTATATTTTCGAATTCTTAACTGAAAACAAACATTATTGCATTTGATTATCTTGATCTTTCTGCATGGCTTCTGTATGATGATATATCCTGAGATCGTTTTCGTTTTTTGCAACACCAAACGATTGTGATAATCAAGATGACAATTAATGCTATAAGTAATAGAACTCCAAGTACGATAGCAGCTATTGATGCATCTGTCAATACAATATCTCGTACATCAATTGTTGATGTCCTTTGATTACCAGCCAAATCATAAACAGTAATTGTTACACGAGGTTGACAACATGTTGCTGAATATGATGCTCTTACTGGTTCTGTTGTACCAACTGTAAATGGTATCCTTGGTATAATTCCATTTGGATTTGATTCGATTTTTAAAATTCCAGTTTCCCAATCTTGTGCTGTTACTTCTAAACTCCATATACGTTGTGAACATGATCCAGAACTGTATTGACCATCACAACGTGTACCAAAAACCCATGTTACTGTTGGAGGTGTTGTATCCTTTAAATATCAAACAGTAAATACAAAAAAAAAAAACAAATTATTTAAGGTTTTAAAGGAAAGAAGTGAAAAAATTTCACCTGAACTTCTGATGGTGATATTACTCTTAATTCCACTGTTTGTGATGCTTCACCATATCCTTGACAAGTGAATGTTATTTTATCTCTTGTACCTTGTGGTGTACCAGAGGGAATAATTACTGAAAGAACAACGGTAGCAGTTTGTCCAGGTGGTAGCCAGTTAATGCTGTTATTGAATAAAAATAAAAATTGTTCTTTAGTGAATTATTTTCGAAATTTCAATGATATGTTGTAAATTATATAAACCTTCTTGGATTTAGGGATAAAAGATATCCTTTTTCATCTGTAACCCGTATATTATGAAATACTGGTTCAGATCGTGCATTAGTAACTTCAAAATGTATTTGTGCTATCATTCCTGGTGTAACAAGTAATTGTGATTGTATACCAACATCGATTCGTGTAATACTTTGAATAGGATTTATTTGTTGTTGTTTTTCATTATCTTCAATTTGATCCTTAAAATTTTCTACAAGTTCAATGTTATCATTATCGTCAATGTTATCATTATCTGGGAATCGTATATCCTCATGAGTAATTGAACTTTCTTTATGTTCTATATTTAATTTCCTTTCTGATCTATCTAATAAATTAAGTCTTTGAAGATTATCGTCATTAATGTCATCATCAGATGTTTCGTAATCTTCAATGTTAAAGGGAAATTTTATTTTATAATTAATTATTCAGATGATAATAAAAATATAAGAAAAAACAAAAACATGAACAAAAACCGAAAAGCAAGTAATTTTGTTTTTTTTTTGTTTAAAATGAAATCTTTTTTAAAATTCGTGTTTTTAATTGAGATAACAGAGGATGGGAGAGAAAAAAAAACAACTAAAATTACGTTAATGAATTAAGATTACGTTAAACTATTTTTTTTTTGTTTTGTTGGCTTGATAAAAATAATTTTGCTTTTTATTCAATTTCTGTTTACTATTTCAATTATTCTCGAAAACGTGTTCGATCTCAGTAGTACATAAATCGCTTAATAAGATTGTTCTGAATTATTTGTGATTATTTTTGTAGTTAAATTTGAAGAAATAAGAAAATTTATACAAAAAAGAAAATATTTTTTTTTTCCTGTTGAAAAGTAGTAACGCATTTTTAAAGTGTTCTTATCATTATAGCTTTTGATTTGTAAGTATGTATTTGATTTCTCGTTAATCTATTTTGTGCAATTTTTTTTTTTTTTAACATTTTCACTCGACTGTTTCAGAATTTTTGAATTAATTTGAGTCTTACATTTTTATTATTCGACAAAATAATAATTGAATTAAGTCAACGTAAAATGTTTATAAATTTTGAATAGTGCATCTGAAAAAATCGGTTGGGCCCAAAATTGATCATGAAGTGTTAATCCTTCAAACACAGGGAATATTTTGATTTTTTTTTTTTTTTGTATAAAATCGCAGCCTAGTTTTTTCATTCATTATTTAGGTGCATAATACAAATTAAATATAATTGGCGTGTTGAAAGAAAAACAACATTTAAAAGAAATCACACCAACTAATAGATACTCAAAAGGGTTAAGGGTTAAGGTTTAAAATTATTTTGCCCCCTAAAAATGCAGTTTATCATTTTTGCTCTTTTAAAATTCAACGGAATATGTAATTTGAACGCGATTTCCAAGTTACCCGTATTTCGAGAGTTAATTTACAGTTTTTTTTTTCTGTACTTACCTAAAATACTTTCTGAATGTTCTTTTGCTTCAACTAAAACATTAAAATTCCTTTTACCATCTTCTGGAATTAATTTAAAATAAATTTGTGTTGGTAAATTGATTTTTCGAAATGATATAAAAATATCTAATTCCTTTGTATTATTTTTCATTGTTTTCAATATCATTTTATTGTTTGTAGTTTTCTTCAAATTCAAAAGATTTTTTAAATTAATTTCTGTTAGAAGAAAAAAAAAAAAAGGAAAAATAAATTTTTTTTTTTTTTTTTGAAAATTTTCTGGATATTGGAAACAGCGAGCACATTTAATTTCATGTGTATAGTAAAAAAGCAATGATTCGAACCATTTACATCTCGAATACAGTTTATACATACAAAAAACAAAACAAAACTTTTAAAAAAACACTATCATACACGTCAGCTGATATGTTACCATGCGCATTGCGCATATGTTATTACAAAACAAAAAAGAAAAAAAAAATCAAAACGTCAAAAAGAATTAAGAATTTAAAACAAAACATCAGCGGTGTGTACCTTAAATTGTATCTTTTTTTAAATTTTCTTTATTTTTTTGAAAAAAAAAAGTATCTTTGTATTTTTTGTGAAAAAAGTTAATTTTCGTTTTAAAATTTGTGAAAAAAAAAATCAAATTTCTTTTTATTATTAAGTGAAAATAGAAAAAAAAAAATGAACAAAGTGGAAATTGTATTTGTAAAAGTTATTGATGAACCGTGCATTTTAATGCAATTATATTGAAATTAGGTAGGTAAATTAAGGTGCTTGTGTAAATATACATACCTGTGGTTGAGTCATAATAATAACAACAACAAAGAATACTATAAAATATTATACATACATATGTATATATTAAATAATTAAATATAGAAAGTTGTCTGGTGTGTAATGTATGAAACATATTACCTACTAATATAATAAAAATTGATTAAAATGCAGAATAAGGGGGATAAAATCCTATCTACCAACGTAATTCAGACGTTCATAACTAGTGAAGAAGAATGCGTAAAGAACTGAGGAATCACATTTATTTTATTTATTTATTTTTTTAAAATGAACTTTGTGTCGTTTTGCATTATGTCAAATTTTTGCTATTTTATCTTTGTTTTGAGTAATGCATTTTTTTTTTCGGTGACATTTAATGGAACCGACAGCCCGGTAGACATATCGTCAACAAACCAATTTAATAATAGATTATTTGTAAACTTTGATGACATTATTATTAAAGAATTTCAGACAATAATGTATCTATATCTGAATTTTTTGTATTCATAACTTATTAAAATTAGAAGCTCAATTATGTAAATTGTAAATGATTAAATTGTGTGTATCATAATATGTATAAATATGCATAACTAAAAATATATTTAATTGAATTTTAATTTTTCATACTACAAGGACGTGTTTTAATTAGATAAACACAAAAAAAAAAAAAAAAAGATACTTAGGTTATTATATCGATTTATTTACTTAAGTGAAATTGAACTGAATCAAGAATATTATATCTGTGTAGGTACACCACATTCTTTTTTTTTTTCTTTCTAATTTAATAAATTTCTTTTTAATTATCATTTCTCTTGTTTTCAAAATTAATTTCATCATTTGAAAAATATTGTATCTTTAGTACTTAATCAGTGTAATAATTATCTGTTTAGTAGGTAATGCCATTTCGTGGTTTATTATAAATATTTTTTATTTCTTTTTGTTTACGTTGCACTTCTGTTTCTTTTTTTTTTTTATCACGGTTGAGAAACTTAATAAATTGATTTTACAACAATATTCGTATATGTATACATAATATTTTTAAAAAAAATTTATACTTGCTGAAAAAACCAGTGCTGTCGGTCGTAAATTTAAAATTTTTATCTAACTTCAGGGGTTTTACGAAATATAATTAGTTTCGACATTCAAGAATAATCAATTTTTTGATGTTATTTTTTATGGGCCATATTTATGAGAAGATAGTAAATTGACTGACATTTTTAGGTTACTTTTTAAATGTAGGTATATAAATAAAAGTGCAGTTGTTATTGAACTTTTTAATATCAAATTTATGAAACTAATATAAAATTGAACAGGAAAATGTAGTAATTGTTACTACTGTGGTTGATATCATACTGGAATGTCTATTTTTTTTCTTAAAAGGTTTTCTAGAGCTGAAAGAATACATTGAATATAACTTTCAACTAAATTTCAAGAAAACAAAGAAATTCTTTCGATTAGAAGTAAGAAGATTTATGCCAGTAATTTGTATTTCCTGTAAGCAGATAATTCTCGAAAGAATATGCTTTATACCTATTATCCAGATGTCTTTCCGGTGGCCTTTTAAAGTCTATAATAAATTATCAGCTTCGATTGTTGATAATAGAAAAATTCAAAATGTGAATATTTATCAAATCTTTTGTTTTATGAAAGCGAACTTCTTTTATGAAATCGGTTCAAAGTTAGTCCTTATTTCATATAAAATCGAATAAAGATACTTTAAATCTTAGAACCAAAAATCAAAAAATTTTGAATCACAATGTCTTGAGTAATTTTCCACAAATTGTTTTCTGCTGTGCTACAAACTTGAATTATTTTTCTATTAATAATTTAATTAAATTACATTTATTAGAATGAACGTCGTACATGGTATTTTACTTCGAATAATTTTATTAATCGCAGTAATAAATATTTAAAAAGACACTGAAAATGTCTCATTTAATCTAAAAATTAATTCACTAATAAAAAATTAAAAAAAAAAAAAACACGAGCCACTAACAATTTGAAATGTCCTTCGAAATAGATGTATTTTAGCCCTTAAATTTTTTTCTAATTTTCTAAATTACCTCAATTTTAATTTTGAATTCCTTTCAATATTCTGTATTTTTGCGTTTTATTATTCATGCTCTTAAAAACAGTAAGTAAGAAGGTTTCAATTACTTGATTAATTTCAAAGTAAATCTTAAAATCTTATAATTTTTATTGTGGTTGAAATTTTGCCTTGACTTAGATCTAGATTGACACAAGAACTACATACATAGTAGTATAATAACCACACTGGACCATTTTATTCTTATTTACAAAAAGCCCAATTGATTTTTAGTATAGACGTACCACATTTTTTTTTTTATAATACAGATAATAAGCATTTAAATAAAAGCAGTGGACAATGTTAAACATATTTGCACAATAAAAAAAAAATAAAAATAAAATAAACAATAACAACAACAAAAATAACATAAACATAAATTTACAATTTGTTTTTTTTTTTTCTCTTTTCATTATTAGTTTTATTATTATTACAAATACTTTTTTGTACTCTGGTTAATTAAACATAAAAAAAATACATTATATAATATTTTATAATGTGCATATAAATAATAATAATAATAATTATAATTATTATTAATATGTAAGGCTATTTGTTTTCTTTATCTCTTTTTTTTTTTTTAAATTAGTTTAATTTATAAATTATAATTTTACACTTTACAAAAAAAAATAAAAAATAAAAAAATCATAAAAGTAAAATATCTTTTTTTTAATTATTATTATTTTTTTTTTAAAGAAGAAATTTTTTTTTTTTTTTAAAAAAATATATATGTATATATAAATATTAACTAACCACCATTTGGAGTTACCAATGTTGCTGCTTTCATTACACCATCAACTTTAATGTGTAAATTTGATAATGTTGTTTCTACTGGTATTTCAAGTTCTTGATTTCCTCGATAATTATCTGATATCAATGTCAACTAAATTTATAAAGAGAAGTTTAAAAAAAAAAAAGATAATATGTATAAGTAAAATTTATTGAAAATTTTGTCTTTTTAATCTTGTTTATATTTCTTTCATAAGTTTTTTGTTTTTCAGTTTTCAACATAGAAATTAAATTTTTTTCAAAAAACTAAAAAAAAAGTATCTTTACCATATTATCTTCTTCATATTTAGTATCATTACCAATATGAAGAATTTCTCCACCAGAACGTATAGCAACTTCACCTAAAATACCACCAGTTACTTCTTGTGTTTCATTTTCACTGTATGTATTATCACCAAACCAAATCAAATAAAGCTGCAAAATAAAGAAAAATGTATTAGATATTTATCTGAAATTCTTTTCATTACTTTTTGAATTTTTACAAAAAAAAAAAAGAAAAAAAAAAAAAAAGAGGAAATCATTAAAACAACTTTTCAAACTTACTCTAATACGTTTTTTTAGTAATGTTATTGCTGCGTATTTTGCTAAATTTGTATCAACCGGTATTGATGATGTACTAATAAATACTGCACTATCATATGGTATTAATTCGCATGCTCGTATTATAGCAAAAAATGCATTACCACCAGTTGTTGATTCTTTTATACTATCAAGGCCAGCTAGTAATGTTCTGGTATTTTGAAAGTGATATGTGACGGAAACACCTAAGTTGAAAGAAAAAAAAAACATTTAATATAATAATAATTAAAATTGGTTGTTTGTTTTTTTTTTTTCTTTTCTAAATTTACGTGTGTATCTTTAAATAAATTAAATTGCTTCTTTTTTTTTTTTTTGTGTGAATTTCATTGATGAATATCTTTTTGAAAGAAAGAAAAAAAAAATCCTTCATGATGAACATTTAATTATTGTTTCGACATAAAATTAAAAATCTCATTAAAAAGGAATAAATAATAATATTGATAAAATACTCTTAAAAAATGATAGGATAATTAATGAATGATAATTTTTTTTTTTTAAATATAAATTTTAACAATCTTTATTAAGTGTAGGCCATAGGGTAAATGGTTATGTTAGTGAACATTTTAAGGTTAAAAAAAAAGAAGTTATTTGATTAATTAATAAATTTTTAATTGAGTGACTAAATGTATTTGAAAAATAAATCTGAAAAATTTAATTTAAATCGAAATACATATATTTATTTTTCTATTTTTGTTATTTTTAAATTGTGGTCGAAAAATTTCTTTTTTAAATTTTTTTATAAAAAACCTAATTTTGATTGAGTGAATTTATTTAGTAAGAATATATGATGTGTGCTGTAATCTGATATGATAAAGAAAAAATTCATAGAAGAAATATTTTTAATGGAGTTTTATAAACTTTCGCGTTAGTATTTCAAAAAAAAAAAATAAAATCTTCAATAAGCCATAGAAATACATCCTACTTATTTCGACTTTTCAGTTTATCTTTATCATATTTTTATTGAAAAATCAGTTATCGTAGGCAATAAAGTTTAAAGGAACTCACATTAACGTTTGAAGTGAAACAGAGGTAACTGAAAGGAAAGCAGTCCAAGATTGAATGGTGTACAGAGATCGTTTCTTAGGTTATTTATAAATTCTCAAAAAAAAATTCCGGTGTTTTCGAGTGTTATTCGTGTATTCAAAAAAGTATTTGCCTGGTTGGATGAAGGCTGAGTTTTTGTCTAAGAAGTTCAACGTAATAAGAGTAAACTCTGACTGTTTGCCCTACACTACAGATAAGATAAGATATCAGCCAGCGTTATTATTTTTTTTCTGTATATAGTAAAGGTTGTCCGAACGATTTCCTCCATTAAATAGAATAAACTCATCTCGAAAGAATCTTATCAAAATTAAAAAGTATCTTTAAGTATTTCTTATTAGAAATGAATGAAAAGACATAGCTATTCTTTGTAGAAAAGAATCAAGTAACGTTAGAAGTTCTAAGAAGCATTAACCCTACTTATTATATGTATTATATTATAAATTTAATACTCTATTTAAAATATTCTTTCACAAAGGAAAAAGCTTTTCAAAAAAAAAAAAAAAAAAAACAAAAAAAAAAATCTTGTACTTGTTTATAGATCCGGACGGTCATTCATAGGTCATGTAATCTATCATTATAAGAAGATAATTTATTCAGATTATTGTATCTATTAATTACTTTTTTTTTTTAAATTATTTATAATCGATGAAGTAAACGGCTTATATGACGGAATTGCATACAATGAAAAAAAAAAACAAAATTAGTATACATATGTACATATGTACATACATATGACTTATAAATTAATTTGAAACAGGAATTTTATTAATAAAAAAAAAATAGAAAGAAAAAAAAACTATAAAACGGAAATGATTTCATTACAATAATATAATTCTTAGAAATTGAAATTCTTGTTCATGTACTTGATTAAAAATCATTTGACTACTACATATTTAAATACAAAAGAAAAAATTATTAATAATTACACACACACACACACATCACATATTTTTTATCATGGTTTTATAGCTTTAGCATTTTATTTATTTATTTATTATTTTTTTTCAATTATAAAAATCATATATCGATAATATTTTTTTATCGCTTCTAATTTAAATTTATATTAATGTGTTTTTTTTTTTTCTTTCAAATATTAATTAATTGAAATAAAATAAATTTGTAATTAAAAAAAAAAAATATATATAAAAAAAAAAAATAAATAAAATAAAATAAAGAATTATACCGTAAAATTAAGTGTGTTATTATGTTAATGATCGTTAAATAATATATTTTCTATAATATTTATATGTAAATGATCTTTGCCAATTTGAAATAAGAAAGAAAAACAGAATGAAAAAAAAAAATGAAAAAGAAAAAGATAAAAATATACAATTTTGTTGTTGTTTTGTTTATTTATTTGTTAAAAAGTTGCGGTTATGCATAATTAAAAAGTGCATGTAAATAATATTTATCTATACAATAAAGACAAAAAAAAAAAAAAAAAAACAACAAAAGTGTGACCTGTACTGTCAGGTATATTAATTTAAAAACAGTTACTGAAAAAAAAAAAAAAAGAAAAAAAAATATCTATGTGATTAATTATTTTTTCAATTTAAATATAAAAACAGAAAAAAAGAAAAAAAACAACTAAAAAGAATTGTACTATTGCTTAAGGATTCTCTGAATATTTAAAATAATAATTGAATAATATATGTATGTAGTATATGTATGTCATTAAAAGAAAATGTAGTTTTCTTGTTTTGTCATTTTTTTTTTCTTAATTTAACAAAAATCTGTTGTTTTTTTTTTGTTTTTTTTTTTTTTAAATTTTAATTGAGCATTGAGCACTTATGTTTTTTTGTTGTTTTTCTTATTCAAAATAAATGTCGTGATGTTTATTTTTGATTACTTATGTACTATGATGATTATGGTTGGTTTTTTTTTTTCTTCTTGTTATGCTTTATAAATTTATTTATTTCGATTTCACTGTCATTAAGATACAATATAAACTATCTATAGATACAAAAAATAATGTGTGTGTACACATAATAGTTATACATATTTTATATACTACATTATTAAATATGTAAAATATAATGTAGGTCAAGTTTAATATTGAATTGATTTCTTTCATCTTTCAATATACAAAATCAACAGAAATGTTTTTTTTTTTTAAATTTTATTTTAAAGCACAGCAGTATGTTAAAAAAGTAAATATTTAAGAGGTGGTTCAAAAGGATGTTTCTGTTTAAAAGAAAAAAAATTTATAACTTTATTTTTATTTGATTTGATCGTTTTTCTACTCTGGCTTATCGAACATGGGTTGCTAAATTTGAACATGCTGGAAAGACTAATGACTGATACAAGAAGATTGGTAAAGATCTGAAGCATTTGATACATAGAATGCAGAGAGAGTTACAAATTAGTAAATTTTTGGATAATAGAGCTCTAGGAAACTATAAAAGCTTTAACTACATGTGTTACATGAGAGGTAGTTACTGTTTTTAAACCGGACTCCTTTTAAGATAAAGTAAACTTGGTAATAATTACCAGGTATCGAGTCAGTTAACTCTTTTTTAAAAACACTTGAAGACCTTTTAAAGATATTAAATCTAAAAGTATTGAAAGATTTCAGTTGAAATCCTAACAAACATGATGTGAAATATGCTAAATAGAGTTTAAATGTTACATGGTTTTCCAAGATCACCCTTTAATGAAAATTATTTTAAAAAATTAGTGTCCAAAAATTTTGAATATAATAAAATTATTATGAAACAAATGAAATTCCTTCATTTTATAATTTTTTGTTTTTTTTTTTTATTGAAAAAGTAACGTGTAGAAAGCTTCTTTTGTGGACACGCTACCCAATTTTATGGAGTTACTGAATTTTTTATTTTTTATTTTTTGATTTTTTAATAAATAATATGCATCAGAGATTTGATATCATGTATTAATCATTGTTTTTTTATTTTGTCGAAAGAAAAAAAAAAAAGAAATGTTAAATATAACTAAATATAAATAAAATATCGACCATAACGCAATCGAATATTTTTGTAAATTCACAATGGTATAAATTTTATATTATGTATTTTTTTCTTTCTTTTTTTTTTTAATTTTAAATTTGAATTTTTGCAATTAAATGAAAAAAAAAAAAAATAAATAAATTTCATAATCAATTTTCAGATTGATAAAACAAATTTTTTTTAATGTTTTTTTTCTTAATTCTTTTTGAATAAAATTTCATACATAATTATTTTAAACACATACATACACATACAACCTGATAATATAGATATATATGTATGTATATGTAGTATATGTATATAGTTACAGTTCAATGATTTTATGTAGTTATGTAGATCCGTATATAATTAATGTGAAATTAAACAAAAACATAAATAAAAATAAAATGTTGTCTTTCAAGTTTACTGTATAAACTAAAGAGAGAGAAGGTTTTTTATTTTTCCTTTTCAAAAATAATTCATTCATTTATAAAATTTGTTATGTGAATGTTATTTGTTTGAATGTAGAAAAGGTCATTTCTTTCATTTATTTTATTTTATTTTATTTATTTATTTTTTTTTTCGTCATAAAATTTTATTATACACTTGTATTTTTATTCTAAAAATTTAGAAAACAAGAAGCAATTAATAATTTATGAGAAAATTTTAGTGTTGAAAATTGAATTAAATTTATGCTTGAATTTTGAAAAAAAAAAAAAAAAAAATTAACAAAAAAATGTTTTTTTTTTTTCTCATAAAAAATAAAATTCAGTGAAGTAGTTTAATGTTTTCATTTGGGGGGAAAAACTGATATTTTTCAATCAAATCATTTTTTTCTGGTTTCAATCCTTTAAAAGATTTCATTTTTTTCGAAAAATGACTCAACATTGATTGAAGTGTTGAAAATGAATTGGAACCATTTTGGAAAAAAAAAAAATATATCTTTCTCTAATAGATTTATGATTTTTTTATCGTCCTTCAGAACTCTAAAAATCTTCTGACAGAGGGCAAATATGATTAAGTCAATTTTTTAAAATTTTTGTACATTTTAAACAAATAAGCAATATTTGTTTGATTTATTAAAAAATTTACATGTTGTTTTGTTAATTTTATACGTCAGAAAAATCTTATTTTATAGCTTAAAAAAGAAAAAGTTTTAAAAAATGATGTAATTAAAATTAAGCTTTCTCAATTTTTAATTTTTAATGAACTAAACAGCTTAATTTTTTTCTTTACAAAAACAAAAATCACCAACAGGTGTGTCGGAAATGATCTCATAAAATGCGCTGGGGTAAAATCGTTTGAATTTCAAGAGCAAAAATATAATTATATTTTTTTGTTTTTATTTAAAAAATATATATTATTTTTATAAGTTTAATTGCGTCCATTAGCCTTTCTAAAAAAAAATCCCAGAATGCTAATAATTTTGTTTTGTGTTCAAATTAAATTCAGACACGTGCTTCTGTAGAACCATATTGACAAAAAAAAAAAAAATACATAAATAATTATGCACTGTCATCAATTTATATTTAACGATTTATCATTCTAAAGATAATTTTTCAAACAAAGAATTTAAAAACAAAAAAACTGCTAATCCAAGAAAATAATTTAAAAAAAAATGTTATTCAGGTTAATTATTTCTTTCAGTCTAAAAATGTTTTTTTTTTTTGTTTTTTGTTTTTGTAAAGTCATATTGTCATGGACCATGGTCCAGTCACCTGTATTGTCTGATTTAAGTTTAATTAAATTTTTTATTAATTCTGAATTTATTTTGTTATTTTATACTAGTTTTTTTCCTAATTCAAGTGCTTTTTATTGTACTTGTTTTTATTCAAGAAAAACAAAATGAAATTAATTTAAAAAAAAAAATTTTAAAAATAATTAAAAAAAATTAATTAAAACATTAAACTTGAGGTTGTGATAAATTGTCATACTAAAATTATTATTGAATATTAAAAATAACTTCTTTTTTTTTTCAAACAATAACAAAATAAAAAATAAATTTACAAAAATAACACGGAAATTTTCCACTTTAAAGTTTCAGTTAATATTTCGAATTTGAATCAGAAATTTATCTTTTTCTTTTTTGTTTTACTCTTTTTTTTTTTTAAATTTCAAGATCTGAAAACTTCTACTTCTTGTTGATTTAATATTTTTGGAGTATAAGTTGCTAATTGATTTCGTATATTTGTCTATATTTTTAGAATCTTTAAAAGTAAATATAATTTTTACTTATGGGAGTAATCTATAGAAATACAAATATCATCGTTGTTTGCAAATAAAAAAACCTTCTATGTGCAAAACACATAAATTTCATAGGAGAAATACCAAGATTTTAACAAGAAAAAAAAAAGAAAAAAGAAATGCCTTCTGCATTAAGGACGTTTGAATTTTAACCTTTTTTTTTGCATAGCTTAGATTTTATTTGTATTAAATCGATAAAATTCTCGTTGACGTAGAAGATTTCACGTTGTAAAATGTGATATTTATAAGCAATTTTATTAAAGGATATTTTTGAACGATGATGATACAAGGATAAAAAGTGTCAGATTTGATGTGAATTTTCCTTGACCATATTATGTCGTTGCTCGATACTAAAAGGGTTTTTTGTTGCTAAAACGTAAAATGATGTGACCTGAAAACTTTTTTTTTTTCCTAAGTACATATTTAAATTCGAAATGATAAATATTTCTTTCTTATCATGCTTTCTAGACAAACAAAAAAAACGTTTTTATTTTTTTAAATTTTTGGCGGGAAATTATAAAAATTTTAACTAAACTCTTATTTAACATATGCTTGTGAACATAACAAATTCATAATACTATAACCTTGTCCATTTTACATTAAATACACAATGTTTTTTTTCTTTTCAATTAAAAAAAAAAAAAAGGTTATAATGATGTTGTGTTGTTGGTAATTTTTTTTTATAGTTTGCTTTGTTCCCAACATCTTAAATATCTTTATTTTTTTTTTCTGAATTAAATGCGTACAGCCTTGTGAAATCTTCATTTATTTAATTTTTTTTTTTTTTATTCATCTTGAGGCAACTTTTTAAAGCCGGTTAAATGTATGCTGTTACGCGTTCATCTACTTGACTTGAATTATACATGAGCATGTACTTATCTTTTTTATTATTATTTTTTATTTTTATTTTTTATTTTTTGTGTATCATTCATTATATGCACAAAGCACATTATTATAATACTTAAAAAAGTAATAAAAAAAAAAACAACTAAAAAGAGAAAAAAAAAATATTTTCTGAAATCTTCTTCGTTTTTTAAAGTTATAATAGTACATATGTATACTTTAATAGTAGATATTATTCATAATATCTTTTACTTGATGATGGTATCATATTTCACTTTTATAAAAATTCAAATAAAATTAAAGAATAGAAGCAAAAGAGCGTAATTAATCTTAGAAGAAAAAGAAAAAAAATATTTTCATATAAAGAAATTTGTACTTGTGAGATAAGTATGTATATATTAAAAAGGAGAAAAAAATAAAATAAAAAGATACACAAATACAATTAAAAAAAAAAATAAACTTAAGTTACCTGAAGCATTAAATGCCAATAGAACAATATCCAGGGCAGCATTTGGTCTTAAAGCATCTTTCCATAATGCTTTCGTTTTTTCCAATGTATCTGATGATGTGTCAATGAGGGCTGCTAATGGCATTCTTATGTAAGCATCTTCAATGAAATTTCGTAATGCCTCATGTGGTAATAATTTAATAATTTGAATTTGTTTTCCTTGTTTTGTACGTACAGTTGGTACTGATGTTAGGGTCGTAGTACCTGATTCAATTTGATCAATATCAAAAACAGGAATCTGTTCACCAATATTATCATCATTATCACCATTATGTAAATTATGATTGTGGTCGTCATCATTGTTTTTGTCATTATGTGAATGATAATGATCATCATTATTATTACTATTGTTATTATTGCTATGATTATTATCATTAAAGTTAGAAGAATCATTTTCTTGATAATTAAGGCCATCAGTCATCATCAATATTTGACTTGACTGGTTGAAATCTTCACCTGATGTTGTTGATGATGATGAATCTGATGAAAATGATGACAGAGATGGTATATATGGTGATAAGAGTGGCGATGCAATTGGTGAAGAATATAAAGATAATGATGATGATGATAATGATGATGATGATGACATAGGTGATGGAATATTATCAGAAGTAATGTTTAAAGTGTTGTTGTTGTTATTATTATTATTATTAGATATTGTATTGTTTTGTATTGATATCGATAAATTATTGGCAACATCATCATTATCAATATCATCAATTGTTGTAATATGTTTTTGCGGTGCGTATACACTATTTTTCATTGAATAAGATGCTGATGTTTCATTGGATTCAAATGTCGTTGACGACCTTGATTCATTTTCTTTAATGTAGTCATCCTCGTCCGCATTATTTATCATATCAATCGTTGATAATGATGATGTTGCAAATGCTGGTACTGGTACTGGTGCTGGTGCTGCTGATACTGTTGATATTGATGATGGCAATGAAGAGAACATTTGAATGTAATCGGGTAATGGCATCATTGTTGTAATTATTGGAAAATCATTTTTTTGAGTTATTTCTTCCTCAGTTGAAGCTGCTATTGTTGTTGTTGTTGCAATTGCTGGTAATAAAATTTTATTATTATCACTGATATTAGTTCTATTATTTGTAATATCATCAATAATTTCACTATTACTTAATGATTTTTGTTGTTGCTGTAGTTGTTGTTGTTGTTTTTGTCTTATAATATCTTGTAAATTTTTTTGTAATTGTATTTCATCCTCAGAATTATTATTATTATTATTATTTACAATATCAATGAAATCAAGATTTGTAGTTGTCATTTCTTCATTATACATTAATTCCTGTTGTTGTTGTGCCACTACACCTAATCTATGATTATTTATTGTTAAAATAAATGCAATAGCAATAATTGCCATTGATTTTTTATAATCAATTTTAAAAAATACTTTCGTTTTCATTTTTGAATTTTTTTTCAAATATTTTTATTATCACTTTTTTTTTTAAATTAATTTTTTTTGTTTTCAATTATAATTTAACCGAAAAGTAATTTAAACGATTTAAATAATTTTTATCTTTTTCTTTTAATTTTATTGTAATTCTTTTATTTATTTGTTATTGTTTTTTTTTTTTCACTCTCTCTTAAATGGTTAATTTTTAATTTAATTGAAAAAAAAAAATTATTTTTATTTTTAATCGAATTATTTCACATTTATTGAATTTTTAAATTTTTTAATACTTTTTGTATGAATTTTTAATAATAAAAATTGTTTTCTCATGGTTTTTTAAACACAAAACACAGTTAAATTGATTAATATACACTTAATTTATATTTTTTTGTTGTTATTTGTATGCGCTATTTTTTTGTAAATTTAAAAATTTGATTATGTTTTCGTATCCAATTTTTGTTAATGCTATTTGTGAATTATTGGTTGAAATAAAACTAAAATTAAAAAAGTGAAAAATAAAATAAAAAATTATTTTCAAGAATTTACTCCAACAAGTTTTACACCATAATTTTGTTGGTGTTTTTTTGTTAATATTTTGTTTCTTTTACTGCTGTTTTGTTGTTGGTATTTACGATATTTATCATATTTTCACATTTTAAATTTGGCTTTGTATAGTGTTTTAATTTACATTTTGTTGTTGTTTTTATTGTTATTGTTTTTTTATTTGTTTTTTTTTTTTTTAATATATAAATTTATAGTACAGGAAAAACAAAATCTTGATATGATTTTTTATTTTTTATTTTATTAAATGGATGACAATCATATGTTTTCTATTTGCATATTTTTTCTAATTAAAAATAAAATAAAATCAGTGCTCATATTTAAAAAAGAAAAATAAAATAAATAAATGGAAAAAAAAAATAATTTTAGAAAGTAAAAAATGCATATTATATTTGATGCATTGTGAAATCATGTGTCATTTATTTATTTATTTTTTTGATGTAAAAAAACATTATGAATTAATTAGAATTAAAAAATTTATCGTACAATTTATCTATAGCTTTTTCTTTTTTTTTTTTCAAATAAAGCACACCTTTTTCATTTATCGTTTTTATTTTTCGTTTTTTAATGAATAGTGGTACTTGATGCAATAAGGAAAAAATAATGTAATCTTTTATTTAAAAAAAAAAAATAAAAATAAAAAAATAAGATTTAAAATACAACACAAAGTAATAATTGAATTTGTTTGCATTTTTAAAATGCGTTTAATAGAAAACATGAATACATTAATTTATTTGAAAGAAGAAAAAAAAAAGTAATAGTAGTAATGCATAATAATAATAAAAAAAATACATATATATAATACCTGTACAATGTGCAATCTAATATTAAAAAAAACAAATTTCAATCGATGTCGCGCGCATTTAATTTTTCATATATACATTTTTTTTTTCTTCTTTTCACTTTTATTTTTTATTTAAATTTATTATTATTTTTTTTTTTTCAAATATTTTTGTGGTATGCAAAAGAGTTCAATGACTTTATATATTTTTTAGTTATTACTTTTTTATCTAACAATGTAAAAAAAAAAACAAGGTACAAAATGAATAGTTGTATGAAAAATTGGATATATCGCGTCTATTATAAATCGTTTACACCATTTAAACT
The DNA here is from genome assembly GCA_939192795.1 of Bombylius discolor. Lineage (NCBI taxonomy): Eukaryota > Metazoa > Arthropoda > Insecta > Diptera > Bombyliidae > Bombylius > Bombylius discolor. Next base: position 37,889,857 of record OW584240.1, read on the forward strand.
ATGTGGTTTATTACTTCATTATTCAACGGATAATTAAAATCTTTGATATATACATAAATTGTTATTGTTTACTTCGAAAGAAATATACATATATATATTTTTTTTTTTTAAAGAAATATATTTTCTTTTCATTAGAAAAAAAAATTTTTTTTTTCATCACTTTTTTTTCTCTCTCTCGATTAAAAAATTAAAATAATGGCATTTCAAATGTATTTTAGGTATGCGAATATTTTATATATATAGTATATACCTATATATTTTTTTTCTTATTGTTATACCTACTTAAATACACGTAGGTTAAGTATCTTTTATAGAAAGAACCACATTTTTTAATAATATTTTTCTTGAAAATAATTACAAAGTTATTTAAATACTTTGTGGTATATGCATTTTATTTTATTTTTAGAAAATTTCTAGTATACTTACTATAAATTGAATTCTTCCTACATAGATTTAGATTAGAAAAAAAAATATATTTTTCAATAAAGAGAAGAAAAAAAAAACCCCCGCACCTTTAACAAATAGATCAGAAAAAAAATTATTTTATTTTTTATCTTCTTCCGGATTGATTGTAAAATTATATTTTTACTATACGATAAACTTTTTTTTTTTTTTTATTTAAATATTTTTATGAATACACATAATGAAAATGAAAAAAAAAAAATAAATAAATAAAAGACATAAATTTAAATTTAAATTGGCATTTTGGAAGATATAGAGCAAGTGATAAAATAAAATATTTGAATAATAGATTGTTTAATAATTCATTCGTCTGGTATCCTTATTTGGAGTTCATTGAATAAGATTATTACAAATTTTCATTTGAATTTCAAGAATTTTTAATGGTAAAAAAAAAGAAAAAAAAAAAAAAACAAATTGAGTAGATTGTGTTCATGAAATTTGTATTTAAATTGAAAGGGTTTAAGAGGTTAAGACGGTTATTATATTTTTTTTTGCCTCAAAGGATTAATAAGGACAGTTCAAACTGTATCATTTGCACACTTTGAAAGATCTTCTAGAATAATGGAATTTTAAAAATGCTTTGTATTTTAATTGTTTAATAATATAATTCTTATGGCCATTCAAACAATACCAATTACTTTCTCTATATAGATACTTTTCAAAATTAAGTATTCTTAACAAATTTTTAAACTTAAAAAATTCCTGAATATCCTTAATTTTTTACAAAACACAAAAAAACCAGAAAGTTAAAGAAAAAATCTTGGACTTGTGCCAACTTTGAAAAAAAAGTAATGTGGGATTTATTAGAATAAATTTGCATTTTTTATTTGTTATTTGAATTGGAAAAACTCTTGAATATCGTTTCTTTTATATAAAACCAAAAAGCAAATGAGATGTTGGAAAATTAAAAATCTTTATCAACTTTAAACAGTTATATCTTGAGTTCGACATCATCGATTAAGATACAATAAAGAAAATTGAATTGAATTCACAAAATTTATTCGAGAAAAACGATAAACAATTTCTATAAAAATTTTATTATCTTTTTAATGCTATAACATTGATAAATCCTTTAATTTTTAATCGTCTTGTAACTTGTGTCCTGTTTAAAAGGATCCATTCCAAGTACAATGAAATATTACCATAAAATAATAATAAAAATTATCTTGAACCAATTTTGAATAATTTTTCAAAAACTTTTAATAATCGTTTTTTTTTTCTTTTCTCCTTGTGAATTAAAACACAAACAATTACTTTGAAATGAATTATCAAATAACCCGTACATATTTTTAAAAAAAAAATAATATACAATTAATTAATTACATGTTATTTAAATTATTTTGAATGTAATTACCTGTGTTTATATACTAATTAAAAATATCTGGATAGAACTAATATTGGATATGTTATAGAAAGTTTAGAGAGAAAAAAAACTGTCTGAAATTTGAAAATAATTTTTTTTTACATTTATATTTTTGTAGAATTTTTTTTTTTACGGTATTCAAATTGAAAGTTAAAAAACCATAAAAATAAATTAATTGTGACAAATCAAACAGGTATCATAAAATTTATAATTTATGAATAAATAAAAAAAAAAATGTAAATATATGAAAAATGATAATTTAAAAAAACGTGTAAACAATTTAAATAATTTATTAATTAAAAACAAAATTTAAATTGTTTAGTAAATTTACAAAAAAAAAAAAAAAAAATATATACAATAATAAAAATAATTAAATTAAAATATTTAAATTGCTTTAAAATTGTAAAAACACACGATTAAATTGATGTTGTCACTTTTTCATCATTTAAATTACTATGAAAATTTAATTTATGTTTATTAAACTTTTCTTCTTTTTTTTTTTTTTAACAATAAAATTTTTAATTTGATTATAAAATCCAAATCAATTGTTTTTTAAACAAAATAGAAAAAAAATCAATACCGCAAAAAAATTAGTATTGAAGTATCGCGTTAAAAAGGAGGAATAGGGGAATTTATTGTAGTTTTTTTTGTTTTTTGTTTTTTTTATTTTGTTTTCGTTAATTATGATTAAGAAAATTATAGGTTTCAAAGAATATTTGAATTTAATTAATTTTTCTAGAAATAATTTAAAGAAATCATAAATCAAGCATTCCGTACAGCCTAAAGATAGCTTTAGGCTACGTGACTTTTTAGTTTTTATTAAAAATTTGAATAAATTGTGTTACTAACTGAAATTTCGGTAGGTGAATCAGAATCAAGCTAAAACTTGGGTAGGTTCTAATTTAATGTGAGTTGTAGTGAATCCTAAAATATTGTGAGTTGAAGATGAAAAAACAGCATAAAAATTACAATCAAGCGTAAAAGGATTTTTTTCATTGAAATTTCTAAATATAAAAAAAAAGAAAAAATAATGAATAGCAAATTTTTGTTCTCGACATAATACGTTTTCATAAAAAATCCTTTTTAATTTTGATTTTCTCCGGACTCTTAATCCGATTGATTTGAAATTTCTGAACGGTATTCTTTTCGTTCAACAACCTAAAGTTGGAAAGTACTTAACAAAAGTTATTTAAAAAGGTGAGAAAAGTTGATTTTTCAAAAAAAACAAAAAACGTTTCTGTGCATTTAAATCTGTAGCTTTTGCCCTGATAGATTGATTTTTACCATTTAAAAATTTGTTAAGTAGAGAACCTTTATTTAAAGAATATCGTGTCCAAATTTCAACTTCTTACTAACCCGGGAGGATATAAAAATATACATATGTACATATATAAATTAATAACCTTAACATAAGATAAAAATAAGATAAAAAATAAATATTTATTCCATCTAACAAATAAACCACAACAAAAACAAAAACATTTTAGATTCTTTTGTATAATTTTTATTTCTCCATAGTCATTATTAATACAAATATTTTTTTTTTTCGTATCTCGTTCGAACGAGTTAAATATTTATAATGAAAAATCTCTTGTATCTGACTCATCATTTTTTTTTTTTTGGTTCATAATTTTAAAATAAAACATTTTTATTTTTACATTTTGATAGTTTGATCTGGTCAAATTATATTAAATAATAGGAGTATTTTTTTTTTCTTCTAAATTTTTTTTTTCCATAAGATCACAATTTAAAACTGGTTGTGCTTTTATTTGAGAAAAAAAATAAAAAATAAAAAAATAAAGTAAATTTAATAAACAAATCATTTTGTATTTCGTTTATGCATACAAGTTTTACAATTCATTAAAATAAATTTGAAAATTTTAAACAAAAAAAAAAAGAAGAAAATTATAAATAATAATCAAATAAAATTAATGAAATGAAAATTACGTTATTTGTTTGCTTAAAATTGCACACACATACATACACAATAGCTAAACTATCTGAAATTATTTTCATTGTATAATGAAAATATTAAATTATTCTTATTATATTTTTAGTTATTGATCGTAATTATAGCACATTTTGTTTGCATTTTATAAAATTTATTAAATTGTTTACAGTTTTTTTTTTGTTTGTTTATTTTTTTGTTTTTATTTTGTTTAATGATTATGTCTGAAAATATGATGTGTAGATACATACGAGAATATTATAAATATTGTTTGCATGCAAAAAAGTATTAACAAAATAATATTTTTATCAATGTATCATTTTTAATGTGATTTATTAGATTTGATTATTTCATTGAAAACTCATAGAATCTGTATAAATATTATACAAAAAAGTAGCACAAAAGTTTCGATTTTTCAATTTTTGATCTAAATTGTGGTTAATTAATACCAATGATACACTACAAAAGTTATTGTGATATTTGATACTGACAAATAAGACATATTTATTAAAATATCTAAATAAATGTCATATCATGATTTTGTATCATAAAATTTTAGTTTTGCAAAAAATTGAAAGTAAATTAAAGTTTTTTGAGACACTTTAAAATTTAAAGGAAATTTTAACGACAACTTTTATTTAGTTTTCATTATGTCGTACACAAAACATTCCATTGTTTGGTACTCTGGGAAATGCTGGACAACTGTAGAGATATTTACAATGTGTAGTACGGATAAAAATTGAAAACAAAATGAGAACACTAGAATTCTTTATGGTTTAAATGCCTAATTCACGATATTATAACAAAAAAAAAAAAAAAACAACAACATATTTTTGGTTGTTGTATTACAATTTTTCGAAACAATATCTAATTTAGAAAATAATAACATCAGTACATATTATAATATCCTTATAATGTGTGTCGCTAATCTAAGTCTAAAAAAGTTCTAAGAGAAGTTCAATATCAAACAGATAGCAAAAAAAAACATCAATCTTATGACCCTAAAATATAGTTTAAAAAATAGCTAATCACAATAAATTTATTTTTATTTTAATTTAATGAATATGAGTTTTGATAAGTTTTTGTTTTCTGTTTTTTTTTTTTCTCTTTTTCTTGTTTTTTTGTAAGTCTGTTCTGTTTAGATCATCTTAAATTTTCCTTTAATAGTAAATTAATAAAAATGGTCTAATTAAAACAAAGTCAAAATATAATTAATTAATTTTTTTTATCGAAATCTGTTTAGACAAGTAAGTAAATATGTTTTTTTTTAATTTAAAAAATTATTTTAGTTAAATTACGACTTTAGTTTCTTGTTTTGGGTAAAAATAATTGAATAGTGAGAAATACGTTGTTTGTTCTTAAAAAAATCAGGTTCGTGATGTTAATTTTCGTTTTAATTTGACAATCATAGTTTCAAGTTTAGATTGTATCCTTGTTTCAAGTGAATAATATCGAAAATTTGTAAAAAAAAAAGTGTGTTTGGATTTAATTTTGTTTGTAAGTACTTTGAAATTATTATTATGAAAAAAATTCACACAGTTGAAATATAAAAGATACTTAAAATACAGCATAATTTTTTTAAGAAATCTTAACTAGAAAATTGTAACTTTTGTATAGTAATTAAAATAAAAATTTGAAAAAAAACATTAAAAACTAATTTTTTTTTCAATGTCTTCAAATTCTAAACTGAAAAATCCGGATTTTCAAAAGTAATTTAAAAAGTAATTTCAATGGAAATCACTGTAAAAATCTTGTTTTTTTTTTTATTTTTTTTTTTTGTTATCTCAAATAGTATATTATTCAATGAAATATTTTGATATCGAAACAAGTACTCATTTTCATAAAAATAAATAATTTTTTATAATTTTTATTTATATTATTATCTAATTTTTATTTTTTAATCTTTTTTCAATAAATTTACATACAGTATGTTATACATTATTATGTGCTAACTATTGCACACATATGTTTATTAAAAAATCAAGTTATGCAAATTTATCATGTTAAATATAAAAAAAAATTCAATAATGTAAATTGTTAAAGTCAACACTTATGAAAAACAAAAAAAAAATAAATAATAATAAAAATCATAGTATATCTTCATTGAAAAGATTGATAATGATATTAAGAAATATATCATCAATTATTTTTTTTTTCTTCAATTTTTTTTAATTAAGTATCTTCATTTAATATTATTGTATCTTTAAACAACAACAACAACAAAAAAAAATTCACAACACCGTTCACTTAATAGACTTTTATCCGGAATTTAAAATGCAATGTCACATCAAAAAACAACATATTAAATAAAAATATTATTTAAAGATACAGAAAATTTGTCCTTCATTGGACAATATAAATATTTCAAAAAAAAAAAAAAAAAAAAAAAAAAAATGAGGTGTAGTAAGGTGTTACAAAGTTGTCAGATACAATATTGCCTATGGGTCATTATATTAATTTATTTATTTATTTTTGTTTTGTATCTTTTGTAATTCATACTTTAGAGAAGCTTTAAAATAAACAATAACTATTTAAATAAATTAAAAAAAAAAAAATAAAAAAGTTGAAGTAGTAAATCATGTAAATTTTTCGTTTTCAAACTCGAGATTTTTTTTTTTTTGTTTAAAAAGATGTTTCCACGTGAAATGTCATGATATACTGAATAAAAAAGCAATACAACAAAAAATGCAGAAGAAAAAAAAAAGGAGTTGAATATTGAAAAATATTTTAAATGTCAATTGTATTTTTTGTTTTTCTGTTTTTTGTTTTTAAAATTTTTCGTGTTGTAATAAATTATGTGTAATTTGTTTAGTATATACGAAGCATATGCAACAGGTGATTTTTCATCGTTAACTGTTGATTGCTGTATATAAATCGAAAAATAAAGGAATAACAACAACAACAACAAAACAGTAGTAACATAATATTATTAATTGCTAGAAAGTACATACATACATTCAGATTTTAATTTTATTGATAAGTTGAAAAAAAAAAATCACTGGTATAGAAAAATTAGTTAATTATAACTTTTATGTAAAACACAGCATAAATAGTTTTTGCATAGAATTTTTTTGTTTGTTTCAAAACAAATAAAAATTAAACGTATTTATTCACTCATTAATTTTATTTTAATATTTAAATTTATAAACAATATTTAATTAATTAAATTTTCAAGTAAACACATTTTTTTTTCAACCGGTATATTTCCATGTTACAATATTTTTTTTTTTTTTTGTTAAGAGAAAAATCGAAACCAAAAAATTGTACGAAAAATCACAATATTTGGTTTTTTTTTTGTGGTAAAACTTAAAAATTAAAAATTTATGATTTTTCTTTTTAAAATAAAACAAAAGATAATTTAAAAAAATATATATTTTGTTCACTTCTTTTTTGTTTTTTCTAAATTATCTTTAATAACCGAAAAATCACAAAAAAAAAACAAAAAAAAAAAAGATTTGTATGCCTAAACTTTTATTTGAAATCTTTCCGCAAACGTTTCTAAAATGAAACTGAAAGCGCTTACAGGTAAAATAACATCTTTTAGAGTTAAGCTTTTATTGAAGGTGTAATAGAGGTAATATATACAACAAATATAGCAACAACAACAACAACAAAAAAACAAATACAGAACATGTATCTGAATAGATACAGTATGTTGTATGTAGATATACAACAGGTATGCAAGTTATTATTATTTTATTTTATAAGATACCCCCTAAATAAAATATACATTTATTATTGTTGTTGGCTTTGTGTAAAGATATATAAATATATACTAATTTATATATATGTATACGAAAATATGTATATGTATGTATAGTGAACGGTGTTTCTTCAGGTTGATGTGGTATGCTCGTTTATCTATGCTATTTAAAAAAGTAAAAATAAAACGAAATGTTGTATTATTGTTGTTGTTTCTGTTATTTTGCCGCTTTTTGTTATTGTTGTTACTACTAAATAACTTGTTGTTACTGAAATTTCTGTTTCTTATTTTTTTTTCTTTTCTTATTTGTGTTTTTTGATAAATGTTTTACCTGTTAAATGTTGACGACTTCAATATGTGTTTTTTTTTTCTCTTGTATTTTTCTTAAATGATTGTTAAAAAAAAACTGAAAGAAAGAGAACCAAATAATAAATCTGACTTTAAAAAAAAAAAAAAAACAAAAAAATGTAATAAATAAATAAAAAAGACCTAAGTAAAATAAGTAAAAAAAAATGTATCTTATAATCATAAGATAATATGTACATACTCACATAAAAAAAAAAGGCATCATCTGAGATAAAAAGCTATGATAAATATTTTTACTACTATGTCAAATGGACTATTGAGTATTCGTATGAGAACAAAAACAACAATCATAAGATATTCAAAAACAGAATTAAACAAAAAAGAAAAAAAAAACTCAACATTTGAACATTTATTTGACCAAGATTTCGTGGATGATTACATCTTTTTTTCTTCTTCCATGTTATATTTTGATTAGATATTTCATTTTTACCTTATTTCACTTTTTTTTTTGTTTTGTTTTATTTATGCATGCATGCATGTTTGTTACTTTGTTGTACATATGTATTTTTTGTTATTTTTCTTATTCGAATTTTGTTTTTCTTATTCTTTTTGTTTTCGAGCTTGAAACTTCAATTTTACCGAGTTTATGATATAAAATTGTATCATTTTAGTCACAACAAAGATTCTTTATTTGTAGTTTATTAAAAGATAAGAAAATTTCTTAAAATTTTTAATTTGTATGTTATCAAAAGGAATCTTGCTAAATATCTTTTTACCTGAGATGACAAATTTCTCTTTCTCTCGTTTGACTCCGATCTTGATTCCAACTGGAGTTGGAACTCAGTCTTCTTCAAAGGTGCGTAAAGGTGAGAATAGAACTATTAACATTTTATGGAACTCTTTTAAAACAAATAAATGATTCTTTTGACGCATTCCTTTTAAAACTGTAGTAGCACGTAACTATATACATGAAAGGATCATAATATATAAGTCTGATTATAGAAGACCTTATCTCGGTTCGAGCTAACCATAAAAAAAAAAACAGAAAAGAGAAATAAGCGCAAAAGTGATGAGGAAGAACAAAAAATAGTCACGTAAAAAATAGAAGCAGACGGTGAAATAAAATAGATTCGATAGGTTGCTGTTTTTTAAAGGTTTTCTTTCCTATAATATCGCCGATTTAAAGATCCTACTTCTTTAAAGTATTAGCAATACAATTTTAATATGAAAGTCATTGGATAAGCAGTAAGGTCTGTTTTCGAAATAGGATAATACTTATTTTTGACAGAATTAATCGTTTTAGTTTCTTTTTTTTTCGACTATGGAATCATTTTAGATTTTCAAATTTTTTTATAAAGTGCAATTTTTAAAATTATTGAAAATTTAAACTAAAATCTGATATTAATTCCTATTTATTGAAAAACATGCATGTTCATTTAGTTAAATTGAAGAAAATACAAAACTTAAACCATAGAAGAGTAGAGATGTATATTATATTCTAGACTCTAGAAATCCTCTTAATAAAAAATTCGACTTCAGATTTGTTTTTTTTTTTTTCGTTTATGAAAAAGATCCTCTTGAAGTTTTGATGGTTAAACTTTGTTATTTTTGTTTTTTTCGCATTGTAAAATTTTTTTTTTAATGTTTATTATTTTTTTCCATTAATCATTTTATATAAAACGAAATCTTTACTTGCATTTTAATTTTATTTTTTCGTATTTATAAGCCTTAAAAAACAAAAAATCGAAAAAAAAAAAAAAACTTTAAATTTAAAACGCTGCTATGTTTTACAAGTGAATGTCATGTGATACCCTTGTCACGTCAATGTTAAATGCTTTTGTTATATTATGTTTTTAGTCAAAATAAATAAAAATTTGTCCTGTATTTATATTCATACATACATATACTGTAAAATAAGTATATAATAACTCTTTAAAATTCTTATCAGGTATGAAGAAGTGTTATAACCACTTTTTTTTATATTTTTTATTATTTTTTATTTTTATTGTGTTTTTTCTTCTTATTACTCGCAAGTGATTCTGGATTTATATTATAAGTTTGTGAATTTTATTTTTCTTTTGAATAAAAATCTTATATTATTCTTTGTGATTTGTGATGAATTTTTTATCTTGGGTTTCCCATTATCTAGAAAATGATGTATTTCAATGTAAAGATTTTTAGATATAAATTTTATATACCAAGTCGTAGCTTAAGCTTAGAAATAGTTTTGTAAAATCTTCGAAGAAAAAATGAAGATTTTGATATTTTTGAATAAAGTTTTTATTTGCTATAAAAAATAAAAAGATACAGAAAAAATTTTAAAAAATATCTTTGGATTTATTTCTTCGTAAGTGATATAATACACAGTCTGAAATGGAGTTTGATCAAACAAAGCAGACATGAAGGCGGTTGTAAATGCATGAAAATTCGATGTTTTTCAAACATGTTTCTCATTTTATAACAAATTCATGATTATGGTTAAGAAAAACTCGTCAAAACAAATATTTTGATCTCAAAATGATGAAATACATTTCTTCAGAGTGAAAAAGTTCCATATTTAAATTTCAAATTTCAAGGTCGTAGTTTATAAATTTATTTAAGATGGATCCATTCTAGAGTCAAAGAAACAATTCTATGAAGTTTGCAGTTTCTTGTATGATTTAGAATAAATTTGTACTAGATGACGTTTTAATTTAACGGTAGAATTACCCTACATATTTCCTTTAGATGAACTAAATATTTAAAATTCTTTATTTAATATCTCTTTTGTTTTTAAACAGATATAAAACTATACACCTATATTACGTCCTTGCGTCTATTGTGTCAATCAAAAGATACAAATACTATAAAAGATATTTATTTATTTAAAAACGTTTATTATGTAGCACATATTATTCAATTATAATATAACCCTAATACCGTTCATTGTTGCATTGTTTATTTATACACTTTTGTCTTTTTTTTTTTTTTTTTAATTTATCATTATATTAAAATTTGATTAATATTAGCCACCACAAGTAAATATCATAGTAGTTGATTGTGTGTGTCCAGTTCATAAAAAAAAATAAATAATAATAAGAAAAACAGTATAAAAAATCAAAGAAAACCTATAAAAGAAAAAAATACTATAACTAATGTTTTATTTTAGCTGACAAAAGCAAGGTCAAAGCCACAACGTTATATGTATGTTACATATGTATGTTATACAATATTTTATATACTACCTATAATATGTGGTCAGCTTTGAATATTTATCTTTGTAGCTGTAATATATTTAACAAACAAATGAACCTAATAATATAATAATCGAATCTTAATCGAGTCTTCAATCTTATTGGAATTTACAAATAATATTCTACTGTATAATTGCAGTACAATATATGTATGCAAAATATATTGCTATTTACTTTACTTGCAATCAATATTTAAATAAAAATCTTTAAAGTTAGTTAACTCTTTGAATTTTAATTATGCGTTATCGTTGTCAATTGAACAAAAAAAAAAAAAAATTAACAGCAGCAATTCAAACAACAACAAACAGGTGAAACGTTAAGAGAAAAAGGTGTAGAGGATATTTCGTTTTTTTTTTCTTCTTTTTTTTTACCTTCTGGTAGTTTAATAAAATGGCTAGTTTTAATGTACATATTTTGTTGTTGTTTTTATTTCTTAGTCAATTATCATTACATGAGACAAAACCTCCTAAAGAAAAGTTACCTACAGAGAAAAAAAAACAACAAAGTTTGTATGGAAACATGTTTTTTTTTTTACATTTTGAGTCAAAATACGAATGTAATAGGTGCCATAGGTGCCTAACAGAAAAATGTTTTTTTTTTTTTTTTTTTTTTTTTTTTAAAGTGATGATGATGATGAATCTTGAATAACTGGTTTGTGTCGCATATATACAATTGGCATCATCATATATATATATACATAATATATATTCATATACATATTATAAAATATTCATAAATCACCATTGTTATATAATATTACGGACCTTAATAAATAAACGGGGTTCAACTCTATTATTTGTTAAAAAAAAAAAATATAAAAAACCAAAGAAGATGAAGAAGAAAATGTATTATGTATGAATTTTTATCTATATTCTATACACATATACGGTACATACATTACATATCTTCTATATTAAAATAAATGTTACGATATAATCACAATGTATAATGAATTATATGATGATGATGATGATATTATGATGAGACTGACTTACATTTTTATAATATTTAACATACTTGTTTTAAACTGCATATCTGAATGCAAAGCAAGCATGCCATTTAATTGTAATTGCATTTCATATCATTTTCCCTTTTATTTATTTTTTTTTTTGCTGTTTTTGTTGCTTTTTTTTTTTGCAAAATTTTCTTGATATGAACAACAACAACAAAAAACGATTTTTTTTTCGTTAATTTAATTTTTCATCTTTGTTGATTCAATTTACCTTTGTCGTTTTTTTTTTTTTACCTTTATCATACTATGGTTGGATTTTTTTTTGTTTTTCTCGTCAAATTTTTATTTCAAATTTGACTTTGCTCTTACAAATCAAAAAAAAAAAAAAAAGAAAAAAAAAATGCTTTTTCTATTTATGAAATAAGATGGAATTTTCACAGATACATAACAAAAAGAAGAAGAAGAAGAAGAAGAAGAAGTAATTAATGAAATATCGAATGCAATATATAAATTGATATTTATTTACCAATTATGAAATATATTTTTTTGGAATATTTGTAGATACACCATTCATAATGAATGACCAATTCAAAAATTATTAAATAATAATTTTTATGAATTCAATAAATTTACTCACTTACTTTTTATTTTTTGTTGTCTTTTAGATTTTTAAAAAACATGTATCTGTATCTGTACAATAACGTATTTAGGAGATTTCATATTGTATTTCATATTTAATAACTATAAAAATCTTGTAAATGATGATTACTTATTATTTTTTTTTTCTTCTGTTTGATGCTACCTGTACCTATATTTTATTTGTAACCTGTTTAAATCAGGAAAAGAAATGTTCATCATTTATAATTTTTTTTTATTGAAAGAATTTTTTTTTAAAAAAAATTGAATTTAATTGAGTAATTAAATTACTTTATATTAAGTTTTTCTTTAAATTAATTTAAAATTTCCTGGTGATATTTTTCAATTATTTTACAATGTTTAATTTAATTTTTTTTTTAAATTAATTTAGAGATTGTTTAAGATGTTCGGTGTTTTATGTTTTTTTTAGAAATAAGAACCTTTGGAATTTATACAGAAAGCATCTGATTTTAAGACCTGTTTGAAATTACTTACTTAATTTTTTTTTTTAAATTTGATATCAGAAAAATTTAGGCACCTAAAAATTGTCTGTTAAATATTTTCTTTTTTAATTTAAAATAGAATTCATGGAGTTCCATGAAAAATCCAGTATTTTTAGGGAAGATGTATTTCGGAGACACGATATTTTAGATTTCAATAGAACACCTACCATGGCAGTATCTATAAAACAAAACTAAAGAAATAACATTTCTTCTATGTTACAGTAATGTTAAGTTAGATATTATTGAAACATCATTAATCAGTTTCACAGCTCCTTAGCTAGTGTATCCGCCACATCATTCTTCTCTGTACCATTGAGAGGTCATACAAATAAAAAAATACCATAGAAAACTTCTAAATTCAAATTTGATTTATAAACAGATACATTTTTTTTTAACTTTATTTAAAATCTAGAACATTCACATTCCGATTGAATCGAAAGGGTTAAAAATTACGCTTATTTTCTTTTACATTTTTATCACACAAAAATAATATGTGTCATTTTGAAGGATTGTAATAAATTCCATAATGAATAAATAATTATGGATTTTTTTAATTAGGTGACAGGAAATTTGTTTTGCAATAGACAAATTACTCATAAAACGTAAAATTCATTGAAAAAAAGAAACACTTATGTTTATGATTTACAAATATTTATGTAAATACACATTTCCGTTCTTTTAATTATCAATTACAAATAATATGAAACAATAATTTAAAAAAAAAATAAAGTGTATTTTCACCTTAAAAATTTTACGAAAAATTCAAATATTTAACAGGAATTGACGAGGTCACTGATAAAACAAAAAAAAAAATGTTTAAAAAAGAAATGTAATTATGATTTTACCTGAATTTTACATAGGTACTTTTGTTTTTTTTTTAACTTATGAATTTAAATACTATTAGAATTGCATTTATTTCATTATTTCGATTTTAATGATGGTTTTACGTGTGTGGTAATATATTTTTTTTTTGTTACTTCATTTTATCATTATTTGATTACTGATAATCGTTTTGCCTTTTATTTTTATTTTTTTTTTTTTACAAATTGTCAATGAGATTACCTGTACGTATCTATTTAATATATTTTTTTTCTTTTTTATTTTTCAACTTTTTTTTTTTTTTTTGTATTTTTAAATTTTAAATTATGCCATAATAATGCCTATAACAGATACTTTAAGTACATAATGACTTTAAAAATCAAGGAAAGCTTGAGTTAATGTTTTTTAATTAAAATGAAAAAAAAAAAAAATAAAATAATAGAGATTTATAAGTTGAATGTAAAAAAAATGATGAAGATACAATAATGAATTAAAAATGAAGGTATTTTGTTTTTTGTTTTTTTTTTTTAATAATATCTGATAATATATTTTGTAAATAAAGGAGACGTTTATAATAATAATAGATATGCTTTTTTTTTTCTTTTAAATGAATGACTAAAATTACTAAAAAAAAATATAAAATGAGGAAATTTTTAAATATGTTGATTTTTTTTTTTTGTTTTTTGTGTTTTTTAAATATTTTTTCGTTAGATACATATATATTATTAATTTTAATCTATTGTGTATACTTTTGGTGTGTAATTGTTGACATTTAACAAAATTTTGATTTATGAATTTTCCGAAGGTGAGTAATTGTTTTAATTGGTTATCTATTTCTTCTTTTTCATTTTTTATTTTTTTAATTTTTTAAGTGTTTTCATTTTTATTGCTGTTATAAATTATTTTGCTAAATTTTTGTTTTTTTAATGTGTGTTCCTACCGAGTTTCACTAAACCACAAATTCGTATTTTGTTTTTTTTTTTTTTTTTCAAAATAAAATAATTATATATTAAAAATGTGGTTAAATTTGAACCATTAATAATTTAATAATTATTTTTTAAATTTTATTAACACAAAAAAAAAAAAAAAAATTAAAGTTTATATAAATATTAAAAAAAAAATTTTTATGACTTATTTTTTTTTTCGTTCAATATTTTGAAGTACCTATTTATCTTTTTTTTTTTTCAAAAAAAGAAGAAGTTATAAATTGACTAAAGATTGTAAATCTTATATGAACGAACTGTATATTATTGATGATGATGATGCTGATGATTAACCATTTTTGTATAAACAAATTGATTGATGATTTTTAATTGAAAAAAATTTAAAAAAAATTTTTTTTTTACTTTTTTTTTCTCCTAAATAAAAAAAAAAAAAACAAAACAAAAAGAGTTCATTTACATTTTGTTCGAGTGCATTCACTTATCATTATTTGATTTGTTAAATCAACAAAAAATTAATAGAAAAAATATTTGTAGTTAAAAAAAAAAAATTTCTTCATAGATAAAAAATTTATGAAATTAAATATTAGAAAGAAAATAAAAAAACGATACTTTCATAATGAGACTGTATGATGGTTATGAGATCAAAGTGTAATTATTGAATAATCATGTGTGGATGAAACATTTATTTTAATAATAAAAAAAAAATATAAGAAGAAGAAAAAAATACAGTTTTTTATATAATTTATAATTGATGTTCAAATTATTTATTTGTATCAATGAATCCTTTTGGATTGATGATTAATTTGAAAATGAACAACTTTCAAATCTTTAACAGAAAGAAGTGACATAATGATGAAAGTGTTTTCAATTTTAAATTTAATTTTGTAGTTTAGTTTCTAGATGATTATTTCAAGAAATTCCATCTACTTAATTTCTTTGAAAATTCATCTAAGATACATTTTATGAAATTTTAAGATAATAGAAATTTGCGTTTGAGTAAAATGGAAAATCATTTTTTATTGAAAAATTCATAGTTTTCAACTTCTTCTCTTAGCCTTTTTGTTACTCCGCTTTGTATTTTGAAGTTCCTTTTAAACTACAAAATAGCTTTTATCTTGAAAAATAAATGAATTTAGCGTTTTTAAATTTCAATTTTTCAAATTTAGAAACTCTTTTTTTTTTCGAAAAGAGTTTAAAGATAATTGAAAAAATGAGATAAGGTATTGAAATTTCTTTACGTATTTCGCCAATGGAATTTCACTTTTGGTTTGAAATTTTTCAAAATAAGATTTCCATAAAAATTAAGCAATTTTGTCGATTTGTTTCTAAGATAAATTTAGTGCAAAATCGCAAACTACGAGAAATTGTTTTTTATTTGCATTTTATCCAATAAGAACTCAATTAGAATTTAATAAGGCCTTCTAGAATTAGTATTCTTCAATTACCACTGACCTCGTAGATATTTCAATACCTCTAGATTCAGACTCGTTATTCATTGTCTTATTTTAGAAAAAATTGAATTATGTCTGAAAAATAAAATAAAATCAAAGACTTAAAATTTTTTTTATTTAATAAAAATTTTTTTAAATTTCCAGACAATAATTTATTGACGAGGAAGTTAAAATAAATTTCTTAAAGGCTACCTCTTTTCTAATAACTATTAACTTTTAAAATTATTTACACCTATTAATTTTTTACGTGACGATATAGTAAATTATCTTTATTAAAAATATTCTTCAAATCTTTTGAAAATCTTAATTATACGGTTTATTTTCTAATAAAACAATTTATTAATGGTTTGTGTTTAAAATTTTAAAATAAAAAATATATAAAATTTAAAATGATGCGTGTTTGAAAAAAAAAAATTGTTTTTTTTTTTTCGTTTTCTTTTGAAAATCGTGATTAGAAATAAAGCTGAAACATTTGATGCTTTAAATGCCCAAATAACCTTAATATTCTTATTTGTTATACATAATTCATAAGAATTCAAATTCATTTTATTTTTAAAATTTTTTCTTCTTTTAAACTTCAATCATTTTGGATATTTTCTTAAAGAAATTATGGTTTTTGTTTCTTCACTTTTATTCATTGTTTTTCTTAATTTTTTTTTTTATTTTTTATTTTTTAAATCAACTGTACAGGTCCATTTTGCATATAAATTATGCTTAAAAATGAAAAACCAAGAAAATGACATCTATGCACATAAACGTGCAAAGCATACACTTTTGTTTTATTTTGCAAAAAAATAAATAAATAAATAAAAATTTGGTCACTGGATAAAAAAAGTATTAGTTAGTTAGACTGGTTCTAAATCATATGATGTTGAGAATATGTGTAATGTTGATTTTAAAAAAAAGGTGATTTAAAAAAAAAACTAAAAAAAGAAATGAATTTTTTTTTTGCTTCAATGCCACAAAAAAAAAGTTTTTTTTAAAAATATTCAAGAAAAAACGATACTTGAATTTTTAATTTTCTTCAAAAAAAAATTTTCAAATAGGTATTTTTAAAACTGTTTCTCATGTTCCAAATTTTTTTTTTTTATTCTTCATTTTATTCAATTCCCTGTGACGATGATGTTGATGACGTGATCGTTGTTTATGTTTACAAAATTTCAATTTGATTTAAAAACAAAAAAAAAAGATGAAAATTAAATTTTACGTGGTTTCAAGTATGAATAATTTAACATTTCTAAAATAATTGTTTTGATGTTAACAATTAAATATTTTTCAACATTTTAATAATTTGTATTTTTTTTAAATTTCAGAATCTAAATCAATTGTACCTGATGTTGATAGTGATACATTTAGTGAAATTAATTTGAATGCACCATTAGACGAAGACATATCACAATCAGGAGATTTACTTGATAGTAATATTCAAGAGGGTGCAACAACTTCAGACGAATCAATTCTATCACAAGCAGCTTCATCATTTTCACAATTACCAACAGTTGCTTCAAGTGTTTTTTCAACATTTTCAAAAGTAATTAAAGATTATTCACCAACAAATACAAGTAATACTAGAGAAAATAGTTCTGAAAGAGAAGTTCCAAAATTAGATACAGTTCCTAGTATACAATCTACAACATCATCTTTTGCGCCTGTATATCCAGAGAGTACATTTGAAAATCAACCAATTCCAGAACCTCCAAAATTTTATTCACCATCAGAATTATCACATGCACCTACTTCTCATACTTCAATCGTCCAACCCCTAACTTCGAGTCAGCAAATTAACACATACAGATTAAGTGCCAAAAAGAAAACGTATGCTCAAATTCCTGGCATAACAACATCATCATCATTATCATTATCGTCGTCGTCATCAGAATTCCAAAATCAACCACCACCTCATCAATTTCCGCCAACATCATTCGGTGTTTCTATTCACCAACAACAACAGGATATTTCTTCTTCCAGAAATCAAGAATTTTCACAGAAGTCTGAGGAACGTAAAGGTCTGTTCTCATTTGCAAATTTTGTACCGCCTGTCCTACAAAATTTATCAGGTTTAGTGCAATCATCTTCAAAACAAGCTGAAAACAATTCTGTTCAAAACGAGATTATAGCTCCCGATTTAAGACCTATTAATCCTTTTGCTGACAATCAAATTCAGGAATCGAGTATTCCAGTTGTGCCACAATTTTATAATCCATCTAACACTGCAAAAATCGTATCAACTCCTCCATCACTATTCGGCTTAAATCCTACTGAGAAACAAGCTGAACAACCAGTACAAGCTCAGTTTTTCAGCTCTGGAATTTCGAATCCAACCAGTTTAATTTCTACAACTTTGATAGATACAAAAGCAGATAATAGTATAACAAATTTGTTTACAAATACTGCTTCAAATCAACAACAACAACATTTTCCTGTACCACCACCTTCAGCATTTGGAACAAATTCTACATCCTCATCTACAGTTCAAGTGCCATCGAATCCACCACAATTCTTTTCTCCTCAATCAACTTCTCAGGCTGACAATTCAAATATTGTTTCACCACCAAGTTCGTCGACGCAACAGTCAATTACTCCGCAAGTTCAGCCACCATTAGCAAAACCTCCAACAAATATTGGAAGTAATACATTTAGATTGCAAAAGGGGACTCGCTTATATAAAAGTCCTTTTACTTCTTCAAACGCTGTCTATGCGCCTCTTACAGCCGCTTTAGATAACATTCCAGGAGTTCCACAAAACAATAACGATTCACCAGCATTATTCCAGCCACAGGAATCAACGCAATCGACATCATTGCCTCCTCCTCCTGCAATTTTCAATCCTTTTCAACAGCAGGACAGTGGTGTTAGTCAACCAACACAGACATCTTCTGTAGATACTACGTCAAAGAATAATAACGTCTTATCAGGATTATTCCAGCCACAGGAATCAACGCAATCGACATCATTACCACCACCTCCTCCTGCAATTTTCAATCCTTTTCAACAGCAGGACAGTGGTGTTAGTCAACCAACACAGACATCTTCTGTAGATACTACGTCAAAGAATAATAACGTCTTATCAGGATTATTGCAGCCACAGGAATCAACGCAATCGACATCATTGCCTCCTCCTCCTGCAATTTTTAATCCTTTTCAACAGCAGGACAGTAGTGTTAATCAACCAACACAGATATCTTCTGTAGATACTACGTCAAAGAATAATAACGTCTTATCAGGATTATTCCAGCCACAGGAATCAACGCAGTCGACATCATTACCACCACCTCCTCATAAAATTTTTGATCCTTTTCAACAACAGAATAGTGGTGCTAGTCAACCAGCACAAACTTCTTCAACAGATCCACATAATAAGATTGTTTCACGAGAGATCTTCGAACCACAAAAACCGACACAACTATCTTCGTTACCACCTCCGCCTACAATCTTTAATCCATCTCAACAACAAAATACTGTTGTAAGTCAACCAGCACTGACACTTTCGCAAGAAAATAATTTCTTTACATTACCTTCATCTGAGAACATTGTAAAGAGCGCAACACAGTCTATTTCTGCGAATACTGGTAACTTCAAAAATTTACCACCTCAAGAACGCGGAATCTTTAAATCTGCGGAACAAACATCAGCAGATGCAGAATTAATTCAACCCCAAAATATTAACCTTGCATTTTTTTCAACTGAAAAATCGATTCCTGTTGAAAAAAGCATTGAAAATTTATCACCACAACCACCTCAAATCTTTAAACCTGCTGAACAAAAAATACAAGATATATTTGTGAACCAGCAGCATCCACCATTTTTCTCACCTAACCTACAACAATCTGAGGACTTACAAATTCCTCCACCACCAGTTTTAAATCCAAATCAACAGTTTTTACAGAATACAGAAACAAATCAACAACAATTATCTTCACCTTTTACTCCAGACAATCGTTCAACTCTAGAAATAAATAAGAATCAAGAGCAAGAAGTTCTGAAAGAAAACAAGGAGGAAGTTAAAATTTCTCAAAGTCCGATTACAACTTCTGAAATTGTACTTTCTGTTGATAAAAATCTTTCAAAAGAACAACTATTAAGTGCTTCGAATATTTCATTATTTTCTAGTGAACAGGAAACTGAAAAATTTGAAAAAGATACAAAGCCAGAAGCATCTCAAACTTCTCGAACACAACAACATATCAATCCTTTCGACTTGGAAAACTTATCTACACAAATTTCTCAATCAAATCCGGCAGTTTCATCATCTTCTGCAGTTAGTTATATCACAGATTCTAATCAGAATCCATTAAGTCTTCATTCAACTGAACATTTTAATAAATCAAACACAACAACTGACATTTCACAAACTGAAAATATCAATAATAACAACGTACCAACAACTTTAACAAATGAAAATCAACCTCAAGTTTTCAATTTATCGAATTATTTTTCAAATCAAACAAATAATAATTTCCAACAACCACAACTTTTTTCAACGACTTCAGTTTCTAGTGTTTCACTTCCAACAAGTACCCCAACTCCACCAACTTCAGTAACTGAATCAGTAGCAAGTGGAATATCAAATTATTTTTCAACTAATCTACAAGCACCAGTTTCAAATCAATCGACAATTGAAAAAGAAAAACAAGTTAAACAACAGCAACAACAACAGCAAGATCAACAACAGCAGCACGAGCAACAACATCAACAAAATCAACAACAACAACAAACGATCGGAAATATTTTATTTACACCACAAAATTTCCAAGTTCCACCACCACAATTACCAGATCCTTCATCATTTTTCGATTCTTTCGAACATAATTCAATAGTTCAACCAATTACCATTACAACAACAGAAAATTCATTTGATAGCATTTTCAATTCAACAAGTAACGAAGATCCAAATAATAGTTTACAAATTCAAAATTTTTTCAATAATCCACCACAAAATATAAGTGAATTAAATTATAAATTAGTTACTGGAAGTAGAATTATAAATAAAAGACTTGAAAATCAAATAATCGGAAATAATAACGACGAATTTCGAACAATTTCTCCACTTTCGAATATTGTTGAACCTCCTTCATCATCGTGTTCAGAATTTTCAAGTGATTTTTCATCACAACAACAACAACAGCAGCAGCAGCAACAACAACAACAGCAATCACAAATTCAAGTTTTACCAGAACATTTAAGTAAACTGTCATCTGTAAGTCATTTTTTTTGTTGAATGTTTTTGTTTCTATTGAAATATGAAGTAGCTAAATTTCAAAATTCTAAATTGAATATACTTTTTTTTTCAGGACGAATTACCAGATGAAATTATAGAACAATTAAAAATGTCAAGTTTAAGTGAAGATAGTAGTTCAAAATCAATTGTAAATGTGGTAAGTATTCAAAGTGAAATATCTTGTTTTCGAAAAGTTTTTCAAAAATTTTTCTGTGAAATTAATTTTAGGGTTATCGCCCAGTTACAAAACATTGGTTTTACAATAAAAATTCCAATAAAAAACCAAATTGGATGCCATTTTCACAACGTGATTCTGATGCTTTAGAAGAATGTTATTTGACTCGTAGTAAGTATTACTTTTTAAAAAAATCCTACATTCTAAATATCATCTAACTGTTAGTTTTGAAGAGCTATATTTTTGAATGAAATTTAAAAGAAATAAATTTGAGTTCGAAAAATAGTTCATAAAATTCAAACGTGCCTTTTAAGGCGAGGTTAAAACTTGAATGAAAAATTCAAAATCTTAATAATTCAAAAATTTGTTGTGACATTTTTTAGATGGTGAAGGAATTGTTGCAGTAGAAGGTGGTCGTTATGATGTAAATATCAAAGAAAGAACACGTATTGCAGTTTATTGGGTAACAGAACCAACAGAAGTTAGACGATGTTCATGGTTTTATAAATCAGTTGATTCAAAATATGTACCGTATGAAGAAGATGTTGCTGAAAAATTAGAAGAAGAATATAAACAAGCGTCAATAAGTGGTGAATGGCGTCGTAAAGTTTCATTACCATCAGGTGAAAATGTAACATTCCATGGACCAAATGTTATGGTACATTTTCATCATCCGTTAAGTGTTGATGCATGGGGTGGAAGCTCTGTGAGTACTTTACTAAGACTATTTGTTCTTTTGTTTTTAAATGTAAGATTATTGATTTTATAAATTATTTTAGACAACTCCTGCCCGACCACGTGTAGTTAAACGAGATATTGATGATTTTAATATTGAACCTGGTGAAAGTTCAAAAGTTGATCATTTATTGTTAATGGTACATGGAATCGGTTCGGCATGTGACTTGAGATTTCGTAGTTTAGAAGAAGTCGGTAAGTTGATGTTTGGTTATTAAACTTATTTTTGTTTTGGGTTTTGGAAAATTTTGGTCGATTTTGAAGTTATTTTAATCAAGACAGAGCAATTTTCAGCGAGTGTATAAGAGCTTATAATTCATTATTTTTATTAAATTTTTTATTGTTTTTGTTCCGTTCAATGAACAGCTTATTGTTGTTGTTTGTTTAATGAAATCTTCAAGACTACTCTGAATTGTTATTAAACCTTTTTTTTTTGACGATTTTATATTAGCTTATTTTTTTATTTTATTTTTACTCGCGCTGGATGCATTAGGAGCTATCGCTTCACTTGTTTTTTAAAAGCTTTCTAGTCAAATACAAAATAAAAAATTGCAAATTCGACTAAGATTTTCCGTATTTTATGCATTTTTTAAATTTTCTTTAATACATTTTGCATGTTAGTTTATAAGTTAATTTTGTGTGTTGCATGCCTTTTTCTGTGTCTGTTGTTTTCCTTTTACAATTTTAAAAATTATGAAAAAAAAATGATATTAAAATGAAGATTATGGAATTTATGTTGAAGTTGACGAATTCAGGAGTATTGCAACACAATTAATACAATCACATTATAAAACATCATGTGATAATGGTGATGTTAAACGTGTTGAAGTATTACCAGTATCATGGCATAGTGAATTACATTCAAAAGAATCTGGTATAGATGAAAGATTAAAAGCTATAACATTAGAATCAATACCAAAATTACGAAATTTTACAAATGATACATTAGTTGATGTATTATTTTATACAAGTCCAGTATTTTGTCAAAATATAATAAGTACAGTTTGTACAGCTATGAATAGTATTTATATAAAATATTGTCAAAGGAATCCAGATTTTAAAGGTGGTGTATCATTAGCTGGACATAGTTTAGGATCATTAATATTATTTGATTTATTATGTCATCAAAATCCAGTTGATAATGTTGAATTACAAAATTCGGTAAGTAAAAAATTTAAATAAAATACTTAATATCTAAATTTTTATGAAATGAGCCAAAATAGGAGTACAAACAACTGAAAAAAAAATATTGAATTTAACAAGTAGTAAAAAATAAATATTGCCCCGGGTGAGGATCGAACTCACGACCTTAAGATTATGAGACTTACGCGCTACCTACTGCGCTACCGAGGCCTTGTGTATGGTTCTATTAAAATCTAATGTTGAGAATTTAATTCCAAGTTCTAACCGCAGCTATGCGATAAGAAAATAGCTCATGGTCGGTCAATTTAATGTAATTTAATAATATGTAATAGGCGTTTGATAGATTTGTGTAGTCCGGTTAGCTAGAACATTTCCTGAAAATTGTATTCGCAGTTATTTGAGTTTAAAAAATGTTTTTTTTTTTGACGTTGAAATTAAAATATCAACGAATGAAAATTCCCTATAGATCAACTTTTCGTTAGTATATAGCCAATATGTTACTATGTTTCTACTTCTGTATTTTTATCCAATTAATTAAAGTAGAGTCCAATTTTATGCGTTACTGCATTGGTTGCTGATAACGAATAAATTCAGACATAAGAATATCGTCAGATGTAACTCAACGTAATAAAGGCATTTAAACTTCATTCTTATCATAGAATCGAAAAAGTGAACTAGGTCTCAATTCTATTGTGAAATAAAGAATTATTCATAAATTAAAAAAATGTAAAGGAAATAAAAAAGGGAAAAAATAAATATATGCCCCGGGTGAGGATCGAACTCACGACCTTAAGATTATGAGACTTACGCGCTACCTACTGCGCTACCGAGGCTTAATACGACGCATATTTATCTGCTTAGAAGAACTGAATAAAATTTCATAAAACATGAACATTCCCTTACAATTTTAAAGAGAAACCTTTATTTGGATCATTTCTTAAGATGCAAATTAAAAATTACTTTTTCTAAATTATTCCAATGAAATTTCAGGAGAATCCAGATCATATAATGCAAAAAGTGCAATCTTTTAGACAGAGCAGTCATACTGAACAGATTAGTTATACAGTTGGTCCAGCTGGTACTGGTCAGCCGTTTATCAGTTATCCGCAATTAATATTCCAGCCTAAGAAATTTTTTGCTTTAGGATCACCTATTGGTAAGATGAGGACTACTTTTTTTTAGAAAAAAGAAAAACAATCGACTAAATTGTTCATTTTTTTTTTCTTTTTTCAAAGGAATGTTTGTTACAATCCGTGGAATTGATACACTTGGACTTGATTTTAAATTACCAACATGTCAAGGATTTTATAATATATTTCATCCATATGATCCAGTTGCATATCGTTTAGAAGCTTTAATAAATCCTAGTTTAAGTACAGTTCGTCCAGTACTTATACCACATCATAAAGGTAGAAAACGTATGCATTTGGAATTAAAAGAAACCATGACAAGAGTTAGTGCTGATTTAAAACAAAAAATAGTTCATACTTTCAAAAATACTGTAGATAGTGTTTATTATTTAGCATCACGAAATAAACAATCAGATCCACAAGAAATACAAAAAGAAGTTGATAAGGTAAAATTCGAAAAAATTGAAAAGCAGGGAGTATAGAAAATGTGTATTTTCATAACTTAAAAAAATTCTTTTATTTTTTTCTTTCTAGGTAATTGATGAACATTTAAAAGCTGGTACAAGAGCAACACCAACAACATCACCAACAACTGGTGGTGAAACAAATATTAGATCACGTTCTACATCAACATCATCTGATGCTGATTTCAGTGAAATCGATTTACCATTAGGTAAATTAAATAATTCTAAACGAATCGATTATGTATTACAAGAAGCACCATTAGAATTTTTCAATGAATATTTATTTGCATTAACAAGTCATGTGTGTTATTGGTAAGTTGTACGGAAAAAAAAACAAACAAAAATGATGCTTTTTTCTTGAAAGAAATTTAAAATATTTACTTTTAATTTTTTTTAAATTTTTTTTTAGGGACTCTGAAGATACAATTTTATTCATAATGAAAGAAATCTATTCACAATTTGGTTTTAATCCGGATTGTCAAATTCCACAGCAAACAATGACAATTGAAAGGCCTAGTTCAAGGAAAGGTAGTTCAAATAGTCCAGATGATTCAATTAATTACAATAATAAGTAAAAAAAAAAAGAAAGAAAGAAAAAAAGTAGTTAAAATACAAAATAAAATGACGATTATAATGATAATTCTCAAAATCAACGAAAAAAAAAAAATATACAATTAGAAAAAGTGAATTAAATTTATTTAAAAACAATTTTATCAAATTTTTATATTTTACGAAAAAAAGAAGAAAAAAAAATATTTTGTGAATAATTCTGTAGAATAATTTTTAAAGTGGTGGGAAAAATGAATTTTATGTTTAATTAGCAGCTAATAAAAACAACAAACAAACAAAATGAAAAAACAATAGTAAAGTAAATAATTTTCGTTTTTTTTTTTTTTTTCGTAAACAAGACTTTCTTTGAGCTCTTATTACTTCAATCAAAAGATATTCTAACAAAGTTATTTTGTAAAAAATGAAAAAAAAAAAACTATTATCTTTTTTGTAACATCCCAGCTACACTAAAGAAATTGATTCTAAAACGATTTCGTCAACTTTAGTTTGGAGTTTTAATATTTAATTTGTCTCAGTATCTAAGAATCAGTGTTTTTGATCGGTTGTGTATTTAAGATATTTGACGACAACAACAACAATAAAAAAAAATTTTAATTTTTATCATTTTTTTTGTTTTCTTAACGATTGATTGCATCATACGTGTTTTTGAAGTGATAAGAGTTATCAAAAAAAATAAATTGTCAAAATGCATGACATAAAAGCATTGTTAAATCATTTTTAAGTTGAAATTCAAATTAATGTTATTCAGTATTTCATTAGATTGAAATTTAAAAAAAAAAAAAAATAATTAATATTAACTGTAATACCGAAAATGTGACACATTAATCCTGAAATTCAGTGATGTCGACTTAAACGAAATTTTGTTAAAGTGATTTCTCATCTTTTTGACGATGTAACTTAATTATTTTCACTGTGGTTTTAATTTTTTTTTATTTATTTTTTTTGTTTGTTAAATTCATGATGCCTTGGTTCTAGATTTTCTAAAATGGATACTAAATTGCTGACAATATTTTATTGACATCAAAATTGTTTCATAAGTGGAATAATTGTGGATAATAAATGGAATAATTGCTAATCAATTTTTAGAGCAATAAAATATGACAGAACGCAACGAAAATTTGAATAAAAACGATTGAATTTTTTTACAATGCAATTACGGATAAGATTTCAAAAGAAAATTGTATTGTAAATTTGTTTAAAATAACGAAAATTTTAATCATATGAAAATTTCTCGTAATTTTCGATTCAGAGCTTGTCATATATTACTGAACTTCCAGGATTATTGTGTAAAAATTAAGTTGAGATTTATTCTGGTTAAATGAAAAATCGAGATAGAAATCATTTGAAAATTATTTGTGGTATTAAATTATTTTCAAGTAGGAAATCTAGAATTAGCGTTTTCAATGAGATTTAAATTTTCATTGAGCCAGAATGGGATAATTTAGTTAAAGTTTATCCTAGATACTCAAAATAAAATAACTATGATTCAAAATAAAAATAAAAAGAGAACAGTTATTTATTTAAAAAAAATAATAATAATAAATAGAAGAAAATTGAAATATAAACGAAACTTTTTAAATAAATTCTCTTAATTATCTTTCTTCTTCAAATTAAAATTTTAAATAATTGAAAGAAAAAAAGTGTACAACACAAATTTATTTAAATTTTCTAAAATAATAAAAAGAAAAAATCAATCATATAATTATTAAAATTACAAAAAAAATGTGTTATAATTTCTATTTTTATTTTCATAAATTTTTAACTGTAATTTTGGCCCTGATGGTTGATCGATTTTCATTGATTCCTCCAACTACGACTACGCTATCATCGTGTGTAAAATGAAAGTTTTTTTTTTCATATTCCGTTAGTTTAATTTTTAGAACGGAAATGAATAATAAATGAAAAAAAATATAGTCTGTGATTTTATGTTGAAAAATTCTCTGCGTTTCTGGAGGGTTAGTAAAGGATTACACTCTGTAAAGTCTTTGTTTTTCAGAATTTCACAGTCTTGATTTTGCGAAAAGTTTATTTTATCTCTTTTAAATAGAAAAACAATAATAGAGCAAGGTGGATAGATGTTTTTGAAAAAGAAATGAAAAATCTAAATAATCGGAGATGGAGACAGACTGCGATGAACAGGACAGAATGGAGGCAAACTATTAAAGAAGTCGAAGCTCGCATCATGGTTGTTTCACCATAGAAGAAGAAGATATTAAGCTCCAAAAGTATCCATGTAACGATTAGAAAATTTTTTGTAATCTTCAAAAGAAAGCACTGAATTTATTTTTGAATTTCTTGTATATTGCTTATGTAGCTTCTATTTTGAGTTTCTTTGCTCGCCCTTTCGAATTAAACTCTGGATTTAGATTCACTTTAAGAAACTAAGATTCAAATCCACAAATATTTCTAAAATATGATTCCAAGTTGATTATAAATTTCATTTTTAACTAGCTTTAACCAATTCAATAAATGTTTTCTTTTCTTTTCTTTTTTTTTGTAATTTTCATTAACAAATCATTCTTGTACTTTTCCATTGTTCCATTGTTTCAATTTGAAAATAAATGTTCACAATAAAAAATCTTATCTTTTGTAAAATTTCAATAGAGTATCTGAGTATATATATATATATATTTTTTTTAAATTTATCTTTTACGCATTTTACTCTCAAACATTATTAAAATACCAGACAAAACAACACAATATTTGAAAAACAAAACAAAAAGAAGAGAAGAAATAACAAAATCATAAATTTGATAAGAAAATTGATGATTATTTTAGTATGTTCTCATTTTAGGTCAAAGTTTATAGGATTGATATATAAATTTTTATTGTAAATTTTTTGATTCATAACAATTATCGTGTACACCAATTTTATTGGGAGAAATGAAATTTTGTGTTTCTTTTTTCACATTAAAAATAAAATCAAGAGAAATTCATTATTTTTGATTATGTACGTCATATTTTTTTCTGATTTTATACAATTCCAGATTTCTTTGGCAAATTTTTTTATAAATCAGAAAAAAAAGAAAAAAAAAACAGATTAAAGGAGTATTATCTCATTATTTGCTTGAATTAATAATAAAAAAAAAAATTTATTTTATTTTTCTTGATAAGAAATATGAGAAAAATTATTTATCATCATATTGAAATTAATTCTCAGTTTAAATTTAAATTGTCGTACTGTTTGGATGTTATTTATTTTTTTTTATTAGTTTTAGTGAGATCGATGTGAAAAAAATAGTGATTTTATTTTTTCTCAATTTTTACCCCTTCATTTTTTTTCTTGTTGTTTGTTGATAGATTTTTGTTTATTTATTTAAAAAAAATTCTTTTTGTTGTTAATTTTTTTGGCAATAAAAAAAAAATAATAATAACATTGAAATGAATATGCAATGGATTTTTTATCATCCAATTCATTTGTTAACAACAACAGAGAAGGTTATTACAATAAATTATTTATTATTATTATTTTTTTTTTTAATTATAAATTATAACTAAAAGTGAAATTTAATTATTTTTAGTCTGTTAATGTTTCAAATTTACAAGGACGTAATATAAATTCAACAAATGAAAAAATGCCAACAATGCAAGAATCACATGTTCATTTGAATATTCCGCCAAGTTATAATGCAGATGGTAAAGGTAATTTCAATTTTTTGTTTGATTTTATTTTTTTTTATGAATTTTTAATAAAATGAACAGTTAATTAGTGAAAGGAGTTTATCGATAAGCTAAGAAAATCGGCCACTGTGGAAAAAAAATTTATATTTGTCCATGGAGATAAAAGAAAACTGAAAATGCTTTCGATTTCTAAGAAGAAAAAAAAGGCTGCAAAGTAGAGTCCGAAGCCTATTATTTTGCAGAAGTCACATATTTTTAGATAGTTTTATATACATTACATATAGAGCGTATTTTTTATAGTATTTTCTTTGTTGGATATATGAATATATTATTCGAGAACTAAGGTGCAATATGACAAAAAATCAAGTTGCTAAAAAAATGCACTCTTATATTGTAAGTCAATTTTTTTTTCGAAATTGGGCCCGATTTTCTTAGCTTATCGATACCCCCGTTCTTTGTGTATTTTCAGAGGTATTCATTGTTTTTATCAATTTTTTTCTCTTATTTTTTAGAAAGAATGACATTTCCTGGAATTAATTTTCATCGTAATTTCGATTTAAGTCCGTTACTTCCATTTGGAATGATGTTAATTATTTGTACAATAATTTTTATTTTAATTATATTTCGACGATGGCCTGGTCTTGTTGCAGGAATAATTGCTGGATGCCTTTCATCAGTTTCAATTTATTTATTGTTATTAGCGATTAAAGATCAAAAATTAGTTTATGAATAGTACATTTTGACGCCTCGGTAGCGCAGTAGGCAGCGCGTAAGTCTCATAATCTTAAGGTCGTGAGTTCGATCCTCACCCGGGGCAATTTATATATTTTTTTCTTCTCCTTTTTCATTTCTTTTATAAATTTTTTTTTAAATTTATAAATATAATTTGTTTTCTTATTTTACATAAGATTCAGGTATATAATACATTTTTAAAATAAAACAATAAAAATATTTGCATTGAAATTATAACGGAATAAGGTTTCGATTCAAATTAAACAAAGGGTGTTTAAAAAATAAGATGTAGATTACATGGACTTGCGTGATATGTATGTAATCTATTTTTGTTATTTTGTAATTTTTACATTTTAAATATTAAATTTTAAAATCTTAAAGATTTAAGTCATTTTTTAGGACTTTTATTGATTTTAGAAATCTTCAACAAGAGGTTCATATCTTTAGGTTTTAGGATATTCACTGTACATAATGCAGAATGCGGTGCAATATTAGCAAGCTACTTCAAATATTTTCAAATAATTCCTTTGAAAGAATTTAAATATTAAACACAGGATGTCGAAAGAAATTTAAATGGAATCTCGATAACAAAAAGAAAGGAGACTTTTCAAACCTTGAAAATACATAAGAAATCCCCAAAATTTTGATAAAATTTGGTAATTTGTTTTTAAACGTTTTTTTGGCATTAAAAATGTTTTCTTTTACAATTTCAACAAGGACATTTGTTAGAAAAATTACTAAACTTTTTCTTGAAGAAAGAATATTGTGGTGCACCGTGCACTTCAGTTATTTAGCCACTGAGAGTATGGTTCTCATGAAGTTGTTTTTCAAATTCTAATGCAAATTCTCAAGAAATCAAAACTACTAAGTTTTATCCTAGCATTAATATTATTTATGGGCAAAAGTACATTTTGTTTCAATAAATGTTCCTTGCAGCTTTCTGCTGTTCATTAAAAATAATATAGAAGGGGGTTCCATCTAACACGGGCGCAATATTACATTTGTTGAGATAAAGTATACTCTTTCTTAAAATCCTTACAGGTAGAGCAAGAATGGCATGGGTTTTAATTTTCTAATAAGCTTATTGTATCCTCAATGAAAACACATTGTTTTTTTGGATGGCATTTACTATTATTTTTATTTGTTTTCTTTGATTTTATCAATTATTTATTATTAATTTGTATTTAGGGTTCTTTTTTTCTTAATTTACTTTGTTTCTTATTACAAACACTTAAGGACTATTAAAAAAAAAAATCAAACAAAAATTGAAATACGAGATACATTTCTCTTAACATTAAATTTTTTCTTTCTTAACTTTAACTTAAAGTCTAATTTTGGTTCAATTTTTTGGAATACAAAATGAAACGCAAAGAAAAATAATAAGACGAAAAAAAAACTCTCAAATTTCAAGAATACTACAAAAAAAAAGTATACAAAAAAAATTTCACT
This sequence comes from Bombylius discolor, assembly GCA_939192795.1. NCBI lineage: Eukaryota > Metazoa > Arthropoda > Insecta > Diptera > Bombyliidae > Bombylius > Bombylius discolor. Next base: position 37,921,414 of record OW584240.1, read on the forward strand.
TAAATTTTAAATTAAATTTATGATAAATTAACAAAAAAAAAAAAAAAAAAAAAAAATTTGTCAGTCACTTATACAGAATATGTTTGATTATTCATTTTGAAATTTTTCGAAAATAAATTCTTATTTTGTACATCTTCAATAAATAACGGTGTACTACGTATTGGACCAGATGCAGCATCTTTTGAATTTTTACTTGCTTGATAACTTTTACTTGGCATTGGACTTAATGGTTCACCCCAGAATTTTAATAATGTGAAAATTTTATAATATGCCACTCTGAAATTTAAAATTTTTTGATTATTATTTTTTTTTTGTTCTTTTCGTAATTGTTTAAATTATTTTTTAACATACCTGTAATTTCGATTACTTGCTGCATATATAAAAGGATTTATAACACTTGATGCCCATGCCATAATAGATGCAAATATATGAAGCCATGGAAATGATGTATTATTCTCATCCATTACATTAACCAGCATTAATGGTAAAAAACATGTAATAAAACATAAAAATATTGTTAACATCATAATTGTTAAACGATTATCTTCACGTTGACGTGATGATGGTGATTGTGAAGGTGATGATGATGGTAATTTTAAGATACTTTCAATTTTTGAATTTGAATTATAACAACTGAAATAGTGAAAAAAAAAAAATTCTAGTTTTTAGTTTTTCATGTTGAAATTTGAATAATTTTTTTTTTTTCAAAGTAAATTTACCTGTGTGCTTTCAATTTTAATTTTTGTTTTTTAACAGTAACATAAATACATGAATATGAAATTATAATGACAAGACATGGAACAAGAAATCCAATTAAAAATAAATATTTTTTTATTGAACGTCCATTTTTTTTAATGATTGTACATGAAAATGTTGCTTCATCTAAACCTAATTCACCCCAAACACCAAGAATTGGTGGTAACTGAAATTAAAAAAGATAAAAAAAATTTATAATTTATTTTTTGAAATTAATAAAAACAGGTGTGCTAGATTATGCATGGATGATGTGAATAATTTTTGATTGAATTATTGTGAGAACACTCTTTTTTGAATACAAAAAATGTTAATTTTTCTTAAAAAACTTGTTTTTAACTTTTCCACTTTTAAGGGACATTTTATGAAAATTGTACTACTATCGGTTCACTTCTAAAGAAATAAGGCAGAAGAAAAATTTCTTAAATCAGTGTAGTCTATGTGAAATCTGTATTATAGAGATTATTTAACCATTTGCTTTCCAAAATTTTTCCGTGGGAGAATCAGTGACTGTGCGATATTTTTGAAGAAAAAATAAAAAGATAATGAACAGTTAAAGTGTTTGACTTGAAAATGGCACCGCACCGTATAGATGAATTAGAAATTATACTTCAGGGGAGCCAATTTGAACCAGTTTGGTTGCTAGGGAGCGTCAATTTTTATTTACTTTATTCAAAATTCTATAATTTCCTTAAAAACAAAATTCCATACAGAAATATTCTTTATTATTCGAAAGAAAACCTTTCAAGCTATGTCATGATACAGACTATTGGAATATATTCTTCAAAAGTTTAAATTTAATGGATGATGTGAAGTTTGTAAAAGTGGATATTTTTAAAAATTGCTCTTTATGTAACATTCCTGAAGGCAGTAAAATTTTATCTTCGGAAGCAAAAAAATAATTTTCAAGTAAAAACCAAGAAAGAATACCGTGGTAACTGAGACATCAGTGTCACAGTTAGAGTGCAAAGGGTCAAACTTAATAGAACGATAAGAAATTGTACAGTTTCGAATTACATGGAACCAATAAGTCGTGTAATTCGAGAAAGACTTGTATTTCAAACCATTTAGAATCTACAAAAGCTTTAAAATTCGATTTTTTACATCATTTTTAGAAATAACCCCTCATCAACCATGCAATTTTTTTTAATCCGTAAATTTTGATTAATTAAGGCTTACTTTTTTAGAAGACTTTAACAGGTTTGTTTTCATAATTTTAGTGTTATTATTTGCTAAGAGTGTCAGTAAATTTCATGGGTTCTGAAACTGATCTTCTTGTTTCAGGATCGCTAAAGTGTTAGTAGTTTGCTTGAAATTCAGGTTACCAATTGATTTAAAAAAAAAAAAAATCTTCCACGTCTAATTAACTAGGTAAACTACTCCTACTTTTTTTGTTGTTAAAAATATAAAATTTTACTTACCAACATAAAAAATGCAAGAGCCCAAACAGCAATTAATTGAATTGTCAAATATTTTGGTTTATATAATTGAGCATATAAATTATGGCAAGCAATAAGGATATATCTGAAAAAAAATCAATTACCATTTAAAATCTCTTAAATCTTCTAATAAAAATAAAAAAAATTCTAATTACCTATTTAAAGTGATTCCAACCATACTTAAAAGTGAAACAGCAACATTTCCATAAAAAATTACTGGAAAAATTTTACATAAAGTTTCTCCGAGGGTCCATGCCTAAGGTCAAACAAATAAAAAAAATATATTAATTAAATAAAAAATAAAAATTGTTTTATTTTTTTATTATTATTTTTTTTTTTTCAAATTTAATTACCTCATTAAAATATCGTATTGCTGTTAATGGTAGACTAAATGTACAAAATAATAAATCCGAAATACATAAAGATAATACAAATGCTGTGGTTGCATGTCCTCTCATTTTTGGGCATTTTAATAAAGCGAGGATTGTTATCAGGTTTCCTTTAATTTTTTTTATTATTTTTTTTTTTGATAAGAGAAAAACAAAAACAATAAAATTTTAACAAAAAAAAAAAAAAACACAAATTGTATGAAATGAAAATAAAATAGACAACAATGCAATGAAAAACAAAAATTATGGAAAAAACGTGTTAAATTAATTCTATTTTTTATTTTTTTTATTTTAATAATGCGGTTTTTGTAATAGGACATGTACTATGTACGTGAATATGATGAATGTAACGTTTTATTATTTATTAATATATATTTTTTTTTGTGTGTGTGTGTGTTACCTAAAGTCCCAATAATACTGAAAATGCATGCACAGACTGCAGCAAATACGGTGGCGGCATGTGGAAAAACAACAACTGTTGTCATTGTTTAGGTGAGAACCCTGTGAAAAAAAAAAAAAAATTTAGAAAAAATTATTTATTATTTTTTTTTTTCATATTTTTCTATCGAAGTTCGTTAGCATTTTATCAACAAAGAAAGGTAAATTGTAAATATAACTTTTGAGTATTTCTAAAAAAAAAATGAATAAATATAGAACATGAATGGTGTAAGAACAGAATAGAATCTAAAATTTTGTTTGCAAGTTTTTAGAAAAAATAAATATAGACTTCCCACATTAATATGATGCGTTCTTTTATTGACCACATATCAGAATTTTTTTCTTCCAAATTATTGAAATGAAATACATCATAAATTTAAGTACTTTTTTGAAAATTAGGTTAAGTGAAGCGTCTTTATCATGTAATTTGAAAATGTTATTTTAAGGCCCGTTAAGCACTTATAAACATAGAACGGTGAAAACCACAGAAATTTGAATGTAACGTAGAAAAATAATTAACAAGAAAAATGTTTTAATGTTTTGTGTACACTTTTCAAAGGTTGTTCTTAAAAATTCTTATATCAAGTGAATAACTAGTAGATCCCTAAATTTACAAATATTGTGATTTTGTGCGAAAATTAGCTATGTACGTATATGTATACATATATACAGGGTGTTTCACGGCTCGAGTGCCAAACTCAGCAGAATCGTAGATATCGACCAGAAATGAAAAAAATTGTATGGCGGGGATGTCCATTCCATTTTTAAACCTATTCCAAAGCTTACGCAACGGAAAGGACCAATTGAGAATTGAGAATACGTTTCTTATCTCTTATCAAGTTGTGCGTCAATTGTTTTAGAAGTTAGAGGGCCCATTGTGTAGAGTAAAATTAATGCAAACTGTCATCATAGAGCAGATACATAGAATATATTGTCATTGCTGTCATCTTGTAGCTCCACTATCAAAAAAAAAGGATTATGATTGAATAGAAATACTCCTTTATAATAAACCCCATACGAAGTGAGCCAAATTTAACGATACTGGTCTCAATTGTAGGAATTTTGAAATTTGATCCCCAACGGAAATAGTAAAAAATTTTACAGTCTGGTGAGAATACAGTTTGTCACATTTTAAAATGATTACGTCAGTAATTCTACTGAAATTACAATAAAACCCTTTGTGGCCAAACTCCGGGATATTTCCAGCAAAAATACTGTGCTTATGCCGGTAAAGCATTAAAATTTCAATAAAATATTTAATTTTTTTTTTTCTGAATTTTAATAATCAAAATATAAAAGACTATTTGCTGCAGGTGTCTTTAATAATCTACGCAATTGTAGATAAGATGATAAAAAAATTATCTGGAGAAAGAAAAAAAAACGTAAATTGTAGTATGTGGATCATATGAATGTTTTTTGTTTTCTTTAAAAGGATAAAAAAAGAAACCCAAAAATTAGAAATGTATATTTTTAATTTTTAATGAGATTAAAAGCAAATAAATGTAAGTTTTTTAGCCAGGAACTATCACCAACTATTTTGTTTACCAATTATTTACAAAAAAAAGTGTAAATCAATCACATTTATTATTAAAAAATATCCTGCGCGTTTTTTCCAAATAAGTAAGTAGTGAGTAGTAAGTATTCAAAGTTTTATAAACGTGGATTAACTTTAAAAACTTCTGAATTTTAAAAATGGTCATTTCATTTTTCTTCAAATTTTGAATTATTTATTATCAAATTTAAACAAAAATTTTGTGTAACAGGATCAAATATTTGTTTAACTGATAAAATTTATTTATTTTTTTTGTTAAAATTTCAAATATTGAAACCACAAAATAATTTTCAAATATTTATTTTCTTCTTGATTTTAATTTTTATTTACATAATTTTTTTTTAGAAGCAAAGATTTATTTGAATATTTTTATAAAATTGAATAAAAAAAAAATGTTCAATTATTAATTTTTTTTTTCTCTATTTATTTAAAGTCACGACATTTGATAGATTTTTAAAAAGAATATTCATGACTTTTATTATTTTATGTTCAAGCTTCCATCATAGACAGGTAATACATACGGTATATAAGCGGTAGACAGACATCCAAAATTATTTAATATGCAACTTAAGTTACTTTGATTTTATTGTAAAAATGCGAATCAAGTAGATAGATACATGCTCATAAGTCAAGAAATTTTTATTTCTTGTTGTACAAGGTGTTTCAAGTAAAAATGTACAAAATATACTGGATACTTTAAATGAAAATTGAAGATAAGGATTAGAGTGTGGGAAATAAAAAAAAGAAATCCTCAATCAGGAAGTCTGTGAAAAAGATAAGAAGGGTTCAGTTACACCATGTCAGTCTTTATTTGTTTAAATTCACCTGGTTTAGTTTAGAAAACTGAATATTTAAGCTCGTTTTTGTTTTGTTCTCTAGTCATTTTATACGATCGTTTTTTGATCCAATTTGACTTTTATTTTTTTTTTGTGGCTCTAACTTTTATAGAATATTTGAATTCACCCCTATCAGTCGGTTTTTTTTTTATAGAAAATATCTTCTAAGTCGCAGTTTTTTCAAAAACAGTTTAACAGTTTTTTTCAGTACATTTCCACTGTTCCTTATTATTTCACATTACAGAAGAAATTAATGCTATTAAATTTATAGCAAATTTAAAGAATATCAAGTTTTAAAGAACACTAATTGATCAATATGGGGTTACTGTGTGACGCCAATCGACTAATAAGAGTTCAATTAAATAATTTAGTAAACTATCATAAAACTTGTCAATTTCAAAAAAAAAAAAAAAAAAAAAAAAAAACATAATTCACAGAATTTTTTTTTTTTGTTGGTTCTGTACAACCACCTACAACTTCACACTTTCACTTCATTTTATGTGTCTCCCTGTAAGCATGTACAATTTATTGCTGATTTCGATTTTTATATTATTATGAACATGCAGTGTGTTTCCTTTCACAGGTATATGTCGCCAAAGCAATTGCCCTCTGTTCGTTTTTGTGTACTATACTCGTATATCAAGAATTTTAAATGATTGCAATTATTAAATTGTAATTTAATAATAATTGCGTTTAAAATTTTTTCTTTTCTAATCATACTCGCATATAAGGTGAAATATAATTTTTTATACATCATGTAATATTTAATTTTTTATTAATCAATAAATATGTGAATGCAATTCTAATATGTAATATTTTTCATATGTACTAAAAATAGATGTCCTTAAAATTTAATATGTCATTATAATGATTCGCAGAAAGAAAAAAAAGTAATTTGAAAAAAAAATATAATGAATAAATCTTAGGTTTTTAATAAAAAAAATTGTTGTTGTACTTGTAATTTTATTTTATTTTTTCCAACATATCCGCTTAAATTTAAAGAAAAACATATTTTATGAAGGATTTTTTGTTATTTTTATTTTAATTTGCTTGTCAAGTTGAATTTTAAAAAAAAAATCAAGTTGTTTTTGTCTTTGATGTTATGTTTAATTGTTTGTTTTATGTTTAGTTTTTTTTTTTAACTTCCAAGTTGCAAGATACGAAGAGAAAATTTCGATACAATTTAAAATTCATTCACTTGGAAAAATATACAATCAATCAAAATCTTTAAAAAAACAAAAAAATAACTTAAAAGATGCTTTTTATTTTTTATTTCATTTTTATAAAATTAGTTGCATATGACCATATGTCGACATATTTTTCCCATGTGGTTTTTTAGAATAAAAAATCATGAAGCAAAAATATAGTACATGAACAGCTCATAACAGACAGCACAGTATAGAGAGTATGCATTTAAAAAAACAACAACAAGAGAAATTTTAAGTTTGTTAGAATATTTAAATAAAAAACAAGCATGTATGTTGTGTGTAATAAGAATTTTATTTTATTGAATGGTTTCATTGTTTTAGGAAGTTAAAAAAAAAAAAGAAAAATGATAAAAAGAAGAAGCATATATTTAATTAACTCATTTGAATGTTTGGACCATTAAGAACATTGCATTAAAAATTATTTGATGGGAATCTTGATCACATTTCCGTCAAATTTGTTATTTGTGAATAATGTTGCCAATTTAGAAAATTTTTCGTTAAATTTGGCAATTATAGGAATTATATAATGCTTTTAATCCTTAAGAATTGTATTACTTTGGATTTTAAAGAAGTGGAAGATTAATAGAACAAGTATCTATATAAAACTGTCAATGAACCTTAAAAATATAAATAAGAGCATTTCGAGTGAAAGGAGAATAATCTCAGCCGCTTAGAAACCAATTTGTCAATGTTGTTCAACGTTTCATTTATGAATTATTACATTTTAAAATCATACTTGGACTTTTTACAGTAAAGTGATATCAAAACGGCTCTCTTGGGTCTTCAAAAGTAATTCGAAAAAAGCCACATCAAGGAATGTGGAAAACCTTTAGTCTTCTTTAATAAACGCTTGGCTAATTCTTATTTTTCAGAGAGCAGTTTTAAGACAGCTTAGCGGTTATAAATTTTTTTTTTTTTTTTTGCGAATGGACTGCCAATGAGGACTATCAAATGTAATTTTGGTCTCCCTCATTCTTACCCTCACGACTTACTTTGGTCGTTAAGATGTAATGATAATTAACAAGGTTAACGTTATTACTAGCACAATAAAATTTATTCAGTCTTTTACTTTCTAAGGATTTCAAGAAAATATAATCTTAGAAATAAAAGTCCTTGTTTTTCTCTAACTCGTAATTCTTTTCAACGAACATTAAAATGCTCCAAAAAATACTCTATATATCCTGGAACATTTTTGGAACAAATACGTTTTATTAAACTAATCGAACAAAACCTCATATATTTAATTCATGAAGGTCTTAAAAGCCAAAGTTCATCCTAGCCTTCAGAGCTTCTTAAAAAGAATCAGATTTTGTTGGCAACACAAAAACATTGTGGATCAAAAATTCAAAATATAATATGTAACACAAAATGATATATTTATACAATACGTCGTAGGATTGTGAATAGAAAAGTGTCTGTAAACATATTGTCTGTTTTTTTTTTTATTTTATTTAATTTTTTTAAACGCGATTTTATCTAATTTTTCTCTTTTATAGAGATCTCCATATTATGTTCATTTTCATAATATTACTAAAGACCATATCAGACGGAGTCATTTGTTGTCATCGTGGTGATCTTTAATTTTTTTTCCCATTTTAGATTTTTGTTTGTTTTTTTGTTTTGTTTTTGTTTTTAAAAATGAAAGTGAAAAGCATTATTTTGTAAATTGATGACATATATAAATAAATTGACGAAGCTATCGTATATTTTATATCATCATCAATTTAATTTGTTACTGATGATTGATCTTGATTATAAAAGATTAAATACAATTTATCATCATATTGATTGAATTTTGAATTAAAAAAAAAAAAAAACGGTAATAAAAATAAAATAAAAAATAGTATATTTTTAATTTTTATGATCGTACCGTACCACCCATTAAAAAACATTCGAAGGCACTTTTTTTTTAAATAAATTTTTTCCTTTTTTGTTAAATTTTTTCAAAAAAAAAAAATAATAATATAATTGAATTTTATTCGGTGCCTTTGTTGACAATGAGATTATTATATTGATCAATAAATGCAGGATGCAGGTAAATAAAATAAAATTAGGGACTAAAAAGACTAGATTTGCTATAACACACAACAGCAAATAAAAAAATATTGCTGGTAATTTTAGGGAGAATGATAACGTTAAATTGAATCTAAAAAAAAATAATAAAACTATTTTTATTTTGTTATCCTTAAAATGTAATTCTCATATTGCTTGTACAGATGTTGAAAATGTTTACAATCTAAAAGGGAAAGTTCTTTTGTGTTTATATTATACGAGATTAAGAGACAAAAATATATTTGTAGTGATTGGAAAAAAGATTTAAATTTAAAAAAAAATAACCCCTTCTAAAAAAAATTTGATTTTTGAGAATCAGGAAATGAAAATAAAAATAAAAGTAAAGTACCTAAACAGTTTCAAAAATATTCTAGTTGAAAAGAAAAGATCCATAAGAAAAATTTATTTAAAATATTATGGAAAAGATGACTTTTGATAAATGTTAATTCCGTTAAAATAAGGAGACAAAAAAAAAAAAAAAACTAAGAATCTTACCAATTTGTGGTAAGTAAAACAAATGAAAAAATCTTCAAATAATTTTTAAAATCATCCTTCGATGTTCTTAAGAAATTCTTTCTTGTCCTTTAAAATCGAAAAATTTTTATTCATTCACTTTTTTAGCACATTTCACTCTCTATTAATTTCCTTTTCTTTATTCTAATTAATTAAAACTATTTTTTTTTTCTTGTTCTTTTTTGCCACTTTTAAATAACTCAAATCTAAACAAAATTTATCACTCGATTAATATCATGAAATTAACGTAAAATAAACAATAATCACTTTTTAAATTACATAAATTAATTATCACTTCTTGTTTTTTTTTTTTCTTTCTTAAAATGCCGCATTAATATTTATGTCAAGCATAGAAATTTATAACCGTAAATCGTGAATGCATGAACTATTAATGATTCAAAATTGAAAATTTATAATTTATCAGAAAAACGTGAGCACGTGTTTTACACATAAATTTTATAATAATTCAAATTATAATTCTATTAAGTATTTAAAAACAAAGAAAAACACATAAAAATAATTTTAAAAAAATAAAGAAAACCGAAAACTTCATTATTAACAAAATAAATGATGATGACTACTTAATGTTGTTTTTTTTTTCTTGGTGTTATTGTTGTTTTTAATACCACTAGTGGTGTTGGTGCATCATAAAATAAATTCAAAATGCGTCATCAACGATGCAATCGACCTCGAATCGAAAAACAAAAACAACTAAAAATTAAACTCATCTTTTTCAAATTTAACACAAAATGTGGTAAAAATGAAAATTGTATCTTGTATCTTGCTTTTTGTTCTGTTTTTGTTTTGCTTTTCAACTTCAAAAGTGAAAAGACCCCCTTGTGTATGATCAATCTATCCGTTAGCAGTTTTGTGTAATGTGTTTTTTGTAAAGGAAAAGAAGTTTTAATTTTAAATTTGTTCTTCTCAGTGGGTCTCTAAATTCTTAATTTATTTGAACACATACACACATTCTTTATTTATTTTCTTTATTCGAAATTTCGAAATTTCGAAATTATGATTTTAATAATTGCAGTTGGGAAAGGTACAGCTCTAAAACATGACTTCAAATTTGAGATTCAAAAAGTTCAAATAAAAAATGTTCAACACATTTAACAACTTTATTTTGAATATTTATCGATTTTTCATCATGAATTTGAAGTTGAAGTCGACTTCGATTTATGTAAAATTTGTGTGTGTGTGTGTGAGTATAGTGTTATTATTAGAATATTATAATTTAATTTAATTTTTTCACTATGATTATGGTCTTTTGAAAAAATAATTGGATTTCCGGCAAATGTTTTAGTTTTCTCAATAATTATTTTTTAATTACTTTAGGTTTTTGTTGTTTCATAGAGAAAAAAATTAGAGTATCCTATTTTTTTTTAACTTTTTTTTCACGCAACACAATAAGGATACTAAATTTCATCTTCATTATAAAAATATGACAAGCGCAGGTTAAATTAGGTTAGCTTGGGCTGTTTGCTAACCGAAATCAAGTTCACTAGGAGGTGTAAAAGGCTCATTGTGAATGCTCTTTGATATGCTTGCGGAAAGAAGCGTCCTGAAAACCATCTTTTTTAAGAAATTTTTTGTATGTACTTTACTGCAATGTACATACCTATATAAATTTGATTTAACTTTAATTTTTAATTTATATAAATTTCAATTTGTTTACTCTTTAACGGCCCACAAATTAGAAAAAAAAAAAACGTCTCAAAAGACAAAACACTATCACCTTTCCAACAATATATTTTTGTTTGTTTTATTTTCTAAATTTCTGGACCGAAAATACTACTTTTTTAATCTGGATTTTTTTATGAAGAACTTATTCGAAAAAAGAACTTCTAAAACAGTACAATTTCTTCTTTTTTAAAACTTTACAAATTTTTTATTTGCCTTTAATAAGTTATAATTGGTGCTAAAGAATGTTTATGTTATGATACTGTAGCGTAATTTTCTTTTAAAGTATAAATTGTGGGAAAATTGTTATTTAATCAAAGACATTTTTTTTATAGATTTCAATTGAATTATTTAATTCCTAATCTGATTTTTGGCTACCGAATTTTCATTACAAAGAAAAAGTAAAACGGAAATATTTCAAAGATAATTTTTTACAATATCTATTTCTGAGGTATTTCAATTAATTTTTTTCTTTTACATAAAGTCTCTAATCCAATGTCCTTATATAATTCATTAACAACATGTGCCTATTTGAACTGTTTATTTGAATAGCAAGCCTATCGAAAAAAAACGCTTCTGTGGTGTATACTTTTTATTGTGAGCCAATAATAATTCTTCAATGCTTTTCATTTGATAGTCCAGTCTATTTGTGTACCGTGAATGAGTCTGTCTGAATTTAAATAAAATTTTCAAACAAGGTTTTCAAGCCCCATCATAAAAGCTACATGTAAATGCCCTATTTCACACACTGAATTCAGTTCTTCATAATTTTCTCTTTTGTTTTCGAAAAATTACGTGAAATTAATTAAATTTGATTAATTCATGTAAAAATTGGGAGAAAAAAAAAGATCCATAAAGATTAAACTTGTAACTTCTGGACAAAAACAACTTGTAAAAAAAAAAAATTAATTAAATATTTCTATTACATAATTATTAATCTAAATTTACAGTCAATTCCACATTCAATAGATATCGATCATTTCCAAACAATTAATTAAAAATAGAGTAACATCGTTTATTTTTGAATAATTAAAAATTTATTCATAACAATGAACTGTAAAAAGTGTTAAAATCTTATTTTTCGTATTACCAAAAAAAAAGGAGGATGATTAAACGTACCTCAGATTATAAATGCAAATAAGATAGAAAAATAAAAGATTTGTGTAACATGGAAAAAATTGTAAAAGTTTACAAAATTAAAAAATGTGTGATGAATAAATTCATTTATTTTTTTTACACATAATCGAATCTTAAAAAAAAAAACAAAAAAAAAAATATTAAAATAAATAAATTATTCATTGTTGTAATTTATGGAATCACAATCATAAATTTTTAAGTTGTTTTTAAATACCAAATATCATTTGAGAAATTTTTATAAATTAACATTTTTATTGCTGTTTATTCCTGACTCCCTGTGTGTGTGTGTGTGTTGGTATTTTTATTTTATTTTTTTTCTAATTTATTGATATAATTTTCGTATTTTCTTTGTTTCCATCATCGTTAACATAATTATTTTAATGATTTTGTTTCAGTTTTGAATTTTTCAAATGAATTTAATTTACATAATATTATGAACATTTTTGTAATTTACATTTTTAAAAATTTTTTTTTTTTTTTATTTTACAAAAAAAAACAAACAAACAAAAATTTAACTTTTACTTCAATTTCATAAATTTTTCAAATAAATTTTAAATATTATTTTTTGTTGTTTTTATATTTTAAATTGAAGAAAATTAGATTTTATTGATAACACATTAATAAGATAAATTATTAATAACTTAATAAATACATATATGATTATTAGTTGTTAATTTTTTTTTTAAATTTCATGTATAATACAATAATTCAAATTTGTTTAATATGAGTGAAATGAATTTATGGAAATTATGGTTAATTTTTTTTTTTGAAAACGCCCTTTGTTCATTAATTATTTTCATACCACAATTTTAACGAATTTAAAAATTTTTGGGTAGATAATTGGAGCAATGTTTAAGATGGCTAGGTCACCTTGAAAGAATTAATCCTTAAAGAGCACCAAAACCAATATGGAGATGGAGATCAGGATATAGAAAACGATGAAAATTAGTAAATATATAGAGATAGCCTGTGACCAAACCAAATCGAAAAAGGGTAGTAAAGTAGCCGGAAATCTACCCAGGATCTTAACACCACACAGAAGAAGGAATTAGAGCAATAAAAGGATCACAAGTTATTTCATTTTTTAATTGATGGATATAACTATATAAATTCAGATTAAATCCTTCATTGAAAAATTCAGAGCTTTTCAGGATTTAAAGAAAAAAGGAAATAAAAATTGATTTAATTTTCCAGTAATAATTTTCAAAAATTGAGACTGAAAATCGTTAAAGATCTTTTTGTAATATTTTTTTCTTTATGAATTTTTTAGATTATACAATGTTTTAAGAAAGTAATGACAAAAAAGAGATTCAACAGTAAGAAAATTTTCATAAATTGTTACAGGAGTCAAAAACATACGATTTAGGAATGTTTTTTGAAATTCTTTGAAAATTTGTAAATTTTTTAAACCAAAAAAGTAAAAAAAAAAAAAACTTGCCTCAATTTTGACTATAATGTAGAAGAAGCAAGAAATAAAAAAAAACACAAAATTATTAGCAATAAAGGTTCTTTTGAATATTCCAGGACACAAAACACATTAAAAAATTTCTTGAAAGTTAAAAACTTCACAATAATTCCTATAACTCAGCTCCAAGACACTCATTTTAAAGACTACACTCTTGTTCAATTCAATTCAATTCGATCAACATATTCTGAAATTCCTGTCTAATTTTGTATGATAAATTATCAACTTAAGTAAATCTGCTTTTAATTAATGTAAAATTTGAATTTCAAATGAGAAAAATTTCAATTTTCTCGAATGAAAAAAATTTCTGGGTAATCCTGTTAAAAACAAAAAAAAAAAAAAAACATGTTTCAATTTTAAAATACATTTTAATTGAAATCCTTAAAAATTTCTCACATTATAGGCGTGTGAAAAAATTAGACAGATAAAAAAATGATATGTCGTCGTCGTTCAGTCGTCGAAATTTTCATATTTCGATTTGATAAACAAAGTTCGATGTGACAGCTATATCATACTCGTATATATATTTTTTAAAAACGTTAGAGCTAATTATACAAGGCCATCAAAATTTATTTAATCACTCAAAATTTAAAATATCTTATTTATGTACTGGCAAAAAAAAAAATTTGGAAAGTTATACTTTGGTCATTTTATATAACGCAAAGAAATATTTTTTTTTTTTTAAAATCGTATCATAAACTTTCATTTGAATCGAAAAAGAAATAAATTAAAAAGAGTTTAGTAACAAGCAAAGAAAAAAGTTGAATTAATTTTGACAACAACAAAAAAGTATCTTTTTCTTCTACCAATCAGTTTTTTTTTTGTTTTTTGGAATGAGCTCCTACTTATTCCTCACATGATTTATTTATTATTTAATCAAAATCAGCAGGAAGTTTAGTTGAGTTAATGTATTTTTTTTTACACTAACAGTTTTTGATAATAAAAAAAAACAATAAATTTTTCTTACATTTTATTGAAGAAAATTAAAAATACATTTTTTTACAACAATGTCAGTCTAATAAATAACAAATACAAAATTTTCTAAGGCATCTGAATTAGAAATTAAGAGACTAATACAAATTTATTGCAAAATGTGATGATGCCCATGATGTCCATGATGTGAATGTGGTGCTTCAAGTATTTGATATCCAGATTCAATAGGAATATGTGTCAAAGGTAACGGAGGTCCAATAGGAATTGAAGGACCATATGGAAGTCCAGAAGATATTGGAAATGAAGATAAGTCATTACCAAAACTATATGGAATCGGAGCTTCTTGAATAATTTTAACATGTTCATGAACGGTTGGAGGCTGATGTTGATGAAGAACTTTTATAATTTTTGAAGGAGGTGGTGAATTAACATGTTCATGAATAACTTTGATTATATGAGTTTGTGGTGGAAATGGTGCAGGAACTGGAACAGGATATGGTACAGCTGCTGGAATGGGATAAGGAAAAGGTGGTGGACCATAACCTTTATTTTTTGATAGTGCTACTGAAAATGATGGTCCGCCTCCGAATCCAGTGCATGTAACTGAAGCAATTATAGTTAGAACAAAACCAAAATTCTACAAATTAGAAAGAAAAATCAATATTTAGACATATGTACTTTGAAAAGAATAAAAGTGTCCTCTTTGAATGCAAAATTTACCTTCGTGATTGTCATTCTTTTATTGTTTTTGTACTTGAAAGTCTGCAACAAGTTGAATTCGGAAATAACAAAAATAAACTGATAAATGATTTTTATAAAATTTTCCTTTTTATAATGAAGGGCTTACAGAAATTGTATCTGCCCTACCAAATTAGAAAAAAATAAATCTTATTCATTCAATTTTAATTTTCGATAAATTAAAATTAAAACATGCAAGCATAGAAATTTTTTGTTTGTTCGTTGTATAATCGAATTAACGTACAAATAAAAATTTATTTCATTTTAAAATATTGTATCTCATATATGAAATATGGTCCTTGTATAACCAACCAACAATATGTTGACAGATTAAATAAATGATACATAAAACAAAAAGATTAAAAGAAACAACAATTTAAACACTTCACATGTTATGAACATGTTTGTAGTATTATCATAAATGCTTCTTTTTTTTTTTTTTAAATAAAAACTGGACTCTATATAGGATTAATACATATATGTATGTATATCAAGTCTTTTAGATAAGATGAATAGTTATAAAATGGAACAAAAACGAGGAAGCAAATACATTTAAATTAACTATTAAGGGAATTTCATTATGTTAATTTACAAAAATGAGGAAAAAAAAGTTTAGAAAAAAAAACATTTAAAAAATTTAGAGCGTTGGTTGCACTTACAAAATACATTATCATATTTTAAAATTGTGTATCACTTATAGATATCGTTCATCCTGTATTTTAGATACAGATACTTAGATACATTCATGAATAATTAATTTCAGAAACAATCCTCAAAAGTTTAATTAACTTCAGTTTTTTTTTTATTGATTCAGCTTTTTGAGTGAAATTTTTTAAAATTTCTGTTAAATCATTCAGTTCAACTGCGTATAATTCATTATCTTACAGTTTATCATAGAGAGTCGTTTTTATTAATTATTTTTCCGGAAAAAAAGATATTTTTAATCGTCTACACCTACAAAGCGCTTGTTGGAGGATGTCGGAGTATTTAATTCAATCTGGGCAGTTAAAAAGACCTTTTTGTATTTGAAATGCAAAACTGAAATTTTATAGCACAATAACATTTTGTAGACAAGAAACGCTAATTGGTGCCTTAAGTGAGGAAAATGCTTTCCCTAAAAAGGTGCATGTTCTTAAAAATGATGTTTTGTATTTGGTACTAAAAATTTAGACAATAGTTTAGATTCATAGTGATCATATCAAATAATGACTAAAATTAACTTCTTATGATCCCGTCATTTAAAGTGAAATTTTTTTATTGATCAGATTTATATTTTTCTTATAACTGGCTTTTTGATTTGACTAACTAATCATTTATTATCTTAGTCAGTACGAATCGAAAATGGCAATAAAATTTTAGTTTTAGTACTGAGAAATTTTAATTCCTTTTTATTTTATTTCAATTTTTCAATTTTATTTAGCAGATTTGTAGCATGTCTGTCCAAGTTTTCTTTTCTCAAGAAATGTTTTACTTTTACAATTTACTACTAAAAAGCTAAAAAAGATTACGTGTCAAAAAAATGCTTGAAATCTAAAAGTTTAATTTTAAAAGTAAGCAGAAATTTTGCAGAAATTATGAAGGAAAGTTAAATGCATTTACAAAGGATACAGTACACAGAATCATCACCTCACAAAAATGTAAAAGAACTTCTTTCTAATTTGAAAGGAAAATATTTTGTTCTTTCTTAAAATTCGGATTTTAGATTAAATTCTCTGAATTCGTTATTGTTTTTCTAAAATAAATATTTTAAATATAAATAAATACAAAATTTAATATAAATAAAACATCAATTATTTTTAGTTATTTCAAATAAATTAATTTTTTTTTTCAATTGAAAAATCTATTTAACAAGAAAACAAACAATTAAATAATCATTGTCGTCGTGGGACGGGATAGTTATAACCATCTACATCTGGTGTTGGTTCATCTGGAAGTGGTTCAGGTGCTGGAACTTCTTCAGGTACAGAAATTTCTTCTTGAATCACACGAATTGTTTCAACATGTTCAACTGGTGGTTGTTCGTGTACCAATCGTATTGTTTTGATTTCTGGTGGTCGTTGACGGACAACTTGAACAGTCTTAATTTCTGGTGGTGGTGGTGGAACATGTTGCAAATAACTTAATGTTTGGACAACTGGTGGTGGTGGTGGATGTTGTTTCAATACTTGGAATGTACGGACTTGTGGTGGTGGTGGTGGGGGTTGTTTTAAAACATTAATCGTTTTAACCTCAGGTGGTGGAGGTGGAGGTTGATGAAGAACTTGAATAGTTTTAACTTCAGGTTGTGGTACGGGAACAGGTACTGGAGCGTGAACAATTTGAACAGTTGGAGCTGGAGCAGCAAGTACAGCAGGGGCTGGTGCAGCAAGAACAGCTGGTCCTGATGCAATTCCATGAGCACTCGATAATGAAGAAATAACTGGACCAGCTGCAAGTCCTGAAAATCCAGGACCACTACTTAGTCCACCAAGTGCCAGACTATTTAAACTTAATCCCGAGATTCCATCTAAACTACCACCCAGCCCACTTGAATAACCAGCTGAAGCCGTGGCTGCAAAAGCCAGAAGGCACAAAAAGACCTTTGAAATCAAAACAAAATTAATAGTGATAATTAATTAAGTGCAAAAGTAAATTTCACTTTTTTTTTTAATTTTTTAAATCGACTTTATTTTCTAAACAACCAAGTTAAATTTATAAAAATACCTACTTTCATTATTAGATAACTCCACTCTGATGATTGACCGAAAGCAGATATTTACAAACTGGCGTCAAGTTTGAAAATATCACCCTATTTTATAGATAACATGTTACGTTTTACAAAAACAAAAAAATAAAATAAAAAAACATTGTAATAATTTCCACTTTTTTTCGGAAAAGAAAAAAATAATAATAAAAAAAAGTAGTGTGGAGAAAGATATTATCGTTGAAAGTTCAAATCAAACTGAATACGTACACCTACCTCTGTAGAGAAATGTCTTTTGCCTTATTTTTGTATATTTTGAATATTTTATTGTATTGAAGAAAGATGACCCCCATAATTCCATATATGTACATATGTATGTATGTTTTTTCATAAAATTTATAAAATAATTTTATATATTCAACAAAACAAAGACAATATTAGATAAAACACATATAAGATAAAATAAATGTTATTTAAGAGATTATCAAATATTTAAAAATTCAAAATGTTTATAATTTTTATAAAAAGTGTGTATTATGTATAATAAAATGGCATTGGTACAAAGATAACAATTGGGGACAAAAGGCAACTGTTTAAAAATAAAAAAAAAAAACAGAAAGAAAAAAATAGTTAAATAAAGCGCTGAAGATGTTAAGTAACCTCTATGAATACATTTTTTATACCATATGAAAAACGTACATCATAAAATACAGAAATTATGACAGTTAAAAGTTGCGAATTTGTAGTAGCTGTCGTATTTTTTTTAAAATGAAATTTCCAGAAAATTTTGAATATTTTCACAAATTTACTGGTTTTTAAATGAAAAACTCAATTTAGTCCTTTGAATAATTAATTAACAATTAAAATGGTTCAATTTCTCGTAAGAGAAATAAAACGAATTTCGAAAAATGTTAAGTATTTAAGGACATTCAATATATGTATCTTTTATCCATGGAAAATAAAGGAACATCCTTGAAGAAGTTTTTTTCCCGGCAGAATCAACATTTTTGAATAATTTTTCATTGACATTTGACATTACAGATGAATGTCGTTATTTGATTCTAAATAATGTGAGATGTCCTTGTGAGTGCATATAAGATTTTTTCTCGCACAAAAAAAAAAAAAAAAAAATCAAAGATTCCGATAAAATTTCGATTTTTCTTTTAAATTATTTCAATTAGGAAAATTTTTTTTTTTATCTAAAATTAAAAAGCAATACAAGGCTGTAAAAGGCAGTAACAATGGTACTTTTATGTCCTTTTTAAATTAATTAGATTATATAATTTAAACCTAAAGCGTGTAATTGTTACATTTTTTGTTTGAATTTTACTTTTTTTTTAAAAAAAAAAAAATTATAATTAGTTTTTTTCTTCTTCATAAATTAAAAATTTTAAAAAATAGTGATGAAATTGTAATTAGTTTTTTTTATCCATTATCATTTAATCCAGTTTCATTAAATTTCACGGTCAATTTTTTTTTTTTTAATTTTCAAAGATTAATATCTGATACACTTTAGTTCATTTCGATTAGTTGGATTCATTCTACTTGCATGCATTTTAACCTTCAGAATGGAATTAAGATTATTTTATTGTGAAAAAAAAAACAGATTTAAATATTATTTATTACTGTAACTTTCATTCATAGAAGAAAAAGTATTAATGGAAAAAATTCGTTTATCGTAAATAATAAAATTTCGGAAAAGGTATTTACAGGGTGTTTTAGTTTGTCAGAGAAAATGGAATAAATATAGTAGTAGTCAAGTTATAGTTTTAACGTTTAAGGGGGCGATAATCAACGCGAAGGTAAATCCATAACTGTAGCCCATTCTGAAACTTAGACCAAATCATATGCAAGCAACTAGGAATGGCCAAGAAAGTAATAAGTACCTTAACACAATATAGAGTTCAGTTCCATTCCACTAAGTAAATTTTTAAAAAAATGATAATAATCAAAAAAGCGAGTGTAATGCTGGAATATGGATTAAGGTTAAAAGGTTAAAGTTAAAAGGTCGCATAGTAAATCATTCAAAGAAATTCAAAAAAAAAAAAAATTGGAATATTTTAGGAAAAATAATTTTAAGCTGGTCCAGAAATGGGAAAGAGAAATAAATTAGTATGACGAGATAAAATAATTTACATCAACATATGTAGTATCTATAGTTACACCCTATATGCATTCATTTATGAAATGCAATAATGCACGATATTCATTTTAAAATACGTTTCAGTAGGCCAAAAATGATGATGATCTTTTATTTATTATTATTGATTTGGATATAATCATCATATTTTCTTTCAGGTTTTATTTGTTTGATTTTGATTTCAATTTTTCATATTTAAAAATTCACCTAATATTTTATAATTTCGGTGGCATAACATTTAATAACAAGATAATGTTAGGAATTCATAAAAATATATTAAATAAAATCTGCATTAAATATTTTATAAATGATAATTGTATGACATTTATTTTATTAGAAATAATTTAATAATTTGAAAATTTTTAAAGATCGACATACTATTCTCATTTATTTTTTAAATGATTGTAACCCACCTTGGTTTTTTATTGTAAACAAAAAAAAACAAAAACAAATTTTGGTACCTATAGAAATTTTGTTTGTATTATATTTTTTTTTCTTCATTTTTTTAAAATTTGTTTTGTTTATAAATTGTAGTTTTTTTAAATACCGTTTAATATTTTTTTTTTTTTTTTTTTTTAAAGAAATATTATTTTTTGTAAAATCTATAAAAAGAAAAAACGCATAATCACGTAACGCCAGTTTGTTAACTATTTAGTAACTAGATTGTGTGTCAAATTTGTAAAAGAAAAAAAGATGCAGGTATAAATTGACTTATAAATTCTTTATATAATTCTATTCTTTTATTTAAATTTTATTTTTAGATAATTATTTATTTAACAACTTTGATTGTATTAGCTTCTGCTGGTACTCATAACAGTGAACGAACCATAAGGATTATCAGAGAAAAACAATCTCAACCAGCCGTTCATGCATCTATAACCAATAAAAAAACAATTCAAATCATTAAACAAGAACATCGACTACCATATACAAAAACAATTCAAATTGTTCGTGAATATCCACCAGAAATTCAATCTTTACAATATTTTCAACAAGCACCAGCACCACCACCTATTATAAGAACTGTAAATGTTCTCCATCAACCGCCTCCACCACCGCCAACACTTCATCAATATTCAATTCTTAAGCAATTTCCACCACCACCCCCAGTAATACATTCGTATAATATTGTAAAACATCGTTCTCCACCACCTGCAATTGTTAATACAATTAGTATTATTCGTCAACCATCTGCAATTGTTGTTGCCAAAGCGATTCCATTTATTAAAGAATCTATTGTACAGCACAGTAGTATTCTTGTTTCTCCTGCTTATCATCCAGCTCCATGGCTGAAGGGGTAATAAAAGTAATTTTAATTTTAATTAGTTAGAGACAAATTAAACTAATTATTTTTGTTTTACTGTTTTAGTACAGAAATTTAAAATGTAATTTTTTTAAATTATTTATTTATTGTTGATGTTGAATTGTTAAAAAATGATTTGAAAAAAAAAAAAATCGATACACGAGTATAAAGTACAGGCTTTTTTTTCAAAAAGATATTTAAAATTAATTTGTGAATATTTTTATAGTAAAAGGGTATTTTCAGATATGCAAGTTCCGTTGAAAATATGATCTTCAATTTTCTTCTAGTATTTCTTCTGCTTGCTATAGTCCTCATATGAAGCAAAATGTATTTTTAATTACAGGTTATTACCCTAAACCTTTAAAAAAATTTATTTTTTTCGATAAATGATTCCAAATATAGCTTTTAACGATTGATTTAACTTTTATCCGAATTTTTGACACGAGTCTTGAATATGATCACAAAGATCACAAGGGGATTATTTATGCTGATTTTATTTCATTTTTATTGGATCATAAAATTTTGATCAGAATATTTATCTATCAATTAATTAGAGCTTCGCGATATATATTTTATATTTTGGATAAATTTTTATGACTAGACATATTTTTGACATAGATTTTTGGAGAAAAAAAATTATTCATAGGTTCATTGATCTTTTATTTATTGCAATTTTACTTTTTAGATTACCGTTAAATTAAGCCACAAAAATATGAATAAAAAAACAACTATGATAGACACTATAAAATTTTTCTATAAAAACTCAGAAAATTCTTAATATTACACCAGTTCTATAAAGTCATTCCTTATTAAAGCTCTTCAAAATGATAAAGGTAATATTTCTCAAAAGATATTCATAAAATATGTATTTTTCATACAACTTCTTTCAGATACTATCGTCCCTTTTGATTTTGGTTGCATTCACATCCGCAGGATTTATACCGTTGATCGATAATAGTGCAGCGATATATGGTGGTGGTATTGTTAACGGTGTTGTAGCAAAAAATACATTTCCAATTGTACAAGAACCACAAGTAGCCACACCAGTATCATATTCACCTGGATTAGTTGCAGCTACGCCTGGCTTTTTATCTCCTGGAAATGTGAATTTATATGCTCCATATTTTACAGCATCAGCACCCACATTCCCATTCATTCAAAATATACCCACAACATCATCAGCAGAAGTTAAAGGACCTCAAGGAACTCAAATAGCTGCTGCAATATCATATTCGCCTTCACAATTTGCAGTTCCACAAACCGTTCTAGCTGCTGGAGGTTCAAATTTCAATATTCCAGTTTTCGTAGCACCAACAACCACATTTCCAGTTTCTCAAAAAGTTCAAGCGGATAGTCAAAACACTTCCATCACATCACCAACAGGCGTCAAAGAATCTCAAGAACCACAAGTAGCTGCTCCAATATTATATTCAACTACACAAGCTGCAACTGTACCCTTAGTTTTATCTACTGGAAATACGAATTCATATGCTCCAGTTTTTACAGCATCAACAGGAACATTCCCTTTTACAACTGGATTTCCCTTATCAACGGGTTCATATTCAATAGCAGGATCTTCAGTTCCCTCTGGAGCCATATTAACATCACTACCAACATTAAATCAAATTTTAAATCAACCATTAACAGCTACAGCAACAGCATTATCACATGGAAATGGTAATTATGTAGCTACTGCTGCTGGGTCAGCTATTACAGGTTCACCAATTTCTAATGGCGGATCGATATTTTCATCGATTGGAACTCTACCATATCTTCAAACTGGTTTGATTAATAGAAACATTAATAATGGAGTTTATGCGTTATCAGATAATAATAATAATGAAAGTAATAAAATTCAATCCATAAAACAGTAATTTTTAGTATCAAATTTCATTTTACGATGTTTAATAAATTTTTTTCAATGAATCAATTATTATGTTTTTTTTAAAAAAGCTGCTTTTGTCGTGGAAAAAAAAAATAAATTAATAAAAATGAGTATACAATTTCAAGAAAGCCGTGACTTTAAAGGTTTCTAAACAGAATTTTTAGACTCTTGTTAATTTTGGTGATCATTTTATGAAACTACAGGATACTTGAGTCAAGTGTATGTGGCTATTAGCACATTAGTCTAGTTTTTTTTTCTGAAGTTATCTTGAATTTTCATATAATTTAACACAATTGTACGATACGATACGATTTAATTGTAAAACCTAACCAAAAGCTGAAATAGTAGATCGTCACTGTTCAACTTTTTGTTAACAATGTTCGAGCATAATGTGTTCAGTTATGTAATCTACAAAATTTAGGTGAAGTTCCATTACATTATGTTTTTCTTTTTTCAAATCATATTCTAATACAAAAAAATTTCTTTCATATAATTGTATCTATGCTAACTACCTCATTTAAATTAGGAAATTTGTTTAATTTTTATGGATGACACGATTAATTCAATTTTAATTTATAATTTATAATCAAATCTTAAGAAAGAAATGATATGTCAATTTATTATTAAGAAAAGAAAAAAAAACATTAAACTTCGTAATAAGCCAACAAAATCCATAAATCTTTCACCTAACGTACTCCTTTTTTGTTTTTCTGTTTTTTGTTTATTGTTGTTGTTTATTGTTAAAAGATAATTCATCGCAATGTAATTGCAATTCAATATAAAACACACATTCATTATAAGATTTATAAAATGCATCACAGTATCTTGTGTTAAAACGATGTGTCACAAAGAAAATTTAAATCATATATTTATTGATTTTTTGTTGTTTAAGCTTTTTATTTAATTTTTTTTCTTCTCGTTTTTGTATATACGTTTGAACGGTTAAAGGTATCGAATAAAATTTGAATTTAATTTTTGTTTTTTTTTTCTAGTGCTCTTATTACACTGAAAAAAATGTAAATTGATCTTCATTTAAGTTTTTTTTTTTTTTTTTTTTTTTTAAAGTTAAATAATAATAAACGAAAAAGGAGAGAGAAAAAAAAACATTTACTTTTTTTTTTTTGTAATCATTTATAGATCATTGGTCAATTAATATATTCGAACAAAGGTTTATCTTCAGAAAAAAAAGGTTGCACTCTTATATCATCCGATGATAATAATTTGGAAGTAATCTATTAGGAGATGCATTAAATTAAATAAGAAAAATTTAATAAAAACAAGACAACCTCAAAGGAGATTTAAAAAATTAAAAATTTAAAATTAATAGGAAAAAAAAAATTGCGATGCAGTGGATAGTATAAAAGTAAAGTGAATTAGAAAAACATGTATCAGTTGAAGTTTTCTCATCATAATAGTATAAGCTTGAGAAATATTAAAATGAAGGTACGGTATTGAATAATATTAATAATATTGAATTGAAAAATTGATAATGAAATAATTCTTTTCTTTTAGAATAAATCCTTTCATATTTAATTGATTTATGTCTGTTTTTAAAAGGTTTTTGTGTACTTAGTAAGCGTGGTAGCAGTAGTATCTGCTGGATTCTTACCTCCAGCAGTTGTACAGGAAGAAGTTCCGGTCGCAGTACCAGTAACAGTTCCAGAAGTTAAGACCGTTCAAGTTACCTTTCAACCACCTCCACCACCACCAGTGGTGAAAACTTTACAATTTGTACATCAGCCACCACCACCACCACCAGAAGTAAAATCTTATCAAACTGTACATCAACTTCCACCACCACCACCAGAAGTCCGTGTTCATCAATATTTACATCAACCACCACCACCACCACCAGAAGTAAGAACGTACCAAACAGTTCATCAACCTCCACCACCACCACCAGAAGTCCGTACTCATCAATTTTATGTTCAACCACCCCCACCCCCACCAGAAGTTAAACTTGTTCAAGTTGCTTATCAACCACCTCCACCACCACCAGAAGTAAAAACAATCCAAATCGTCCAAGAAGTTCAACATTTTGCACCAGCTCATGTCGCTCATGCTCATGTCGGTCATGCTCATATTGCTGGTCCTGCTTTACCTCCTGCATCGGTTGTTGAAGCTGGCCCAACTGCAATTGCTGGACCTGTATTTGGTGCCCCAGCGATAGCTTCTGGCCCGACAGCAATTGCTAGTCCTGCACTTGGTGCTCATGCATTATCTTTTGGTACTTCTTATGCTGCTGGAGCTCCCGTTCTTGCTTCAGGATCTGCAATAGCAGCTGGCCCTGCTTTTGCTTCCTCTGTCTTATCGGGTGGTCCAGCAATTGCAACTGGGCCTGCACTTGCTGCACCTTCAATAGCAGCTGGACCTCTGCTGGCTGGATCTGCAATAGGAGCAAATTCTGTTTATGCAGGACATGGGATTGCTTCGGGACACGCCATTGCAGCTGGACATGCCTATGGACATGGTCCATGGACTTCCAACTTATTGAAAAAGTAAAATTATATTTAAAAATGTTAAGTTTTATTGTTTAGATTATTTTGTAAATAAATATTGTTTTAAAAAAATTCCTAGTATTGTTTTTTTTGAATTTACTACTTCGATTTTTAGTTTAGAATTTTTCGATGACGAGTTATGAGACACAAACGTATCCGATTTGTAATCGATTTTATGGCGTCGTTGAATTTCTCAAGACATTTTTGGATTTCGATGTTTTTTTTTTATTAAAGTAAAGATGATATTTTTTTTAAATAAATTTGGTTACACTTTGAAAAAATTTTATTTTTTATGCAAATAAGATAAATATAACAATTTAGTTTTTAAAAGCTTCACATAATTTTTAACTATGAGAAGAAAAAAAAATAATTAATTTTTTTTTTCCACAGATTAGTAGGTTTTAATAATTAGCCTGATTAGATAATAGGTATAAAAATGTTTTTTGTTTTTTTGTTTTGTGTAATTTAAAATATGCTCTAGTTTTATGTAATACCTAATTCGTTAACAATATTTTTTTGACCAAAGATAACAAAATATTTCTTTTTAAGGTTTTAATTAATCTGAAGTTTTTGTCAATTGAATTATGCATTTACAGAAAAAAGAGGAAAAAAAGCATTTGAAAAACTTTCGAAATAGATACTGGATGTCCAAAAATTTAAAATATCTTTTAAATGGGCAAAAACATCTTCATGTGAATGACATACTTTTTCAAATGAGTTAAACTGAAAGGCAAAACAAAGAAATTTTCTCATGTAAAGTTTTGAATGCGTTTTTGTTGAAACTGATATTTGACTTACGTAATCGTTAAAGTGTAAACAAGGATCACATCACGTAATACAAAATGATACCTGCCAGTTAAATTATCTCAGGCGAATGCTTGATTTTTCACCTCCATTGATTTTTTAATCTTTAATCATTTTTTTAACAAGTTTAAATTTTAAACTTTAAAAACAAGTATTTAAGAAAATAGAAAAATATCAACAAATTTTCCAAATTTATTATTAGAAGATTCAAGAAGATACAAGCTTTTCTTTCTAAATGATTTTATTTTCTGGCGTACAATTTTATTTAAAAAAGTGTAGTAATATCCTAAAGGTCTATAACAAGAGGGAAATTTAGTAATAAAGGTTCAAATTAAAAAAAATACCATCATTCATTCAATCACAAACTAGGACTTCTTATATTTTATACAAAAACTAAATAAGTGTAATTTAAATTAAATTGAAAAACCGATAAAAATTGTCACGGATTATTTGTATAAAACAAGTAAGATACTAATTACTTATCCATGGCACTACAGCCCATTAAGAGCCTTGGCCTTCTTAAGTTAACTTAAGGTTTCGTAACGACATTTCTGTCATACATGCACCTACAGTGGAATACGAATCACTAAATTCGTTGGTAAAGAACGAATTTATTCGCATGACAGGTCTGGTACTGATATTTTCGTAGTTGGTTTTGTGGACTTGCTTATGGTCAATAAACAGAGCCATCAAACTAATTGGAGCAAATGAATTGGAACTCATTTAAAGCTGAGTGAATTTTGAACTCGAGACTTTTATCATCAGAAGCCTACGGCTTCTAGCGTCATGAAATTAGTGATCTGCAGCTATGCTTGGAAA
This sequence comes from Bombylius discolor, assembly GCA_939192795.1. NCBI lineage: Eukaryota > Metazoa > Arthropoda > Insecta > Diptera > Bombyliidae > Bombylius > Bombylius discolor. The sequence continues at coordinate 37,948,679 of OW584240.1, forward strand.
TGTTAATGGTGTAAAAATTCAGTATACGTAGTAAATATTGATCTTTTGAATTAAAATTGATTTTTTTAAATTATTTTGGAAACAATGTGCTTAAGGATTAAAAAAAGATCAAAATTAATCCATCAATAAAGTTGATAAATGGAATTTTAAAAAATATGTATGATTTTTTAAAAAAAAAATATAAAAGCGAAAACAGGATTCAAGAGATAATTAGTAAACCCTTAATCCGTAATCAATCTTTAATTAAAATACAAATTTAAAATACAAATGCTTCAAATTTTACAGTAGAATGACAAAAACGAAATTAAAATTAAGTATTATGTAAATCAGAATTAATAAAATTTCAATTTAATATATTCTTTCAAATGTTCCCAAGGATAAATTTTTATTTTTAGCGAATGGAATAATAAAAAAACTTATTTTAATTTTTCATTATTGAAATTAAATTGCATCTGAGTATAATTTCCTATGTCGAATGCTAATCATTACTTTTTTTCTTGAACATACCAGAAACTAAATAACATTCAAATTATACAATATTTGCATTATTGAAATTTTATGGTAAAATTTATGCATATTATAAAATATTACTTTCACTCATATTAGAAATTTTAATATTATTCATAATTTTTATCTATTTTTAAATCAAATATCTATTTTTAATTTTATCTGATTTGAATGCAAAAAAAAAAAAATTATTGACTATTTTTGTGTATTTTGTTTTTTCATTAAAACAATGAAACTTTTCAAAATATCAATTTCGAAATTTCATATAAAAAAGTGTAACAACCTTGTTGACCAAAAAATGATGCATATTTTTTTATGGTGTGGGTCGCAAAATTTAAATTAAGATGTTAAGAAAAAAGAAAATAAAATGCAAAACTTGCAAAAATAATGGGCAAAGCTTCATTCTGATGCAGTGTCACATAAAAATTTTGATTTTGATTTTAGTATAAAAGAAAGTCAAAATAATCATAACATTATCAGTCAACAACTTTTCTTGTTTTCTACAGTTTCAACTAATATCCATTTTCTGACGCAGCAATGAAGGTAGATTTCAAAGAAATAAATTATAATAAATAATTAAAATTCTAAGGATATTTAATTATCTTTAAATTATTTTAAATTTTAGATTGTTTTGTGTATGTTTGCTTTGGTGGCTATTGCATCAGCTGGCTACTTACATCAACAACAGGAGTTCCTTGAGAAGCAATTTGCGGTACCAGTTACAGTTCCAGAAGTTAAAACCGTTCAAGTTGCCTTTCAACCACCTCCACCACCTCCAGTTGTAAAGACTTTACAATTTTTACATCAACAACCACCACCACCACCAGAAGTAAAATCTTATCAAACTGTACATCAACTTCCACCACCACCACCAGAAGTCCGTACTCATTCAGTTCTAGTTCAACCTCCACCACCTCCACCAGAAGTAAAAACCTATCAAACAGTTCATCAACCTCCACCACCACCACCAGAAGTCCGTACTCATCAATTTTATGTTCAACCACCCCCACCCCCACCAGAAGTTAAACTTGTCCAAGTTGCTTATCAACCACCTCCACCACCACCAGAAGTAAAAACAATCCAAATCGTCCAAGAAGTTCAACATTTTGCACCAGCACATGCCACTTATCAGGCTCCAGGTCATGTTAAATACATTAGTGGTGATTCACATTACTCAGGATACCACAAAAAGAAGTAAAAAGGAAAGAAGAACAAATTTTGAAACAATAAAAATGTTGATTTGTTTTGTTACTGATTAAATAAATTTATTACGTTTGACACTTGAATTTATGAATTTTATTTTAGTCATTCATTACAATGATTTTAGCTTGTGCACCTCTTTTTTAAAAATTGAAACTCAGAGTGTGAAAATCTCAAAACAAAAGCCTTAATATTTTATTGTATTAAATTTGTGTCCTTAACATTGGAGCATTGCAGAATTATAGCTTTTCACCATAAATACTGGTATAAGTGATAGAGTAGCTTCTGAAACTAAAGGTCTCGGGATCAAATCTGCCCAAGTGCCCTTATGTATGTAGCTTTGAATGAATACCAATTCATTTGAATATGATGTAAATGCTCGGTACTGAAGTATTTGGCGGCTTTGCTTAATGACCACAAAAAAATACACAAATACCAGTATTTGCCCTAAAAATGAATTTAGTGATTCGCAATCCACTTAAAAATTTAGATACATGTACGACAGTCTCGGCTCGAAAAAATCTTAATGTGGAAAGGCTGAAGTTCATTGAACTATAACACCAAAAATGATAATGATGTGTGACCATATCCTATATCATGTCAACTAACTATAATCAATGACAATGTATTCTATAACTGTATCTGCTCTGTGCTATAATATTTTTTTCTCAGTTCTATCTAACTTCTTTTCAGAAAAGCCTGTATGACTATTTTAGAATATTTAAGTGATTTTTGTTTTGAAAATTACAAAAAATACAAATACAAAATGTGAATAGGCATGCGATATATTTCAATGAAACATTTTTCGATTCTGATTAAAAGTCTTTATGAGCTTATCTTTCGAAAATAACCATGACCTAAAGGTTTTTGTTGAGTATGATTAAGTATCCTTGACATATTTTTTAAAACGTTTTTATTAACTTGCTTTCTTGTTCGTCTGTTCGTTACATTTTCGTAAGGAAACTATTTATTGGAATATCAATAGTGCATAGTTCGCATTTAGTATTTTTTCGAGGTTCCTAAATTAAATTAGGATACTAAGGGTGTGTGCGAATTATACCTAAATTTTCAGAATACTAAATTGCTTCCAGTAAATAATAATCTAGCCTACTAGATTCAGAAATTCTTCTTCCTTTCATACATTTAACATTTCGAAAAAGATATACAGTTTTCGCTTGTATAGTATATTTCATCAATAAATTTATCAAAATTGATGAAAGTGATAATCATGACCATTTCATTACATTTCCATTTATTTAATTCTTTTTTTTCTCAACAAATTATCATTTAAATTTTCGAAAAAAAAAAAATTGAAGGTTATTTTATGAATATCATTGTTAAATTTGCGATATTGCAATAAAACAAAAAAAAATATGCAATTTAAAAAATAGATAGAAAATCTTTTGATATGCATAAAAATTATTTTTCAATGAAATATTTATGTCAATATAAAATCAAAGTAATTTTTTGTGTGTCTTTTTGATTCAAATTATTAATCTAAATTAGTTTTCTGTTTTTTTTTTTGTTGTCTTTTTTTTTTTTTGTCATTTGTTTTTCTTTTTTCAAATAAACAAAAACTGTGACTAACAGTAGTTGCATAAATGACATATAAAATGAAAAAAGATATTTAGATATGTATGTTGTAATTAATTTGATAATATGTAGGAATTATTTTAGTTTCGACATAATGAACACAAGCCAAAAAAAAAAAAAGAGAAAAATATTTAACAAAATTGAAATCTTGAAATAATTTTTCATTCAAGTCAAAATTTCATCTATTATGGTGTTTAAATGACTTAAGAGGTAATACCTACTTTTTTTGTTTTTTTATTTGTAAACGTAAAAGTCAATATGAGAAAGTTAACAACAACATATACCTACATATGTACTATGTTTGTTTCCGATATCCTTATGAATTATTCATAATTGTTTTTTAAAATTTAACTTTTGACAATTAATTCAACTATAATCAATGATTTCTGTCTGAAGTTGAAGGTACATGAACTGTTTATATCATAACAGTTGAAATATATCAAATTTAACATATATTTTTTTGTTTTTGTATTTTTTTTAAAGTCAAATGCTCATTAGATATTCGTGTCCATAATGAAAATAAGATTTGTGGTAGAGTTGGGTTATCAATAAAAAATATATAAAAAGAAGATTCATCGAAGATAATAAAATCAGTTAATTCATTTTCATCTTCGATTTAACATCTCTAGTCATGAAGGTAGGTTTAAATTTTTTGGTTATTTATTTCTTCTTTAGCGATATTCGATAAATGAAATTACAAAAATAATTTTTATTATGTAAAAAAATTTTTTTTTCTTTGAAGATTTTAATATGTGTTTTGGCTTTGGCTGTGACAATTTTAGCAAGACCAGAAGCTGGAGATGGTTATAGATATCAGCCTGAATTACCACAGCCTGCTGAAAATTTTGAAACTAATTTTTTGCCTGAACATCATCCTCCACCTATAGAAGATCAAGGTCACACTGTAAGGATTATTAAACAAGAAGTACAACCACCACGAATAAGAACATTAAAAATTATCAGAGAAAGTGAACCAGAAATTAAAACAATTCAAATTCTTCAACAACATCCACCTCCACCACCATTAGTTAGACAAGTTCAAATTTTACGGCACTCTCCCCCTCCACCACCTGAAGTAAGAACAATATCTGTTGTTCATCAACCACCTCCATTACCTCCACAACTTAATCAAATTCGTTTAGTTCATCAACCACCACCACCACCGCCAATCGTTAAAACTTTAAAAATTGTACATCAACCAGTTCCACAACCTATACATCATCACGTAAAATACCTTGCAGCACCAGCTCCTGCACCAGTCCTACATCATATTCAAGCTCCTTTACCAGTTCCAGCACCTCTACAAGTTGTCGGTGGCGCTCCTGCTGTTGGTGCTATAGCTGAGGCACCAATTTCTGTTGGGCCAGCTCCAGTCGAAGTTGGTGGTCCTGTTGGAAATTTCCAATTACTTTCTTCTTCATTGGGTGGTCATTCGTTAGGGCCAGCACTTTTAGGACCATCTTCATATGGACTTGAAGGTTTAGATTTATCGAGCTTGGGCCTTAGTTCGTCAGGACTAGCATCCTCGGCAGTTTATGCTGCAGGTGCCCCGACTGTTCAAGTACTTGGCCATGCTCATGCTGTAGCATCAGCACCTGGCCCTGCTCCAATACCATTATCTGCACATGCTCCATTTCTCAGTGGAAGCTATGGTGGTTTACCTGTTTATGGAGGTGAATTAGGACATGTTAAAAAATAAAAATCAGAAAAGCAGATAATTTTGTTGTTGTTGTTTAGTTATAAGTAAATAAAAATAAATAATAATTGCAAATTTTTGTAAGTTTTGATTTTCTAATTCCTTCAACTGTATACCCGTATTCTTTTACATTTTGGTGCAATTTTTTCTTTTAAATGAAAAAAGTAAATTTTTTGGAGAGTAAAAGAAAAAAATATTGAAACTATGAAGACCGAATTAAAATATTTTGAATCTTTGAATACTGACTAGTGATCTGGAAATATTTGCTACTGATTATAATTAATTTTTTAGATTTTTTTTTTAAATTTTAATTTTAAAAATCGCTTTTACGTAGGAAAAATTTTGTCTGAAGCCAAATCTTTTTTCAATATTAATTTAGTTAAGTTGATGACACGCTTCTTTCTAACATTCTTTTTTTTTTTTCATTTTGAGTATATAATGACACTTAAAAAAATTAAAAATTGATGAAATGATGTAACAAATGACAAACTTATAATGCACATTATTCAATTTAAATACGAGTGTGTGTTTAAAATTCCATTAAACCAATTAATTCTAAGAAGGAACTCCTTTATTTTTGAAAAAAAAAAAAAAAAAAAAATGTTTTAGATTATTTGAGAAAATTTAGCAAGAAATGTAACAGAAATCATTGTAATCATTTTTTCTAAAGAATTTTTCAATTGGCTTAATTTGTTGGCGGAACATTATAATGGAACCAAAATATATTGAAGATGTTCTGTGATATTATGTCCCAGAACATTTCAGCAGAAATTAAGCTTTTCTATCGAAACTGAAATAAAAAACCTTAAATATCTCAAAACAGGATGAATTTAAACCGCTTTCAAAATAACCTGTAAAATTACTTTATGGTCAATTATACCGAAAGCTTCCATTAAAGGGTGTACAGCTTCATTTTAACAACCAAGATACATACTTAGGCTATTTTCCTAATTTTAAAAGTATTATTTTAGATTTCAAAACGTCTCTGAACTTGAAATCGCCTTATTTAATGACTTAAATTCAGTTATGAATCTTGAAGCTCAAGAAAATTCCAATAAAATTTCGATAAAATGAACTTAATTATTTTACAATATATTTATCAATATGGCTTCGAAATAAACATAAAAAAAAAAATAAAATAAAAATAAGTGTCTGTTGAGTATAAAGGATGGTGAATGCTCAATAAAACTTCGAATAGGATTTTGTTGTTTATTAGGCAAACAAAAAGGCTGAATTGATAGTTTCATTTGTCAAAGTATTTGTGGATGTCTGGATCAATCTTAATTCTAGCTTAAAGATGATAAAAGTTTTTTTTTTTAAATTGTCTTATCATAACACAGAAAGTACGAAAATATTGTAAATTTGATAGAATTTAAAAACATCGCATTGAATAACTTTCAATTCAATTTTTATTCTCATGAACAGATTCATACAGGAAAAGGTGTAATCTAATTAGACTGAAGGTGAATCTTGATGATATTAACAATATATTATATAAGACTGGATGAAGAGATTTATAATTAAGTCTAAAGGAAATACAGAGAGCTATGATTTTTGGTTTTGCCTTTTTTCTAGTACAAAACATAATTTTATACCATTTAAATGCTGCTTTAGAGAACAATCTTAGATATTTTTCAAGTTATTGCTAATATTTTCAAATATTTTGAAAATTTTCAGTAAAAAGATATTTCTGAGACATATTTTTAAAATCCAAAAAGTAGAATTTCTTAGTTGTTGCCATGTTTGAGTATTTTAAGTACATAAATTTTTATCAGATAAAAAATTCTTAAATTTACACATCTGAATTTCTCCAGTTTTAATTTATTCATACTAAAAGTCAAAAGTTACAAATGCTTAATTAAGGGACAGGAAAAAATTTGTAATTAATAGCAAATATTTTTTCTTTTCGTAGACAGAAATATTTCTTTGAAAAATGTGAGAAAAACATAAAGTCAAACATTTAATAATTGTGTCATCATCGCAGTCATTTAAAGAAAATTAAAATAAAATGGATGAAAAAAAGTTCGCACATATTTAACACAACAGACAAAAAAAAAAAAAAAAAAAAAATTGGGCATAAAAATGCAATTTTTTTGTGCATATTGATTATCGTCAAATGCAAATTAGATATGATTGCTCAAAAAAAAGTTTTTTTTTTAAAGAAATTTATTAATTTTTGAAAGTAAAACATTTTTGGTTGTTTGTTTTTTTTCTAGTTTTGTAAAATGTGAGAGTTATGGGTTATATCATGAGACGAAGGTGTATTAAAAATATGTGGTAAAAGAAATTAAAAATAAAACAATGGAAGATTTTTTTAACATATTACAAAAATGTGCTCTTTTTTGCAATCTATTCAGTTTTGTATTTTAGTTTGTCATAAGTATAAAAGTTAGAGGATAATCTGGAATCAGTATCAGTTCATCTTTTGCATTCATTTTGATATTTCTGTTTTAAGAGAAGAAACTTGAATAATGAAGGTTAGAAGAAAAATAATAAAGAATTATTTTTTGGGTGCATGATATTTATTAAAATTATATCATAAATTTTTTTTTTTTGTAGATTTTTCTTTGTGTATTGATTACGGTGGCCTCAGTTTCATGTGGTGTGGTTAATCCAGTGCATGGAGTTCATACAGCTTACAATGAAGCGTCAACAGTGCTGAATAGTGGATCAAATGGATTAGGGCCAGATTGTTTTACTAGTTATGGCCAAGGTCACGGAGGACAATATGTACAAGTTCTTTCTGAAGGAGGTTACAATGCTCTAGGAGGTGTTCAACAAGTTCTTCAAGGTGGTTATAGTGGTGGTGTTCAACAAGTTCTTCAAGGTGGTTATAATGGTGGTGTTCAACAAATTCTTCCAGGTGGCTATAGTGGTGGTGTTCAACAAATTCTTCCGAGTAGCTTTAGTACTGGTGTTCAGCAAGTTCTTCAAGATAGCTACGGTGCTGGTGCTCAACAAGTTATTCAAGGTGGCTACAGTGGTGGTCTTCAACAGGTTCTCCAAGGTGGCTACAGTGGCGATGTTCAACAGGTTCTCCAAGGTGGTTATAGTGGTGGTGTTCAACAGGTTCTCCAAGGTGGTTATAGTGGTGGTGTTCAACAAATTCTTTCAGGTGGCTACGATTCTGGAGTCCAACAAGTTTTCCAACAACAAGCTCATTTCGCTCCTTTGGCTCCAGCTGCTGTAGCATCAGCTCCATTAGCACAAGTTTCATCAGCACCATCATACACTTCTACTGGAGACTATGGTACAGTACAAGTATATCAATCTGAACCTCAGCAATTGCCTACCTTACCAGCAGCAGCAAAAGGATTACGAACAGTTCGTATATTACAAGAACCATCACTCATTGCACCACAATTAGCACCAGTGCCATATCAAACAGTTAAATTAATTCAAGAGCCAGCTCCAGTACTTCAAACACCAGAAATTAAGACATTAAGAGTTCTTCAAACACCAAATGTTCATACAATTCGTGTTGTTAAAGAACCAGTCATACACAATCAAGAAGTTAAAACAATTAGAATTATTCATGAAAGGACTCCAAAGGTTACTAAAACAATTCGAGTAATATCAGAGCCATCAGTTCATCCTGTTCATCCTGTTCCCCATGTTCATCCAGAACCACCAACTGCACTACCACTCCCACCACTTCCACTACCACAAATTCAACCACCACATCCAATTCAACCTCAACCACTTCCTGAAATACCTGGTCCTGTAGTACCTGATTTTCCAGTACCACCAGGATATCAATATAATACACCTCGTAAAACTCACAGAGCGAGAGTATAACAACAAAACACAATAATTCAAAAAATTGTGATGTTTTTTGTTATTTGTTTGTTTTTTAGTTATCTTTTTATAAATTTATAATTTTTTTTTTTAAGAAAAATTTGTTTTTTGTTTGCTCATTTTTCATCTTATTATGCAGAACTGATCTGTTTTTCTTTACAAACTTTTTTTTATAAATTTAAGATGAAAACTTTGATCGCATTAATTAAAAAATCAGTAAATGATTGAAGATGGATAGATCGATTTTAATAAAAGAAAAAAAAAAGATATTTAAAAATAAATAGATTTTATTTGTTATTTCAAATTTTGTTGCAATTTAAAACAGATTCAAAAATCCTAATTTAAACGAAACCCTTACATTTTTTCGTTGTTTGTTTTTTTCTTTTATTCCTCTCGTACAGTAATAAAGCTTAAAAAAAAAAAAAACTTGCTTATAATTTATGAAAATGGTATATAATCCGATTTAATTGTTATGCAATTTTTCTGATGATAGACTTTCGATGTTTTGTATTTTCCTTTTTTGTTCAAATTTAAATTAATTCCATTATGCAGTTAGTACACAGAAATAGTCCATTTGTAAGCATTTTTTTTTTTTTTTTGAAAAAAAAAAGAAGAAAAATTAAACAAAAAATTCATTAAAATTAAAATTTAAATTAAAATCTTTCATTTTTTTTTTGTCTTTTAAAAAAAATTTTGTAATATGATTTGATTATGTATTCAAAATTTATATTTAATTTTGAAGCAATAACAAATTTTGAATTTGACAAATTGATAAAAGGAAAAAGTGAAAATTTTATGTATCATGAGGTGCAATAGTTGAACCCTTTTTTTTTTAAAAAAAAGTTAAATTTTAATAAAATAAACAAAAATACTTTTGTATTAGGCACGTTTCATTTCAGATTGATGTTATTGATGTAACAACGGATTATAAATTGATATATTCCCGGAAAAATACATATTCAAGTCATTTTTATATTTTTGTGTCACATTCATACTTTTTAGTGAATAAAAAAATGCTGGAAGATGGTTAAGAGATTGTACATACATATTTCGAAACTGCATGACTTCCACAAAGAAATAATGTTTTTAATTTACATATCAACTTTTTCCGTGAATGTTTAAGTAGAGCAAATTTTAAGACCAAAAGGATATTTGAAAACATTTGGAAAATGTATGTATATTTCTCCTAGAACTCCTATAATTCTATTTGAGGACACTGTAAAGGTAACCAACAGGAAGAAATACATATGTATGTACAAACAGGATAAAATGTACACCTGTAAATATACCTTTATGACATTTCACACTTTTTTACGCCAGGCCTAGTTTAAGCTAACGTTATTCCAAAAACAACTACTCCTACTATATTTGTGCCTGCTCTCAGCTTATTGTTTGTACTATGCTAAGCTTTGTTGTGATGATTATTCCTGTGTTTGCTTAACTTTACATAAATTGATGATGATTTCAATGAAAATTTTGTTCCATGTAGCTACGAATTTGTTTTCCTTGTTCTGCAACTTATAACCTGTAAAAATTTAGACAGTGAATACACCTGCACTTTCTTTTTTTCGTTCATGATCTGCTTTTTTTTTTTTTAAATTATATAAAAAGTGCTTAATAGAAATGCAGTAAGATGATATCCCTAACCCTATGTTGAACTAACTTTAAAAAAAAAACTTGTTTGTGACATAATAAATACATCAGTGCGTCAAGTTTCAGAAAAAAAGTTGGGTGCGAAAAGATATTTTCTATCTTTTTTTCCTAAAAATCTTACATAATGTCAGATACATATTTCTTTAAAAAATGTCATTATTGATCTAGTTCTCATTCATTTGTTTATCAGATACACTTTCCATTTTTTTTTTTTAATTTTAAAAAATGTCGCAATAAACTTAACTGATGCGCCCGCCTTCGAATAAATTAATATGTAATTGTAATTAATTAAATACATATATACGGTTATAACTTTTTTATTTCATTCGTATTGTTATCAGCACGCATATCGATAATCATTATTAATTTTTTTTTTTTTAATTAATTCTCGTCTGTGTTGTAAATATAACAATACAAAAATCCTCAAAAATATTTATTCATTTGCGTAAAAAAAAAAGTATCTATTATGACATTTTAAATAGAATATTTAAGATTCATATCGCATTGTTTTTAAATTCATTATATCAACATGATATTATCTAATTCACATACTCGTACATATCATATCGTGTATCGTATAACTGTTAATCGGAAGTAATAATTATAAATGTTTGACTTTTTTGATTATTATTATCTTTTTAATGCTTTTTTTTTTGTCAAATGTGATGCATTCAATTTTAGATTGAATTTTCAATGCATTATTTTTTTTTCTTCTTCGTTTTCATCTTTTTGTCAAGATATTTTTTTATGTTTTATCACGTATGGTTTTTTTTTCGGAGAAAAAAATTATTATTTTAAATTTTTTCTGGAGGTGCTTTTTGTATTTATTCACATGCATAACTGACGAGACGATGTTATATTTAAATTATGTGTAATTTAAAACTGTTTTATGGGAGATAGATTTTTATCTTTAAAAGATTTTTTTTGTTGTGTTTTTAAGTTTTTTTTATTTTTTTGTTGACTGTTTTAATTTTTCCGTAAAATAAAAGATTGTCGAAATAAAAATTTATATTTGAGAAAACAAAACTAAAAAAAAAAAGAAAAATAAAATTTCCTTTTGAAAAAAATTATATTGAAAAAATATGGAAATTTTTAGTGCACTTTTAACAGCGAAGGAAAAAAAAAAACTAATCCTAACACTTTCGTTTTTTTTTTTCGATAACAAAAGTCTCACACAAAATGCGTTACGATGTGTATCATTTTATTATGCGATAGGAAGTATTTTTCAACATAAACGCATATTATTTTTATGATTATTATAATCATAATTATACATAATATGGTTTTTGGTGGATGGACGTATAAAATGAAAAGCAAAATTAATTTTATTATCAGTATAAAAATTCACTTCTTGTAGGATTGACCAAAACATCTTTTTTTTTGTACTTAAACGTAATAGCCGCGATTATGAAGGTAAATTAAATAGAATAAAATTATCAAAAACATTATAAAGGTGTAATTCAATTTACAGGATTTTATTAACCTTCTAACGCTGGTTGTTGCAGTCACTGCGACTGTAATGGAAACAAAATCCGCAACAGAAGCACAAAATTCATTAAATGATGGATCTATGCATAGGCGATTAGGAGTAGCTGAAGGATTTGAAAATGATAATGATGTTAGTGAATTGGATATGAAATTATTGCAAATTATTAGTGAAATGACATATCCAGAAGGTTATTCAAATCAAAATGAAATTCAAAATTTACGATATAAAGTGATATCAGAAGGTGATACGGGAATAGAAACATATTCAATTGGAACAGAAAATCATCAGAATCATCATCAACATCGTGTCATTGGTGGAAATCGTTATTCAAATAGAATGCCAATCAATAGTCTAAATTCTTTTCAACCTTTTAGACCTGTGAATCCTGGTCAATATTCTCAACAAAGATTTCCTTTCAATGGAAATAATGGAAATATAAGATTTCCAGGAAATACAAGAATGAGAAATGCAATGTCACGTCCAGTTGGAGGACAGTTACAGCCTCCTGGACTTATGAATAGAGGTCTCTATCAACATCAGTCTCCTCGAAATTTTCGCAGTGTACATCATCCAGGAGGATTTACTAGTGCAAGCAATATTAATCCAACTTTTACTTATGGAACTGCTTTAGGAGCGTATAATGAAAATCAACCTGTTTTATTAGCAGCAGCTACTGAAAATGCTGGATATTCATATTCTGCACCAGAAAATACAAAACATGTAAAAATTGAAGGAGGAATTGTTCTGAAAATCGCTGATTCTCATGGTGGGCGAAGTTCTGGAAGAGGAAGTCCACATCATGGACCACAAGAAGTACGCGTTTTACGTGTAAGACAACAATCTTCAGGTGGTGGTAGTGGTCGCAATAATAATGTTCCACTACGTCCTCCACCACCACCATCGTCACAATATCTTCCGCCACGTCCACCTAGAGGACATCATTCTTCAGGCAGAGGACATTCGTCATCGAATGGCGGAGCAGCTACACAAGAAAAAACCATTCGTATTATACGTGAAGAAGGTACATCTGGTGCATCAAGTCTCTTTGGTACTGATATAAACACGGACATTCAAGCTTTTCAAATAATCAACGAAATCAATAATGGTGATCATCATGCAGGAGATAAAAGTAAAAAATACACAATAAAATTAGTTGATTCATAGTGTAGCCATTATACGAATATTCATATGATAGGTTAGAAAATGAGCATATATAAAATATACCAAAACTTTGTTGGATAGTTTTAATGATTAATTATTTTTTTAAATTTAAGAATGGCCAATGTTTGGCTTTTTTCGAAAAGTGCAAAAAAAAATGTAATTATTACTTTTAAGTTTAAGAATTTTATTACTCTTTTGAATATCCCTCAGCTGTAGTGTAGGTTCACATTGAATTCAAGTATAAATTTATTAAAAAAAAAATAGATTGATTGTTGTACTTAGAAAATAGTGAGCACATGACTGATATTCATCACATGAAAAAGAAAAATAAATAAATAGAAAAGGTAATAACATTTTCATGAGTAATTAAATAATTTTGTTGTTATTTCTCAAGGAATGATTGTTCGAACAAATTTATGCCAATCTTGTAGATAATACTCCTAATTTTTTAAATTTTAGATGCTTAATATTTTCTAAAAGCTAAGTTTTTTTTTCATTTTTTTTATGACACGAACTTTTTCAATTTTAAATTTTTGGTTTGGTTTAATTTATTTTGTTAATTTTCTAAAAAAATCAATCTTATTTTATCTTGGGCTTGAAATAGGCAATTATATTTTAAAATATGGATAAAGCTTCCAGTTCATAATGTTAAGGAGCAATAATTTAGTATTTTTTCACTTATTTTGTTATTCTTTATGAACGACAGAACTAGCAAATAAGTTTTCGTTTCCTACAAAAAAGTATCATCAACTTTTACCTTAACAACCTACTTTTAACAACTTACATCAAAAAGATTGATTTAAGAAAAGTCTTGATTGAAAAAAATATGCTGGATATCAAAATATAAAAATAAAAAACCGAAATTCTATTCAATTAAAGAATACTTTAAATTATACGATTTATTATATGATTTGTTTTATTACCAATGTAATTTGTTTTTGTAACAACAACAAATAACACTAGTCATATGGAAAGTCATATGATAAATCGTATAGTGTAAAGTAGGCTTAAGTCAACTGTAATATACGAGTGAAAAGGCCTTACTGTGAGTGTTTAATGTGAATTTCAATTTTCATATGTACTTAGATTGAAGTGTCCTTTCAACAACAGGACTGTTGCTTAGGAATGCAAGTAAAAAACCTTAAATAATTCAAAACAAAACTGATTGAGCTTACATCATAGACATAGACGTCTTTGTTTCTTATAGTTTAAGGCTTTTGATGACTCGTAAGATAGTATTACAAGGTGCCTTTAATTTTTTCTCAGGTTTAAATTGGTTTCTTTGAAGAACTTGTACTATATTTGTCATATCTCTATTAGCCCCTATTCTATTTATACAATGGTGAATTCACACCATAGTGAACGGTTCATATGATTAGAATGTTTTGTTTAAAAGTCACAGGATGTTTCACTTAACAAAAACATAAAGAGCTGAGATTACATTTCCTCCTGTTATGCAATTTTTTTGTTCACTTTCAAAAGATCCTGATAATTATTAATCACACAATAAAAACAGCAAAATGTCTATAGACATCTGTTTTTTTTTTCTTGAAGGAAAATTCGAATATCGAAATAAATGAAAATTGTCTGAACTTTGACTTGTATTCTCATGAAAACTAAACGCTTGAGTTTATACTTTAGTATATAAAATTTTAAACAATAATGTGAAAAAAATAAGCGGGTTATACTAAAAATCGTATAGGAAACATTTGTGTTGTTGTAATAATTCCAAAATTAATGATTTTTTCAGTTTTTGATTAATTATCTGAGATAAGATACACGTATATCCCAATTTTATATAAGATTTTTCGGTTATTTAATTAAATGAACCTTTGAAAAATTAAGCAAGAAAACATCACTTATCATCGTTATCATTGAATTTATATCAAATTAATGCAAAATATGGCACATTTTTCCCTTCAAATTTCTATATATGTATGTATGTATGTATTTTATGAGGGGGAAAAAAAGAGAACTTAAGTCTCTTACGAAATCTTAGGAAAATTTTAATTATATGATAAAATTAAGGCCGATGCGTCAAAAATCATACACGAAAATGAACAATCAATGAAATTTGTCATAAGAAATTAAAAGATTAATTTATATTAAATCAGCGTGCGAACCATCGTTTTCCAATTATTTTTGTGTCTATTGCATAATATCATTTTTTTTTCTTATTATTTATTAATTAAAATAAACAAAAAAATAAACAAAATACACACTTTTATTCTTTTTAATCCCTAAGCCTTATTTACTACTCTAATTTGTGTACATTATTAATTTATTATCGTTTAATATCTTCCGGTAAAATCGAATACAATCAATTTTATCAAGGAAAAAAAAATCAAAACCCATGCTCCTTGTTTTTTTTTTTCTTTGTTTTTCATCTAATGACATTCAGCTCATACGCATGTAATTTGACTTGTCGACTACTACCAATATTGATTTATAAGATCACCCATTTATGCGTTTTATATAACGTGTATTTAAAAACCAAAAAAACAAAAAAAATACTCTCTATTCGCATAATAATTTGAAATATCTAATAAATTGATAATTTTTTTCAAATGTACAAACAATACAGCGTTGCGTTTCCTGATTTTTATTTGAAAAAAAAAAAAATATAAGTATATCTATGATTAAATCGTTAGCACAAAATTTATTCAAAATACACAACAACAACAACAAATAACCAAAAATCATTCAAAATTTTTAAAAAATAATAATAAAGTCATTGCCTATCAATCGAAAAAAAATTAAATCGGGAAAACGTTTATTATTTATTTTGTCTCTTTCTTAAATTGTGCATTTTTATATGAAAAAAGATATTTTAAACACATATTTGTTAATTTTAGTAAAAAAGATACACGTAACAAAAAAAAAAACCAACAGAGAAGTTTGTTATAGAAAAACCAGAAAAAATCTATAAACAAAAAAAAAAAAAAAAACAAAAAATCAAACATTTTGTAAATGAGTTGTAAACGCACACATGAAAATTTTTCTTCAGATTAAAATTTTGAATTGTACGATATATTGTTTTTTCCCTATCAACGACTTTCTTTTTGAACTTTAAGAAAAAAAAAAAATAATTTAAAACCTTTTTTGTTATTTTATATTTAAATCCGGAACAAAACGCACATATTTGATAAACGATATCGATATTATAAAAGTTTGATGCAATCAGTTCTCATATATCAGTACGCATCGGGATTTGTAATAGTTAAAACTGATATTCAAATAATACAAAAAAAATGAAGGTAATATTCAAAAAAAAAAAAAAAAAAAATGATGAAAGAAAATTCTGTGATAGAAAAGAAAAATATTTCAAAGAAAAGTGTTTTGTTTTATAAAAGTGAATTCTTATGTTTAATTTTTGTTTTTCATTTTTTAAATTTTGTTTATAGATTGTAATTTGTTTGTTAATGTTCGCAACATCATCATGTTTTGCGGGTTTATTAGGATCATCAGGAATTAATCCACAAGATAATTCAATTCATTCTGGACCAAATAATGGATATTATGGAAATTATGGTGTTGGTAGATTAGCATTAAAATATTTAGCAACTACTAATCCAAGAGGATATAGTGGTAGTATACCACCACCACCAATACCATTATTTACGAGATTAGGAGCAGGAAAAATAATTGGAAGTGGTGTTTTATCACCTATTTCTGTAAATAGTAATTCAGCACCAATAACATCAGGTCCTGTTCAAATTGGAAGTGGATCATATTCTTATAATACACCACAACTTTTAAGGATTACGACACGTCAATCAAATATTGTTGATCCATACAGATCATCAAGTATTTTAGGAGGAAGTAAATTTCTGGGAGTTTTACCGTCAACAACAATCCCAACTACATACAGTAATTTAAATCCTTTTACTAGTCCATTACCATATAAGATTCTAAGAGTCATACAAAATCCTTCCGTCACACCTTACAATTTCCCATTAGCTCATCCATTTTTCGCAACAGGAGCAGTACATAGAAATCAATATCAACCTCAATACAGTTCACCATCACCTCCAATGACCCATCCACAAACGACTACAGCAATCTTCCCAACTATGAATAATCATTCCCCTCAGTCTTACACTACAAGCAATTATGGAAGTGATGCAACAATTACAAGTATGAGTAGTCTTCCTCCGGAACTTGCTAATGCCATTATGAAAATTCTCAATGAATCACATGCACCACCCACAGCATCAGCAGCAGCATCTGCAGTACCTATGGAACAACATTCAACTAACCATTACATGCCTGGTCCAGCACCAATAGTATCAAATTCAATTGATAACACCGAAAGTGGTTCAACAAATGATGCTCAAGTTTCTAAGCAATTCAATTCTGGTTCGTCGAATTATGTGGAAAATAGATTTTATTAATTTAAGAAATTTAAATTTAAAAAAAAAAAAAATTTTATTTTACATCATTTAAATTATCGAAAATTAGTTTTCATTGTATGACGATAATCAAAAAATTTAAAAATCATCAGCAATGCAACTTAAAGGGCACCTCATCGTAGATAGTAGAATTTTATTTATGTGATGTTATTTCATAAATGATTTTACAGGTGATCGCTATTGAATTCCACATTTTAAAAAAGGATAAAATTTCACATATCAATTAACACAGGGTCCTTCGAAGGTCAAATTAAGATTTGAAATTTGATTCAAAACGATTTGCTTTTTTAGGTATGGTAATTACTATGATAAAAATTTTTAAGTACGTTGTTTAAATTGATGTGTGTAATTAATCTTTTTAGTTTATGTAATTCAAATACAATAAAAACCTGTAATATTTTTTTATTTTGTATCATCATTTATTCAAAAATTTTCAAAATTAAGTAAATGTAAAAACACAGTGATGAAAATTACGATGCACAAGCCACGAAAAAATTTTTTAGCACAACTTCTTATCGTACATGTATCATTGCATTTTCGAATTTTGCCCATTATTCCACAGAATCGCATGGAGTAAGCCAATATTTGGTTACACCTTGTTTTATATTTTTTCATATTTTTTTCTACATTATAATTAATTTTTTTTTTAGTTGTAATTTTATTAGAAAATAATATTGTTTTTGCTACCAAAATTTAAATAAAAAATGTATTTTATTTTTTTATTAATTATTTTCTTGAACTCCATACCCTACACCCCACAAGAGCATGATATTTTCCTTTAAAAAAAAAGTATCTGACACACTTGTTTTTTTAAGACTGAAGGTAACTTTCGTAGAACAATTTCAATTATTCTCGTATTTCACTAAAGAAAGTTTGAAAAAACAAACAAAAAAATCATTTAAAGTGAATTTATATAACCTAAATTTTGTATAATTTCTCCTATTTTTGATACAAAAAGCTAAAAAAGCGATGGAATTTAATCTAAAATTGTTATTCCAGTTTTTTTTTCTGTGTTTTTCGTAGGTTTTTTTTTCCCTATCTTAAATATGTTAATCCATAAGAGAAAAGTTTAAGTAAAAGTGAATCAAATTAATGATGCCTAATATGAAATAAAATATATCACAAAAAAAAATCTATTTCACTTTCTTTCTATAATATATATATTTTTTTTAAATTTGATTATTTATGATAATATGTAATTTAACTATTAAAAAAAAAAAAAAAGATTTATTACATTACCGGAAATACAAGTTCATTGGAAAATTTAAATTACAATGAAAATATTTTAGGAAAAAACAAGAAAAAATAATTTGAATAAAAAAATTCTTTTTGTTGTGAAAAAAAGTATCTTCAATTTTAATTTGAAAAAAAAAAGTAATCGTATAAATTTTTGTTTTCACAAAAAACTAAAAAATTTAACGAATAAAAACAAACCAAAAAGTATTTTTAGGTTGCACAGTATTGTATTACAGGTATCGTTAAGGTTGAGTTCTAATCTCACCTCACCGCGACTGAAAAAATCTATTGTGAGTTTATGAAAAAACTCAATGTTATTCGTTAATCTTTAGATTTGAGAAAAAGCTAATGATTGTCCTAGATGACAGTGATTTAAAGTCATTCTTTTGAGAGCTCATGTTCTTTTCTAAGCTGCAAAATAACATCAAAAATTAACTCTTCAAAGAACGTCAAATTTAATTGGCATTTTCCTTATAAATCATTTTGTTGTTTTAACATTGGAAATTTTTCCGGAAAACACTAAAAAAATTTCAAATAAGTTTTTGATTTCCTATATATCCTATTTATTGAGGAGAATAGGTTTTAAAAGCCAAAATTTTGTGTTTTTGATGCATGCTGTAGATTACCTCATTGTTTATGACGGAAAATTTGGTAATTCTTGAAGCACAAGTTAAGCGACAAAATAGAGATCAGATAGATGTTACCACCGATAGATTTTTAAACCTTCGCCATCATTACGTTATCTTGAATATGATTCTAAATCAAGCTTATTAAGGGCTAAATTAAAATCCTGACACTATTTTTTACATCAGATAAGCCATTAGTTAATTGACTTTTAGGCTAGGGGACTAGTTGCCTTATATTTAATGTCAGCTACGCTCACTCGAGTGTAGATGTGGATTGATGCCTTTTTCTAAATTTTTTAAAAGCCTTTATTCCTACAAAATCAGTGTATTCTCCTCTTAATTTTCTTATTGATTTTTCAAATTTCTTTCGTTACTTTTATACATAATATGACAGTAAGCTTTCTGAAGATAAAGAAGCTCGTTTTTCTTTGTACAAATCCACTTTTGTGCTTTGAATTTGCCATCTATGAGTTAAAACTGGTTTTAAAATTTTCATAGAGATTTGTAATTAACCATATTATATTTCCATTTCAACAATGATTTTTAAAAATGACAGGAAATGAAAATCCTACACGTCCGCATATAAATAAATATGTATACATTAGTATATATACTATATGTATATATCAAACGAATTGAAATTGCAATTGAATTGAATAATGCATCATGTCTAGCTTGGGGGAGTAAAGAAATGTTAATTTTTGTTGAAAATGGAAAGAATGGATTTTCTTGTTTTTGTTGTTGCTTCGGCGCTTAAATTATACAACAGAATCAGAGAATTTATATGTATATAAAATGAACAAGTAGGTATATGGATTATATGTACATATATAATATGAATGTTTTGTACGTCATATGACAGTAGAAAATAAATTCTTCTGTTTGCTTTCTGTTGCTACTGTGGAAACATTATATTGTTGGTAGATAAAATATTTTCAAAAAAATATGATTTTAAAAATTCGAATGATTTAAAAAAGAAGAAATAAATTATCTGTATGTAGATATAGTACGTTTTGTGTATAATTCATGTTCATATAGTGTAGTGTAGATATTTTATGACTTATGTATATATTAAAAAAAAAATAATAAAATAAAGATACTTTTATGAGTATCTATAGTGAAACTATATTTAATTTTTTTTTTTGTAAATGAAATCAAAAGTTCGACCATCTCTTTTAGTAAACAGAAAGGCACACAAAGACGTACAGAGAGATTGAAATTAAATTGTAGATATATTTCGGGCGTGACATATTACACAGTAATATCATATCCATAATTATATTGCTTTGATAATATTGTACATGCACAATAATAATTCTCTTACATATAGTGTGTTATCTGCATTTTAATCATACTATATTACAAAAATAGAAACACGCGACCACAAGAAAAAATTTATTTTTGAAAAAAATAAAAAGAAAAAGATATTCGAAAGAAAAAAAAATCTAAAAAAGATACAAGAATTGAGAAGATAATATTGTAAAAAAAAAATCTTGTCGTTGTTTTTTCATATTAATAAAAAAAAAAAAACTTAATATTTTCGCTTTCATTAATTTCCGTTGCAATTGTGGTACGGTAAAGTCGATTTTTAATTTTTCGTTCTTGAACTGGTAAATAATATATACTATAACGGCAGCAGTGCGGCATTAGTGCCGGTTTCAAAGAAGTATCTTTTGTTGGTGTTGTGTTTTTTTTTTTCTTCCTTTTTTAAACTTACAGTGCTTTGTTTAAAACGTTGTGTTAATATGTATTTTTGGAAAATTCCTATATCTATTTTATTTATTTTTTTTTTTTTTGAATTTTAAAATTAATTTTCTTTGTGTGCTACGCTTTATTTGTTTGTTTATTTTTTTCATCTACGTTAGTGCTTTTCTTTTAGAAGGCTTGAGGGGGTCAGATTTAATTTATTGAATGTGAATTGTGAATTTAAAAAAAAGAAAAACCGAAAAAGTAAATAAAAATTCTTCATAAATATTTTCAAAGCCTTCTAATTAAAAATAATAAATATGCATCGTATTGTTGTCATTCAAGTGCAAATGGGCCATTCACCCTCTCTACGAAAAAATGTATAATGGCTGTAAATCCTGATTTCTTTAAAAAAAATAAAAAAATTTAAAAAAAACAGCATCGCCGTGGTGCGGTGTTCGTCATTTTTATAGTTTTTTTTTTTTATCGTAAGCAGATGAGAGTCAGATGTAGTTTTTGTTTGAAAAAAAAATGAATTGAAATCTTAAATTTTGTATTTTTTAGTGGATAACAACCTACACAATACATAACTCTTATACAAATCCACAAAACATGAGGAGAACCAAATAGAGAACAACTTAGAAGATACTCAGATATAGCTATTGTCTTTGTTTTTTTTTTTTTATTTCATTCTTTAGAGTTTCGTGTCTTTAAGGATTTTAAACTTTTATTATGTGGTATGATAAGAAAAAAAATTTTAAAAAATAAGGAAAATGAAAAAAAAAGTTCTAAAAGGTGTTTCGCTACTTTACATTCAGACTTAGCATCTGATTTTACATACGTTTTTTGTTTTCTGTTTTCTTTACGAGATACACAATTAAAAATTGAATCTTTGTATTGGAACATTTTTTATATCTATGCTCCAAAAAAAAAAAAAAAAGTTCAGGTTCAGTTTCAACCAGCACTCCATTCAAACTAAATCATCATAATGTATGTGCTTAAACTGTATAAAAATAAAAAAAAAAAAGCATAAGGTGAAAGAAAAGGTAGCAACAGCAACAAAAAACATTTTTCATTTATGTAGAGTTATTCCATTTAACATCAAGATTTAAGAAGAATCCCATGTGTCACGAAATACAAATTTCGTATCCAGAAAAAAATTTTATAATTTTGAATCAATCGTTACAGTGCAATAGTAGTCTGTAACAGTCTAAGAATCTTAAATCAAATCAACAACATTTTAATGAAAATCTAAAAAATAATACAGAATTTTACTTTATAATAGTAGTTTTTCAGCATTTTACACAGAAAAAAAGTGGAAAAATGTAATTTTCCAAGTTTTACATTTTTCATTAACTAACTTTCATGTACATATGTCCATCAGGATTTACCGGGAATGGTTTGATTTTCTACCTTCTCTTCCTAAAATTTTACACAAGCACCAACAGTTTTACGTGAAATGTAAACCTTAAGTTGTTGGTTAAGAACGAACCTATATGTATGACATGATTCAAACTGATGATTGATATGCAAAATTTGATTGCAACTTGTTAAACATTCTTTTTTCCTATTGTTGCAGTACTAAGCACTTTCGTCCCGTTCAAATTTAAAACTAAATGTTTACTTTCGCGTCAAACAGAAAAGCAAATTGATATTTACCGACATAAAGTAAAGGATATTAGACGGTAGACCTCTAGTATCTAAAGGCATTTTACTGACTGTCTCAATCCTGTTTCTAGGACACAGTGAATTCCTAAAGTTTTCTGATACTTCTATAAAGATCCTATAAATTTTTTAAAATATTTTCTTTGATTTCTTCGATTTTTCATTAAAATTTCCATGGAACATTCCTTATAATCGAATACAAGTAGGGTGTGTTGTGTTGAGAGACTTTTTCTATTTATTCATATTTAACACAGCAAACATAAAGCACATGCACGTTTAAATACAAAATTTAAATCTACAATAAAACAAACATTTTTTAATATCATAACACCAACAAAAGTACTCAACAATAAAATTCAGCTACATATCAGAGGCAATAGCAGTGCAGCATTTGCCAGCAAAGAGCTTGCTTAAGAAAAAAATTAAATAAAAAAAAAAAAAAATTAAATTAAATTCATAAAACGATTAAGATTAACATGAACCCGGTATATTGAAAGTTCTCATAATATTACAATAACACAACGGAAAAAGATCTCATCATAGCCGGACGGAACCGGTGAATATTTCTTTGTTTATTCTTTCTTTTTTACATTTTCATAAAAGAAAATACCTAAAATAATTTAATTACGTGCATTTTAAGAGTATATTTTTTTTGTTATATTTGCCGTTACAAAAATTACTTTAAAGCCCAAAGGCTAATTTTCTTATAGAGTGAACTTATTTTTTTGAATTGTGTAATTTTCTTAAAAAAAAAATATCGCAAAAAAAAAAAAAAGAATTATTTTCGCTTTATGCCGATGCAACATAAATGTGATATATATTTTTTTTTAATATTCAGTGTAACACCTTATCGTGCATAAACGAGTTCAGTAATAATTTTATTTATTTTTAGAAAATAATCTATTTTTTTTTTTTTTGTTTTTCCAGTGATCCAAAAATATTTTATTTTGAAGGTGTACATAGAGAGTGAATAAAAATTTTTTATATAAAAAAAAAAAAGTGGAACAATCACAAGATTTACAATTGAAAAAAATAAAAAATAAAAAAAATAACTCCATAGACTATTGTGCATAAAGAAAAATAATAGAAAAAAAAAATCACGATTACCAGTTCATAAAGGATATTCACTCAATTTTGTTGTTTTAATTCAAATAAATAAAAAATAATGTCAGATGCAATGGAGGTTGAACAAATTGTTGAAACAAAGCCAAAAAAGGTAATACGTGAATTAATTTTATTTTGTTGTTTTTTTTTTTCTATTTTTGTATTTTTTTTTTTAAATTTAATTTTCTAATTTCTAATTTCAATGTAAAGAAAAAATATCAAAAAAAAAAAAAGTAAAATTTTGTATTTTCAAATGGCACCTTTAACAGAAACAAAAGAAGAAAAAAAAATGCATAATTTAAATGAAATGGAATTTTTTTTTTTTAATGATAGGAGAAAAAAATGTGTGTTTTTTTTTTTCATAGTTGCATAAAATCTATGAAACTTTCCCAATGGAATGGAAACATAAAAACCAGTATTTTTTTTTTTGGGTGTTGAATTTTTTCCAATTTTTTTTTTTCCTTAATTTATCTACATTTTTTTTTTTCAATTTTTATATTTTTAAAATGAATTTTTTTTTTCTTTTTTGATGTGTCAACCAAAATCATGCATCAAACTATAAAAGCCGCACTACAGCATAAGTTTATAACATTTGGTGGTCTTACATTTCACATAGATAATAGTTGTCAAATGCATTTTTTTTTGTCGTCTAAAATTTCAATTAGAGAAAAAAAAAACTGAAAGTAGAAAAATTTAAAAAAAAATTTCTAATCTCTTTTGAAAAATCAAAAATTATTTTATGCTCTCACATAACAATTTTTTTTTTTTCAAATATTGTTTTAATGTGTTTGTTTGGAGAAAAAACCTACGCTTTTTTTTTTAAAATTCATATTTTGGCTGAGTCACACATTTTCAAATGGAAGTTGATTGAACGTAAAATGAAGAGTAAAAAAAATGCATTAATATTTTTAAATTTTTTTAAATGTGCTATTAAAAAAAAAAATATGACTTATGAAACAAATAAAAAAAAAAAAAAGAAATGTGCAATTTTTATAGCAACAAAAAAACTTCGTTTTTTTTTCAACATCAAAATTTTAAAAATAACTTTCAATCAATCATCACATTCTCTATGAAATTTCACCTATTTTTTTTCAAAGGATTTATATTTATAAAAAAAAAAATATTTTCTTCAATTAGAAAAATTGAAGTTATTTTATTTTCAAGCCAATTAAGGCCATAATTAATTTTTCTTTCCCATTTTATTATTTGTCAGTTTCTACGAACAGCTCTGACTCTGCTAAGAGTAAGAAAGCCCATTTTTTAACAAAGTTTTCTTTTTGTTTTTCGTCATCTAAGGCCTTCTTTATTGGGGTAGAATTTCCACTTGGTAACTAAGTGCTTGAAAGAAAAAAACAACAATCTAGGCTACTTTAATTTTCAATTGAGTTTTTTAATCACAGGACACAAGATATTAGAATAACAGCTTACGTCATTATCCAGAAAAATGGAACATGTACAAGGGGAAATAAAATGCTATACGTGACCTCATAAGCGGGTAGATTTTCCAATAGTAAAGAAATAAATTGTTTTTTTTTTTTTAAAGTTAGTTTGACAATTAACGCCACCTTGTAACAGATCCATCACTCCTTGCGTGTTTCATGTCTCTAGAGTTTTAAAAATAGAAATTGAATAATTTTAACCCAGTTCATAATGAAATTTTTCGTTTTTTTTTTTTTCTAATTCAAGACGATTAAAATGTCTGCTTCAGGATGGGGGTTTTTATTTTTGAAAGCATTTTAATGCGAAAATAAATTCTTTCAATTACAAAACAAAATTCATAAAAATTACACAAAAAAAAAAAACTACTTTTCTCTATAAATGCTAAAGCTGCAGTTAAATTATGAAAACACGATAATTATTTAAAATATTAAGTAAGTAAAAAAAAAAAACGTCACAAAAAATTCACTTTTTATATTAAAACATATTTTCCTAACTGCTTTAATAAATTTCTCAGAACTGTTACATAAAATTTCTTGTTAACTTAAGCAAAAATCGATTTTATTCTCCTCATTAGTCATGAAAACATAAAAAATGATTCATAATTTTAAGAATGAAATTCTAAAACTAAATTGTACGGAAACACATTTTCTTATTAATTTTAAACATTGAAAAAAAAAAAAAAAATTGCAAAAGATATTAAACAAAATCGCTTTAACAAAATATTATATCTTCTGCAATACATAATAAGAACCATAAACTTAAAATTACGTGCGTGGGCACACCTTCAAGGTCTTTAGATTCGTACATATTTTATTCAGGTTTTTTTTTAAATTAAATATCGCTCTGAAAAAAGCTAGGTAATAAAAAACACTTTTTTTTTTCTCCCCCTTTTTTAAATTTCTTTTTACTCTTTTTTCACAAATGTCTTCTTTTTTTTTTTTCTTATTTCTGGCTCTGAAAAACTCATACATACATATATCAATCTATCTACCCAAACCCATCCGTTTCTTAAATGGTGTGTTGTGTTGTGTGTTTTTTTTAAATGTTTTTTTCTTTCCAAAGTTTAATCTTACCGACATATACGTTTCGTATGTACATATAAGTATTTACCAGCAATTTATTTAAGCAAAAATTAATTCTCATGCATCATTGACATCATGTTCAGAATTCAGATAACATAAAATTTTGTTTACCATAATATTATTCCTCTTATTATTTTTTAGATACACTTACATATGTACCATACCAGTAAATATATATACAATTATATACTATATATATTCTCCTTATAATAAATACAATCTTACCGCAATGATGATATCATAAAAATTAAATATAATAATGTGTCCACAGAACCTAATTTCCAGTATGTGAAATTAAAGTGTTTTTTTTTTTTTTTTTTTTTTTTTGTTTTTTATTAAATAATTTTGTGTTTTTACGGTTCTTTACATTTCTGTTATCAAATGTTATCTGAAAATTATACTTAAAAATTGATATTTATGTATGTGTGTGTATTCATGTAGAAAATATAATAATTAATCAGTCAAAAAAAAAATGATAAAACAGAAAATTAATAATGACTTTTATATCATAATGTGATTTCAAATTAAATTTTTTTGTCATTTAGCGAAGAAAGAAAAGAAATGACACACAAACGAAAAAAAAAAATAAAAGTTAATATGTTTATTTATCGATTTTTTTTTTAAATTTATTTTGTTTTTTTCAACTTATCATATTGTGAAAATATACTTTCATATTAAGCATATTCGATTACCTTTTTTTTTTTAATGTTTTTTGAAAAGAAAAAAATGCAATTTGTATCTTATCGTATCATGTATCATCCATCAGAAATATGAAATTTTTTTATTGATTCAACATACAAAATTAGCTCTGATATATTATACACACATAAAAGGGTTATTTTTTATTTTATTTTTAATTAATTTACAGTCTGATAGTCTATCTATAAAAATTTCAATCAATTTCTCCCATATATGAAAAATAAAGTCAAATATAAAACAACAACAACAACAAAAAAAATAATTCTGATTGCTATCATATTATGTACTTTTTTGTATGTACGTACATACATATTTCTGAAATTGCAATTGACTGTAAACTAATGACCATCGTTTGACCTCCCACTGCAATAACATTTTTTTCTTTTCTACCTATCATATGTATCATGTGCGTTTGTAGTATTTGTATACCAAAAAAGGATCAATATATGTATTTTAATTTGCAAACTTTTTAGTTTATTGCTGTTTTTTTTATATTTTCTGTGTATTTACAAAAGTTTTTTTTTTGCTGTTATTGATAAGTAAAATTGAAAATAAAACAAAAAAATATTTAATTAATTAATTCAATAAAAGCAAAAGAGTGTTTGATAAATTAAAACAAGAAACATAATATTTTGCATTGGTCAAACAGGACTAAATGAAGTTAGAGAGAGAAAAAATAATAATACAGAAAGTGATCCTTCACATTTTCCAAATTGATTTTGCTTTTAACCACTTAAACGCATTCATTTAATTATTATTATTTTTTTTTAAATCTTTATTATTCGTCAATTTTAATTCAGTTCTTTTCAATATACAACTTTGATTAAAAATTTAAAGTGCATAATGTAAAAATCGACGTAGGTCATGACGAGACTGAACAAAACAATCGTATAGGTGGTGGTGGGAGGCAAGTTTAACCCTTTCAATACTACGGATATACGAAGGACCAAACGAATTTATTAGTAATTGTAGCTTGAGATTCTATCTAATTTTATTTAATTTGACAACGTATAATCTGTCAGTATGACATATTCATCCAAAGCATTCGAAACTGTTGGGACATACCGACATAAATAAACTCAAGCCTTTTTTGGAATAATAAAAATTACAAATTTTCAGATCTTGTGCAAATATTTTTCACTAACGCGAAAAACGAACGTTTTTTATCACTCTATATTTTCTATATTTTGCACCCTGTATACGATGACTATTTAGTGTCGGTTCGGTATTGCTGTGTAATAACAAGATACGATAGTCGGACGATATTATTTTATCAATTGACTCGTATTTGTGATTTTACCTTGTGAATGTACGCCAAAAATAGCAAGTTTCATGATTTTATCGTGCAAATGGACGATAGGGAGCTTTCTAAAATTTTATGTAGACTGTGACTGCTACGTATGTAGCAAGGGAAAGACCTAGATGCAAATACAGATGGAAAGACTAAAAATAGGACAGAGTGGAGAAGTATTGTTCAAGAATCCAAAGTTCATGTGGGATCTGTAGAGGTGATAGGAAGATAGATCATTTTCAATAATAGCATGAGATTTTGTTGAAAAACAATCTTCCGGGATAAAAAATATTCCAAAAGGTTTTTTTTTTTTTTTTGAAAGTTTATTTTTCAAACTAAAATATGAGGAAATAATAAGTTTTTCACACTTAATGAAAACTCTGCATTCTGTTTATGTTATATTCACTTCAACTTACGCAAAAGTGATACAAGTATGATTTTCTATATTATAAAATTTGTAAACCACTAAAGATTTTCAATTAATTACTTTTATTTGCTTGTTAATTATTTTCTTTTTGATATCAACACAAAAAAATGTGAAAATTAAACATAATTGAAATGTATGTATGTATATAATTTAATGCCAAGTTTGATGATACTTGTATCTTATAAAATGTATCTGAAATCAACTTATATGAAATAAGTATTCAAGTATTTATTATAAAAATCAATTGTATGCGGTTTGCGGTTAAAAATAATTTAAAAAAAAAAATGAGAAATAAAAAATATATAAAAAACCTGTAAATTACTTTCATGGTATGTCATTTCAATGTAAATACTTATATACATATAGTAATATTAATATTGTATGTGTTTTTTTTTTTCTTCTGCTTTTTCTTTTATTTTTTTTTTGTTAAAAATATAAAAAAAAGCATCATAAGGAAATATAGCACACCAATAACAACACATTTCAAATTAACTATTTAAGGTTTTAAGAAATGAGTTTTATAATATAATGTACATTCAAGATTTTTTTTTTTTTTTTTAATAAACGTTATGTGTGTAAACACATGAACTTGAATAAAATAATTTTTATTTAGATTTCCATACAAAGTGTGTTTTATTGTATGTACTGTATGAATATATGAATACAAAAAAAAAAAAAATTACTCCTATCAAGTAATATGGAATTAAAAAACAGGTCAATATGCATCTCAAACTCAACATATTTGCAAATAAGGTAAATTCCGTTGAAAAAATAACAAAATATATCTTATATATTATTATACTTATTCGGTATTTGGTATGTGAAATACAAGTTGAAAAATATAACAATAATATAAAATGTTTATTTTTTTTTTCGTACTTTATATATTAAAAAAAAAAAATAATATCTACCAGATATACAGTAAGTACATACATATGTTTGTACGTATGTGTGAATATAAAAATTACGTTAAATATCTACAATCTTTTTTTTTTTTTTTTTTTTTTGATATAGTAAATATATAATTATTATTGTTAACATGAATACAGTTTAATAGCAACTTGGTTTCAATTTTTCACTTTATTTTTCCAGTTTTTATTATGTATTTTGTTTTGTTTTTTTTTTTTCTAAACGGAATATAAAAAAAAAAAAACAAAACAAGAAAAATAAAATCATTATTTTTATAACTTGAATTGCATTATTAATTTGAAAATTTATTTAATTTCTTTTTTATTGTTTTTGCTACCATATTTTTTCTTGTTCGTTTTTTTGTTTTTTTTTTTTTTTTTATTTTAAAAAATAACGTTCATACAAAACAGTCATAAATTTTTATTTCATTTATTCCAAATTTGTAATTAAAAAACATCAAAACGTCTTGTTTTTGTTTCCATGATGAATTATAATTTTAATTTTAGATAAATTATTCTCATATTAAAATGTAAAATAACATACCTGTATACATACATATATATGTAGTATGTAGGTATCTAATTATGTATTTGAATAAATTATCAACCCCTTGATTGATATTGTTACTATACGGTTACAATAGCTTTTACCATAATATTTTTCGAAGGATCCGTAAATACAATTACTTTGTATGGTAATTTTGCTAAAAAAAAAAAAAATGCAAAAAATGAAGGAAGTAATATTGTGCCTTAGAAATAAGCACACTAACGACCTGTCAATAGGACTTTGTGACCGCAAATAAAAATAAAGTAATGGTCCAAAAAAATTTCCAAAATTTTTTTTTCGTGATTTTCGAAAAATTTACCCGTTGATGGGTTAAAATATAAAGCATATACCTTAATTTATTTTTAACTTAATTTTAAAAAGTTCAAAAGATGCGTTCACTATATGCGTTCAACGAAATGTGTCAGTAATAAATTTTGTGTTGTTATTTTCATAATCAATTTCGCTAAT
Organism: Bombylius discolor; assembly: GCA_939192795.1. NCBI lineage: Eukaryota > Metazoa > Arthropoda > Insecta > Diptera > Bombyliidae > Bombylius > Bombylius discolor. Next base: position 37,979,367 of record OW584240.1, read on the forward strand.
TTATCTTTTTTTTATGTTACTTATAAATCAAATGTACATATTTACGTACCGTATTATTATCATTAAATTAATTTTTTTTTCTACTTGAAATTTTTCACCATTCTAAATTTCAGAAAAAATTGAGAAAGAAAAAACATTTTTTTTTTTGTTTTTTTTTTTTTTTGAATAGAAAGTAAAATATCGTCTTGTATGTACATGTGTACGCAACGCATCAGATAAAGACATTGACCTCCAAAAAAAAAACCACACAATTAAGTATGTGGATTTTTGGAATTAACCTCATGAAGAATTAGACTGAATCAATATAAGAAAAACAAAAACAAAAGAAAAATTATAGTTAAACCGGAAATTATTATAATGTGACGTTATTTCGATAAATTCAAAAAATCTGATATGAAAAATATTTTATTGTTTTTGAAAAAAAAAAAAAAAAAAACAAAATATCTTTAAATGAATAAAAAATAACGATTTATTGATAAATACGTGTGAAACGTTATTTGCACATAAATTAATCATTTTATGTATAAATTTATTATTGAATTATTTTTTATAATAGAAAATGTGTGCGTAGACTAAATAGGAATGCCATACATACCATAAATTTTTTTTTAGTAATTCAATTCGATGTTAATAAAATTGTATAAAAAAGTGTCATATAAACTTTAAGGAATTATGTATTAATTTCAATGTTTATCAGATTTTCAATTCCATAAAGTAATCTATCGTTTGTTTTTTTTTTATGTGAGGTGAATTAGATATAAGATTTTTCAAATATCAAAGGGACAAGCTAAAAATAATGCAGTACCTACATAGTTCTTTTTTTTAAACATGCAGTTTTCTTTCTCTTTAAAAAAAATTCGTAAAATTATTTTAAAAAAACAAAAAAATTAGTTGTATTTTTAGATTTTTTAGGTGGTTACGCATAAAGAAAGTTACAGTACAAAATAATCTATTATTAAAAATAAGTAGCATAGAAAATTTGAAAAAATAAAAAAAAAGAGCTTGAACAGCTTAGAGATTAAAGGCTTAATTAAAAAAGAAGTAAAACAAATATAAAATGAGAAAGATAGAAAGAGATGGTTAGAAAAAAAAAACATAGGAAAAAAACAAAAAGAAAAGTTTGAAACATATTAATCAAATGGTTGATAATGAAATGGTAAAATTTAATTTACGTTCAAAGGAAGGATCTAAGTATGTATAATTATGAAATTTGAAAAAGTCTCCAAAATTGATAAGATAGATCCATCAATTTAGGATTAAAGAATCTTCTAACTTCTAAAACTTAAATTTCAACTTCGATTCGAAAGATCTATGTGAGTTGAGGAAACCCTATCTAATTAGTTGATCCTTAAACTTATGAAAAGGCTCAGGACAAGGAGAGGTGACAGAGTACAGACTTAGCTTTGCCTATCTTTTTTGAGAGAGAGAGGGCAGTGGTCAGTAGATCTACTACTAGAATTTGTTCTGGCATGCTGAGTTTAAAGAGTGAGTTGGCGTGAAGGAGTTTTCCGTGTTCACTCTGTCTTGCATTTCAAGTGTATAAAGAGAATTTTATAAAAGGGTTCTAGGCCAGTAAACAGAGTGGATATACTTTTTCTGACATGAATATTTTGTTTAAAAAATTGAAAAATCGTGACTTTGGGAGTTAAAATTAAACATTTAATTTACAAAATTAAAAATAAAAACAGACTTCAATTGATAGGCTTTTATAATTTGTAACTCGAAACACTTATTTATACATAAATTCTCTTAATAAAAAAAAGGAAGAAAAGTCCTTCCTTCTTTAGAATTTTTGCATGATTTAAAAGAGATATTTGAATATTTTTCCAACACTCTTCAGATTTAATTTCACCCTTACGGCATTTAATCAATATTTTCTTTTTTTTTTTTTTTGCTACATGTGGGTGTCTGGATGTCCTGATAAATATTTTTCGTAGCTTTCAAAAGCATGTATAAAAAATGATAATCTTCTTTTAAGCCTAAAATTTGTTTTTTTTTTCTTCTTCTTTTTTTCCACATACATACATATATCATATAAAGTAGATTTTCAAAATTTCATAGCCAAATTTTTCTGAATGCAACTATATATATACATACATAAGTTTAATATGTATATACTAGCAAATATGTATGTATGTGTTGTAGATAAGAGATAGGATGTACTCGTATGGTGAAAGTTATGTAATGATAATAAAAGTTGTCTAGACATTTAAATAATGAATCTAAAATATAATTTCATCTTTTTCAAATTAAATTTATATTTGTAATTTCCTTATAGATTTTCAATTTACCGTTTTAGATATTTTCAAATAAATTTAATTTATTAGAAATAAGAAAAGAAGTGAAGATTGATTGGATAGATTTTCTCAAAAATTTTCGTAAATTCGATTAAATATTCGTTCCAAAATGAAATTAATCAAAACTAATCAAATTTTAAGCTTCCTTTTTTGTTTCTCTCACTTTATTTAATATTGACATGCATTATTTTTTCATTGTAAACAATTTTTTTTTCCCATAATATTATTTTGTGAAATATAAAACATTATTTATACCATTGATACGTGTACAGACACCATAATATTACTTGCTGACTTTATAAAATGTGACAATTCTTAAAGTTCAGACAAAAATACTTGAAAAAAAAAAGGACTCTCCTCAATGTCTCAATGTTAAAATACAAAAACAAAACAAGAAAAAAAAAATCATAAAATATATCGTTGTTGTGTTGTCAAAACAGAACAAAAAAAGGAAGAAGAAAATATTTTTTAAAAAGTATATATGATATAAGCATTCTAGAAACAATGCATAATGCATATAAATTTTATTTCAAGTAATAAAAACGTGTGGATCTTTATAATATATATATTTTTTTTTTTTCGTATAAAAACTGCCCTATCTCACTTTCTCTTTTCGCCTTCTTTTTATAAGAAAAGAAAATAAATTTAACAAAAATAGAAAAATAAAAAATATAAAAAAAAGCAACATTCTTCTGTTTTTTTTTATTATTATTCACTTTGTTGTTGTTTTTTTTTTCTCTATTTCCTTATCACATGTAAGTATGCGCTTAAAATGAATTTACAACAAATAATTTGCAAAACCAAAAACAAAACAAAAAAAATTTAAAGAATATATAAAAATAAAGTATGAATTTTACAAAATATAAAAGATGAATATTGTATACATAATGCTGCCTTGCATATAAAAACTCATATCTTTTACCTCACAACCCACCAATTTCTTGTAAGTATAATATTGTAAAAATACATATGTTCTTATATGTATGTGCTTTTAATTTTTAATTGCGAATGGGATATGTATAAAAACTACAAAAAAAAAAGTAATGAATTGTATTATGATGACTTTGATGGTGTTTATACGTGTATGTATAGATATTGCCTTAACCCTAACATATATTCTACATCCTCTTCAATCGGTTCTTTGAGCTCCTTTAAGAATTGAATGGAATAATGAAGTCATCGACATATGTATGTATGTTCATAAATATGTACATATATAGTATGTACATATGTTATAGAGGATATATAGATATACATGACAAAAAGGGTGTGGTGAATATATATTCGTATATTACATACATATATTATAGTATGTGAAACATCATGGTTCACTAGTGTATCTATTCTTATAAAAATTTCAGTCTGGATCTGAATACACATATGACTCAAGAAGTACATTTATATGGCCTTCTACTATCTGATGTGTTCAACACTTTTCATGTTTTACATATTGGAGACAAATTCTAAAATAGAATTTTATTGAAATATTTTTTTTTTTTGGGATTTTTTAATTCCTTTTTTTTTTTTTTTTTCAAAATTATTCGTATATAAAGTCGATATTTTGGTCATAAAATTATGTGTAACGTTTAAATAGAACACATCATGAATTTTACACATTTTGTATTTTATAGAAAAAAAGAAATTTATTTGTGTAAAAGTTGACTCATTCAATAAAATATAGTATCTTTTATTTGAATTTGTTGCTGAAGACTTACCCAGCATTTGAAAAAAAAAAAAAAAAAAAGGAGTAAAAGTTTTTTAAGTATACTTAATTAAACAAACAAAATAAAAGGGAAGTTTGATTTATTTAAAAGATCATACAAAAAAATTGGAATTTTATGTAAATTTATGATTCTTTTGATAGAAAGAAAATTCTTGAATTTTCGATTTTTTTTTTTGTTTTTGCTACAAAAAAAAAGGAAGTTCAAAAGTTATAGGTCAGGATGACACATGCTCATTATTGACTCAATATGCTCATATGTATTTTTTTTTTTTTTTTTTTGGAAAGTTTCAAAAAAAAGGGAGAAAAGAAGAAATCATTTAAAATGTAATTCAAAAGTTGAATTTAATTCAGAAGATAATAATATCCTTTTAAAGGTAAAAAAAAAAAACGCCCTCAATTTTTAAAATATGAAATGAAACTTGATTATGTGACATATACAATACATGCAAAACGTGATAAAATGAATATTTACACCTATTAAAATTTAATATTTTTAATTAAAATTATCTAAATGATTTTTAAAATATTCATATTATCACAGTGAACTGGTTTTATTTAAAAAGATTTACACTTGATTGTAAAGATCTTTCATCAGTTGAATAGGAAAATATGTATTCGTAAATATAACTGTATTTTTAGTCATAACATCAGTTTTGAAAAATACATACATCATTAAAATAAAAAGTAATGCCATTCTGCTGGAAAAAAAAAAGGATGTCAAGTGTAATGAATAAATCCGTTTTTCTTATATTATTTCTCCCTTTTTCATTAAATGTATGTTTTTTTAAAAAATAGATACATTTGTTGCAGAGTGTAATGAGTGCAATTATCTTATATACGATATCGACTTTATGAATTTAATTTTTTTTTTAAACACTTTTTTTTCTTGTTTCTTTAAAGATAAGATTTTTTTAATTTCTTATCATACTCAATTGTTCGAGTAAGTATTAATTTTGTTGACTTATTATTAAAGAAAATTGAACATGTGATAAGTGTCTTCATAAAAAGTACCCGAATTATACACAATAGAAGTTAAGGGATTCCTAATTTTTTGTAGAAAAACTAAAAGAAAATAATTAAATACAAAGATTTTTAAATTTAAGTTAGTAGTATCAGAATTTTTTAAAAGAAAATATCCTCTGATATTTCACGATTAAAAATTTATTAATAAAATCTTTTGATCTTTTTTCCAGCTTCCAATGGCAACATCTATAGATAAAGATAGTATTCGAGAAGCATATGAAGATGTTAGATCTGATTTTACAGAAACAGATTGGTAAGTATCTTTTATCAAACTTTTTTTACTTAAAGATTTTCATTTTTAAATTAATTTTTTTTCTTTTTATATGACTATTTTTTTAGGGCCGTTTTTAAATTTGATGGTCCAAAAATAATATGTTCAGCTAAAGGTGAAGGTTTTGATGATTTTAAACAACAATTTCAAAATAATGAACGAGCATTCGGTTATATAAGAATACAAATGGGTGATGAAATGTCAAAAAGAAAAAAATTTCTATTTTTAACATGGATCGGACCAGAAGTTGGTGTTATACAACGTGCTAAAATGTCAACAGATAAAGCCATAATAAAGGATATTTTAAATGTAAGCACAAAAAATCACTTAATTAATTTTTAAAAATTTCAAAGAAACCAAAACCAAAAAAAAAAAAACAAAGGAAAATTTTTCTAAAATTTAGTCTGTCTTTTCAGTTTTATTACTTTAATTAATTCAGTTTTAATTAAAATTAATTTTTTTTTGTTTGTTTGTTTGTAAATTAGAATTTTGCAGTTGAATTGCAAGCTGGATCTGAAGCTGAATTGGATATGGGTATATTTCGTGATGCATTAATTCGTGCTGGTGGTGCAAATTATGGAACTGGTGTTCGTGATTTATAAATTCATTTGAAAAAAAAATATTAAAAAAAAATTATATAATTTAAGTTTAAAACAAAAAAGAAAAAAAAAAGGAATTAAAGTCACAATCAAAATAATTATAAATACGTAAGAAAATATTAATTAATTAATTATTATATAATCATTTGTATGAATTATATTATTACACATAGTATGGATAGTATACATGATAAAATCAAATCAAATCAAGCTTCTAAATCATCATTAAATATATACCTATATACAACAATATTTTGGGGTACCTACTTATATATGTAGTCATTAATTATTTTTTTATTTTTTTTAAATTATAATTTTTAATTTTTGTTTTTCTATAATCATGAAATTTTTTTAGTTTTATTGTATTAGGTTCATGCATATTATAAAAAATAACAAAAGAAAAATCTAAATTTTCTCTAATATCCTTTTTAAATTTAAAGTCAATATAAAAACATTTAAAAATAAATCCTTTAAATATAATTTAATGGTGATATTCACGCTAAACGATTTGTTTCTTGATTTTATTTTCTTAATTTCTTCAAAAAAAAAAAAAAAAAAAATTTCTAATTAAGAAAAAAATAAGGAAAATTTTATTTAATAAGAAAAAAAAAATTGTTTTTGTTTTACATTTTACAGTTTATAGTTGATTTTTTATTTTATTTTAACAAAATTTTCTTCATGGGCTTTCTTTTAATGTACTATCGCCAATGTAAATTTTGTGTATAAAAAAAAAACATTACGAAAAAAAGAAAGGAATTAAAATAATAAATTTTTACGTTTAATAAAAAATTCTTTTAGTTTTGTGTTGTTGACTTTTTTTAAAGAAAATTTAAAAAAAAACACCTAAAAAACGAAAGACTTATTGCAGATTTCAGATGTGGAGGAGAATCGAGAATGAGCTCATATTCAATTGCTTTACTACTAAAAGAATAATACACTTCTTCCTAGTTGAGTATTTGAAGAATTTAACAAGATTCACAATCATAATACTTTTCTTTTATAAGGCTTTCTTGTATCCTTTACGAAACCATACGAAGGATGAATTGAAATTCAGTACTTCTCACCCACATGATGCTGGTCAATGCATTTTGTGATTAATCTTCATTTTTTATCCAACCAATTGGCTGTAATTATTGTAACACAATTTATACGGACTTATTTCTAAATGAAAACCTATAGAATGAACTTTTTCCAAGTAAAAGTACTTTCATACTGCCCCACTTATAAGAATACTAAATTGGTGCTTGAATATTTGACGAGTTCTTTTGAATTTCTCAAGTAAAATATTAAATAAGAAATTTTTACATACCAGGTATTCCGACTTACGTCTTTTAATTTAAATAAATAAATAGAATTACGAGGTAAAATTAAATTTTTACTTTCACTTCCTTTAATTTAACAGCATAAAACACAACCACTAACAAGAAAAACGCGCAATCAACTGGAACTGAATAAAACGTCATATTTTGGCGCGCAACGTAATGCAACTATCCATTATCCAACGCGACACTGTCTAGTCTGCACCTGAACTCTACACCCAAGTGCAATAGTTCTAACATATCCTTGTTCTTCAATAGGTTTCTCTCTACGTTTATAATGTAAATTATAAAGAATTTCTCATGAAGTTTCTTTTTTATCAAAAAAAAATTAAAATAACCCGCATTACATTACACTGCAGTGTTTTTATTTTCCTTAGAAACTACAATTTTCCACAAACAATTTAACGGCTATTTAAATTTTCAATTTCCAAAGGCTATCGATGCCTCACCTCTTGTTTATTTTTGAAAACTGCAAAACAGCTGATTAAAAAATTCTTCTAATGACATTTGTCATAACCTCAAAAAATCAAAACTTCAGTTAAAATATCGAACACACAAGATTTTCCGGGCATCAAGTAGTTTTCTTTTATTTGTGAATATTTTACACAGAAATTTGTTTTAAAAAAAGTGTAAACCGTGCTTTTTGAAAGATTTTAACACAAAGAAGATGCTATTTCGAAGTTTTAGAAATTTCTCTCGAAGATTATCAACAGCAGCCTCAACTGAACCTGCAACACAACAGCAACAACAACAAAAGTTTGAAGAATTCCGAACAAATGAATTGAATACAAACAATCACAATCAAAATCATCTTGGACGTTTCTATAGAATCTCTCCAGATGAAAAGAAACAACTATTCACTCATGGCGGTTTACCTAAATCATTTGAGAAACAAGTGAAAACATTCGGTGAAACATGTTTAATGATTCGTCAACCGGCAGTCGAAATAATGGATTACATTAAAAATTTCGATATGAAAAATAAAGCAGCATTACGTTTTGTATTATATGGTGATGATGGTGTAGGAAAATCATTAACAATGGCACATTTATTACATTTTGCTTTACAAAATAATTTCATTATTGTTCATGTACCATGGGCAGCTAATTGGTATAAAAAACCAAAAGAAATAGCTGATTCACAAACATATGAAGGTTTTACTGATTTACCATTTGATGCAGCTGCATGGTTATTACATTTCAAATCACAAAATTCAACAATATTAACAAAATATGATTTGAAATTAAGTAAAGATTATTTTTGGAGTAAACGTGAAACAACATCAGCTGGTTCAACAATATCAGAATTAGTTGAACATGGTATTCAAAGAATTAAATTTGCATCAGATACAATTCAAGCACTTTTTGATGAATTAAAAATTCATTCAACTGCAGGAAAATGTAAAGTTTTAGTTGCAATTGATGGTTTTAATGCATTCTTTCATCCAACAACAAGAATTTTTGCACCACATAAAATTCGTATAACACCAGATAAAATAACATTAACAAAACCATTTTTAGATATAACAAACTATAATTGGAATAATGCAGTTTGTTTAATTACAGTTGATAAATTAGCATCGACAGAAGAAAAACAAGAATCATATTTACCACGTTATTTATTGGGTAAAGATGGTTTTGAACATTTAGATCCATTTATACCAATTAAAATTGATAACTATAATGACAAAGAATTACACAGTTGTATTGAATATTATGTAAATAGAAAATGGATTCAAAATGTTAGTCCAGGATTTGATAGTGAATTAAAGTATTTAAGTGCAAGGAATCCTTTTAAATTAATGAATGTTTGTGCACCACTTTAAAGTATATAACTATGTAAATTATTATTGATAGATTTGAATTAAAAATTGATTCTTTTAAAAGGAAATTTAATTTTTTCTTAAGGTTCATCTGGTTCACAAATTACAATTAGAGAAAAATTTGTGTTTCTTATGGCTGAATTATAATTCAGCTTAAACAAATCGAACAAAAAATGTTGAAACTGCTTCATAATTTCATCTCAGATTTAAATTACAACTCTGAAATTTTTTATGTATTTTTTAAAGGTTGATATTCCAATAAAATTAGTTTGTTGATGGTTAAAATTATAAAAAATTTCCGCTGAATTTCAATAAGAAAAAAGAGTCAATTCAGTCACAAAATATTGAAATTTTATAGCGAAAATTTAATTCTATTACCCACCAGATGTCAGTAGGTCGCGTTTGTTTTTTTTTTTTTCTCATCATTTTGCCAACGACATAAGTCAGTCTTTTAAATTGTCAAATTTTCCTTTTGACAGTTTCTTTCCAAATCAAATTATAAATTGCAACAAAAATATCGGAGCATGGTTGGATTTTTACTTGGTGCCTAGTGAAATTTATATTTTTAAAATTGTTTTCTAATTGTTTATTTGTTTATTAATTTCGAAATGAGTAAATTTTGAATAAAAGTATCAATTTTGGTAAAAATCTCCTCTTGCAAAGAGAAAGTTTTTTTTTAAAGAATTCTTTAAAAACAAAAAGAGGAGGAAGTAAAAAAAATGGCACAGTGTGATGTTCATGATGACATGAACTTGTAAGTGTTTTATTACTTTTCCAACGGATTTTTAATTTTTTAATTAAATTTGAAATTATACAATTACAGATATATAACAAATGATAAATTCATAATTGAACCGAATGGAAAAAATGAATTACTTATAATTGACCGTGTCACATGTGATGTCAAAGTTCAAGGTAAAAAAATCTGATGATTTATTTACTTTTTATTATTTTTTTTCCAATATAAAATGTTATCAATAATTGTTTTGATGATATTTTGTGTAAATACGGTGAATAATTTATTTTTGATAATCAAATTGAATAACGTTTTACAAACATTACTTGATTATTTATTTATTTATTTACAGGTAAATCCAATCAATTACAAGGAATTATACCAACAAAACGTGTATGTGGTGTATTAGGAACAATAAAATTAATCTCAGGGTCTTATTTATTAGTTGCAACACATCGTTTATTTGTTGGTATAATAAATGAACAAGTTATATGGCGTTTAGCTGGTTATGATATAATACCATACATTCCAACAACAACACATTTAACACAACAACAAAAAGATTTAAATGGAAAATATTATGAAATGATTAAAAAAATTTTTGATACACCATTCTTATATTTTTCATATACATATGATTTAACTCATACATTACAAAGATTACAATCAATGCCTCCAGAATTTTTAAATGTAAGAAAGATATTTTTATAATTTGTTTTTTTTTTTTTTAGTCCTAAATTTTTTAACTTTGAAATTGCATAGAATATAAGAAAATATTATGATGTTTTCGAAAATGCAGTGATACCGCCGTGATATAAAGGTTTTAAGGTGAACTGTGTATCACGACAGCATCACTTCATTTTCGAAAACACCGTTATTTCTAATTATTATTGCATTTATGTAATTTTTTTTTTTTTTAAAATCGTCATAGAATGGACTTTATCATAGAGGTGATGAACGTTTCGTATGGAATGGATATGTACTTCGAAGTTTCCGTGGTGCTGATCTTAAACGTTTTTGTTTACCAATAATGTTGGGATGTATGTTTTTTCTAATTTTTTAATTTAATTGAAACAAAAAACTAAATTAAAAAAATATTTTTCTTAATAAAAATTATTTACAGTTATTTCAATAAATCATGTAAATGTAAATGGTATACCATTTTCTTGGTCAATAATATCAAGACGATCTGTTCAAAGAGCTGGTACACGTTTATTTTGTCGTGGTATCGATGAAAATGGTTTTTGTGCAAATTTTGTTGAAACTGAACAAATTGTTGAATATAATGGACATAAAATATCATTTGTTCAAGTAAGTTAAATTTATTTAAAATGAAAATTAATTTACTTGACATTTTTTGGTCCTTTTTATAGACACGTGGAAGTATACCATTATATTGGCGTCAAACACCGAATTTACGTTATAAACCGCCACCAGAAATAGTTCGTGGTAAAGATCATTTAAGTGCATGTATGAAACATTTTGATATACAAACTTTCTACTATGGAAAACAAGTACTTGTAAATTTGGTAAGATTTGATTTTGTGAATGGATTTTTTTGAATAAATTTTTTAATTTTTATCTTGCAATCTCCTATTTACAGATTGATCATAGAGGTGCTGAAGATGTTCTTGAAAAATCATATTCAAATTTAATATCACAATTGAATAGTCCAGTTGTACGTTATGAATCATTTGATTTTCATGCTGAATGCCGTAAAATGAGATGGGATCGTTTAAATATTTTAATTGATCGTTTAGCACATGAACAAGATGAATTTTCTGTATTTCATATACGTTCTGATGGTACGGTATTATCAACACAAGATGGTGTATTCCGTACAAATTGTATTGATTGTTTAGATCGTACAAATGTTGTACAAAGTATGCTAGCAAAAAGATCATTAGAACAAGTTTTAATTAAATTAGGAATTTTAAGTGCTGGACAAAAAATTAATGTATCACCATCATTTGAAATGTTATTTAAAGGAGTAAGCAACAACAACAAAAAAATGAAAGCAAAGGAATTAATTGATTTTATTTAACTTTGTTTTTTGAAATAGGTTTGGGCTGATAATGCAAATTTAATTTCAATTCAGTATTCTGGAACTGGTGCATTAAAAACAGATTTTACAAGAACTGGAAAACGTACATTTGCTGGTTTAGCTGGTGATGCAATGAATTCATTAACACGTTATTATTTGAATAATTTCAGTGATGGTTTCCGTGAGGTAAAGAAGAAATATATTAAAAAATGGAAAACATAGATTCGTGAATGTTAAATTTTTATTTATTTTTGTATTTTAGGATTCTTTAGCTTTATTTCTTGGTAACTATGCAATTAAAGATGGTGAAGGTAATATCGTAACATCACCATTAACTATAGCAAAGGGATGGAAATATGGAACGGTAAGTTAATTCCACATAATTTAATTAATTTTTCATTTATATTTCTTATTTTTTTATTTATTTTTTTTTGCAGTTCCCTTCAATTTTAATGTTTGCAATAATCATGTTCTTTTCATCAGTTGTATTCCCTCATGAATATAACACAGAAAATTTATTATTCTTATTATTTTGGGGTGCTATGGTTGGTGTTACAACAACCGGTATATTTAAATTTGGTGTTGAATTTGTTGATTGGCCTAAATTAACAACACCATCAATTAAATTTGAGGCATAGCAATAAAAATGAAATTTATATATATTTATTATAGATTAAATAAATTTTTAAATTTAGGTAAGTAAGTGAAAAGAAATCCTTTTATTTTTATTTTGTTTTTTCTCTTAGAAAAAAAAACATGTATTCCAATTTTTGACTCTGTGTGCCAAATAAGGACTTTTTACTTGTAAAATCAGTTTATCATCGGAAACGAAGCTTTGAAATCACTTTATTTTCACAGATTACATTACGTCACTACAGAACTAGCCTAAGTCCACTTTTGTTACCTTTAAGTTATAGCTAGTTCTGCATTAAAATATAGAATCTATTGGAGTTAGGATAAAAGTGTTCAACTCATCTAGATTGAGCTTATTTTCATCGTACGAAAACCACTTACTTACCACTACGGCTATCGTTTGAGATTTTGGAATAGTAGTATTAAGCTATAAAAAAAGAAAGTACACCACAGAAAAAAGGACTTATTGAGATTATTTCAATTTCAGAGAGAAGTGGACTTAGGCTAGTTCTGTTTTGAAGTGACGATTATTGATTTATGAAATGCTGCATTTTTAATTCAAAATACTGTTCTCATTTTAGTTTTCTTTGCTTTTTTAAGAAAAACAAAAAAAAAAGACTAATTTGGCACAGAGGGTTAATTTTATTTAAATTTCCTTATAGTTATGTATTTCTATTGATAAAAGAAAAGGTAGAAGAAAAAATCTGGTAAATGTGATTTATTGAAAATTATTTTGTTTCGAAAAAAAAAGAAAGCAAAGATTTTTACTAGTCTTTAATTAAAATTGTAAAACAAAAATTAGAAAAAATTGAAAGAAAATAATTCAAGTATGTAAGATGTGTAGAAATTGCCTTAAATTAATTTTTACTGTTTTGTCTTTTTTTTTTTAAAAAAAAATATAATTTTCGTTATTTTCATTTTTTGTCTTTTATCATTTTGATAAGATTTTAAGAAAACTTTTATCTAAAACAGTATTTTTTCGATTAAAATCAATCAAAATAAAATAAATAATTGAAAATACAAAGTCTTGTATTTTTAGAGAAAAAAAAGAAAGAAAAAACAAATGTTTTGGATTCAAAATTGCTGTCAATTGAAAAAATTCAACTTGAAATTTTCAAACAAAACGTTGAATTTGGCAAAGTTTTCATGAAAAAACGTGTTTATTTTTGGTGATTCACAAAAAAGTTTTCAAGTAATCCCGGAAGGGATCTTTTTATTAAAGAAAAAAAGTCGTTAAACCATGTAATTATTGTTGTAGATCTTTAATCTTTGTTTTCAAATGAAATTTATAAATTTATAAGATTATTATTAATTTTTCTTGCTTAAGGCATTTTAAAGATCCACTGTTGATAAGTCGTGATTCGAAATGTGAATGCTCTTGTGCGAATAAAATGTAACGTACAATGTACATCATGAAAAATTAAAAAAATAAAAATATTTAATTTTTTTCATAAATTTTAAAATTCATGGTCAAATTCATTAATCTTGTATCTTGATGATGCTGCATATTTTGTACCTCAGAATAGAATCAAGGATTTTTTTAATTGCAAAATATGACATTTTTTAAACATTACTTCCTCTTAAATTATTAAAATGTTCAATTATTTAAGGTTTTTGAGGTGTAATTTATAATTTCATACAATGCTGTCACATTGTTGTGTATGATCGTCTTATATTTAATTATGTTAAGCCCTACACAACATCACTATGACCTTCAAATAAGCTTTGTTTTCTTACAGCTAGCATTCGTTTAGACAATTTTTATACATATAAGAACATGAAAGATACTTTTGGTTTCAAATTTTAATAGAATATACATACATATAGGATTATAAAATAATAATATGGAAAAATAATTGTCAATTTTCGATATTAAGAAAAATCAGTAGAATCAATTTAAAATTTATTAAAAAATAAATTTTTTTCAAATATCTTTCAAATATCTTTTTCTCTTCGAAACTGTTTTTTAAACATTTTAAACTATTTCAATTTTAAAGTAAATTTTTTTAGTATAAAATTTGGAAAAATAATTTCAATTAAATACAAATAGCTTAAAATTTATATTCAATTTAAATATAATAAAGTTATTACCGGATAGAATGATATTCGACTTAAAATTTATGTCAAATTCGTAACGTAATTTGAAATTTTCATCCCTTCGAACTGAAATCTTTTTCTTTAAAAATTAGTTTTAAAAAAAATTTTGAAGAAAAAGTAACAATAAGAAAATAATTATTTTTTCTTCTTATATTTCCTTTGAATGTATACTCTAGTATGATTTACACGCATAAATAACACAACTCGAGTAAATCAGAGAAATGGTTAAAATTAAAGACCACTGCCAAAAAAGAAACTATAACAATCTGAAAATCCAGTAGATTATTTTCCCCCAAAAAAATTATACATATATGTGTAGCTTTTTTTTTTTCTAGATAAACAACTACTTTTATAAAATAAAATCAAACAAAATTTTCACGATTTCAAATAGAGCTCTCAAAAATTTTTGTATTATTTATGAATCTCAGTCTTTGATGAGAAATATATATTTTAGAAATCCATTCCTCCACCAGATTGACATTTTTATGTATATTTTTACTTTAACTAAGCTCTCTTATGACTTCAAATTTTTGTTGTCCTTAAATTAAACCCTCTATTAAAATTTTGTAGTCAAAAAAAAAAAAAAAAAAACAAAAAATGGAAATTTCTTCAATAGTAAATAAAATTCAAAACAGTTAATTTTTGTTTTTATCAAAATTTATTTTATAATTATGAAAAATTTACAATTTTCTACATTGAAAAAATAAAATAACAACTTTTTTTTAAAATTTCACACATGATTTTTTTTTATCTGCTCAAAAATGTCCAAAGGATCATTTACATTTTTATAAATGTTAAATTTATTTGGTAGAAAAAAAAAATAAAATAAAGAAATTATACACAAAACTTTGATTAAATTTCGTTAATTTTTTTTTTTTAAACTTAAATTAAAACTAATAAATAATTTTTAGTAAATTTTATTTTACAAAAAAAAATTTATCACTTTGTGGTAATGTATAATTTTTATTTTTTTATTGTTTTTTTTTAGATTTTTTATGATGATTTGTTTATTTTTAAATTGTTTTACTATTTTGAATTTTTCAAATATTTGAAAAAAAAAAATATATATTGCTTAAAATTGTATCTATAAATTTATTAATGTAATGGAATTTATACAAAAGTATAATTTGTGCTTCTAAGAATTTAAAAATAAATTTTTGTAGATTTTTTTTTTGTTAACTATAAGCACTGTTAAACTATTTTTAAAATATTGTTAAAAAAAAAAAAGAAATATTAAAATTATAATAATTAAAATACATACAATATATATATAATTCACTTTTATTCGTTTTTGTGATTTATTTAAAATTTGTTTTAACTTCGATTTTTTTTTTAAAAATAATTAATTCGATTATTTTTTTATATCTTTTTAAGCGTTTCTTTTACCAGTATTTTTTGTAACCTCTCCATCCATAACCTCCTCCATAGCCACCACCATAACCTCCTCCATAACCACCTCCATATCCATATCCTCCACCATATCCCTGTCCTCCATAGCCACCACCACCATAACCACCATATGATGGTATACTAACAACTTTAATTACTTTAACAGCTCCAGGACCGTATCCTCCGCCATAACCGTATCCACCATAACCATGTCCTCCACCATATCCTCCGCCGTATCCTCCACCATATCCTCCGCCATATCCTCCACCGTATCCTCCACCATATCCTCCGCCATATCCTAAACTATATCCACCACCGATTCCTAATCCTATACTTTTTCCAATTCCAATATAACCGGCTGAAGCGGTCGCAATTAATACCAAAACACAAAGAATCACTTTCATTTTTTCTATTTTTCTGTTGTTTTTTTTTTTTCGAAATAATTCACGTACTTTGTTGTTAATATGTCGATTTAAGGATTTACACTGTGAAATTTTTCATAATTTTGCTCACATTTATATTCGTTGAAAGACAAAAAATTATTCATAGTGCAAAAACGTGTAATAAATAAATTAAATATCATTCGAAAAATTATATTCATATATGTACCTATATGTTTGTTTGTATATATGACGTACATATATGTATCTATCTATAACGATCATGAATAAAATTTCAATGTCGGACAGTTGGGGTAGATTTTTATTACATTACAGTTTGCTTCTTTTTTTTTTTTTTGTGTTTCGTAAAAGATCGCTTTTATGTACTTTCCGTCAGATATTATATCTATAGATACTCATATAGATTGTATGTTCGTATAACATAAAATATGAATTTAAGAAAAAATGATTAATTTCTTGAAAAACTTCTTTACTATGTAGTTTTTTTTTTTACCATGTTCAGAAAGTAAAGAAAATAAAAGAAAATAGCCTTTAAATAAAGTATCTCCCCAAGTTGAGAGTTTTTTAAAACTAAAAAATAAAAAACAAAATACACATGACCTTATTACCTTTTTTGTTTTTTAAATTCAAAATGAAATTATTGAACAGAAGTACAGCATATACCTATAACTTTTTTTTTTTTTTTTTAACATTATTATATGTCTTATTGTCACACGAAAATATCTTTTTTCAAGTGATTAATTTTTCTTTTAACGCAAACACGGCGATGGCATAATCTGGGTTATACCAATTCAAAAATGTATTTTTTTTTTTTTTTTTTTGTGTTTAACATAAAAATGCATTGTTCATACGAATTACATTATAAAATCTTGTTTGTTTTTTTTTTGACCATTCAATAAAAAAGTGTTTTATGTTCCTTTTTTTTTTTTTAATCATAATTCACTTTTTTTTTTCGCTTTGTCTTTTTGCATAAATTGCAACGAAAAAAAGAAAATATTACTTAATCCACCAAAATGACGCGGAAGATGTTACTTGTGATCTTGTGCCGAAAAAAATTAAAATTAAAAAAAAAAAAAAAATTATAATAATCCTTGATCAAAATGCAAGAAATCAACTATCGCATTTATTTAGCAAAAAAAAAAAAAAAAAAGTGTAATCAAATGTAAAACACCTACTAAATTTCAAGGAAAATGACATTAAAAAAAAAAAAACGTTATTCATAAATTTTATTTTACATAATTTTTGTGAGTAATTTTTTTTTTTGCTTATGCAAAATTTAACATATATTTCAGGCAATTATTGTAGAAAAGCTTTAAAAAAAGATAAAACACAAAAAAAAAAAAAAAAAAACAGACTGACCCCCCTCGTTTGCTTGATAAAAATTTTATAACTCGTGGAAAATAAGAAATAATAGCAATTAGCAAGTAATCGTGAATTGTATTTAAAAATAAAACAGAAAATGTTTTTTTTTTGTTTTTTGTTTTTTTCGTAAACAAGTTCAATATTATTTAATTCCTTTTTTCTTTGTTTGTTTGTGAGCAAGTATGAATACGTGATTTGAGAATAGATTCATCATATGTTACGATTGTGTAAAACTAAAATTTAGTATTGACAGATTTTTGTAGAGAGAAAAAATCATAACCAGTCACCACTGTAGTCTATCATTTACTTTGATTCAAAGGAAGATCAAAGGTGTGAAATCTTGACTCACTGTCTTGTAATATTCGAATGAAAGGAAGAATAAAGACGAAAATTTGAGAAAAAAAAGTGAAAAAGAGAAGATTTCATACTCTTTCTCCAAATAAATTGATAGAAAAGAAATATTCTGGCCAGAGCCCTAGACCCTTCATCAATCCTTGATGAGTAAATCGTAAATAAGAGAAACTTCCAATTGAACACTGGATTTTCTATTAAACCAGTGCCCACACTAAAAGTTTCTATTAAATTACAATGTAATGGATGTCTTGAAAAACGAAATATTTTAAATTAATCTGACTTTTCCCTAGGACTTTTTCTATGAAAAGAATATCGTTACTATGAACTTCTTAGGAGAAAATCCTCGCTCGCATCTTACGATAACAGGCTACTGAAATAAAAAATATTTTATCCTTTTTTCAATGCTTTAAAATTAAAAAAAATTGAAATCTGAATTTTCTTAATTTTAACTACACCAAAACCGTAACGGTCAAGAAGATCGATTTCAAATTCTGTTTGAAATTCGAAAATTCGAAATTTTCTACATAAAACATATTTTCTACAAAGGTTCTTATGAGCTATCATAGGATTTCTCAAGAAAAAAACGTGGGTCCTAAGGATATCTATCTATCGATGGATTGCACAAAAGGTATGAAAGAAAAACTGTATTTCAGAACCTTTTATGAATTAAGAGAATAGTGAGATCTTAGAGCAAAAAAAGTTTTATTTTGAGAAATAAAAAAGTTCCTTTCTTGAAAAATAATCTCAATTTCTTCTAACTTGAATTCTTCATGCTGGTACTTGTTAAAAGTTATACGGTGTGTATTTAATGTGAATTCAGTGTTTCCTTCAAAACAGAGAACAAGAGTTAACATGATGGTAATTTTCTTTGTGAAAACCTATTTGCTTTTACTATGCAGATTTTATGTGAAGACTCTTCTAGTAATTTGGTACCAGTTTGCAAACAGCGTCGAAGATTGTCGGATAGCGATAATAAAATTTTAATTTTTATATAAATTTTTCTCTATTTTTCGAAATTTGTTAGATATTCCTAATTTCTATTTTCTTGAATTTCTTTAAACTACTTGTTTACGTAATTTTAGATCAATTCTAACTCATTTCTTCGATTTTGACAAAAATTATGGAACATAAGTATATGCCTAGTTTTTAAAATGTGGCGGCACTTATCTATATCGTATAGAAAGATATTCGACAGTACTCGGTTGTGACTTAATTGAATCATCAAAAATCATTAACAAACAATTTTGAGACAGAAAAAAAAAAAAAAATTTGAAACAAATTGTTCATAACATGTCTCTTCTTATTAGAAATGTAAATCAGGTACAATACGAGTACATTTTATTACGTACGATGCTCTTTAAATATTATTTTTATATCAATAGTTCCGGTGGAGTTTCCAAAATTTTAATGTAATTTTTTATTATTTTATTTATTTTTTTCTTAAGAATATAAGATACTCGTCACATTTATGTACATTTTTATTGTTCTCAAACATTCAAACAATATTGTTAATGGTCATACGACAAAATATGAATTTTTAATTTGTTCGGAACTATTGAACAAAAACAATTCTTTTGTTTTTATTATTTTTTTCTTTTGAAGGAATTTATTTTTGTAAGTTGTTTTTTTTTTTTTTTTGTGTAAAGTCATGTTAACTGTTGATTATTCTAATGAACAAAAAAACAAAATAATAATAAAAATTTGCCATGTAACTTGTTTTTTTTAATTTTTTGTTCAAATTAATTAACTAGAAAAATGACTCAAAAATGTTGTAATTAACCATACAGAGTCAGAAAGCTGTTACACGATTCAATGATTTTTAATTTTAATCCTCCCCACATGCAGTTAATTATAGAATAATTATTTTATCAAAATCATCGATAAACGCTTTTATGGTTTACTGACCCAATCTTCAATGTGTACTGAATACGCGTGATTTTTTGGGTAATTATAAGGTGAAGCATATAATTAAAGAAGTTAACTCACTCAGATTCCGATAAAGAAGAACAAATTTTTTTAAAAAAAGAGGAAAAAATATATTTTTTTTATTTAATATGTGACTAGACGTAGGGTTACCACATTACCACCCCTTTACTGTGTACGGCGCTAGCACATTAAGATGATAAACGGGTAGGGAAAGAAACAAGGGAAGGTAAAGCGAAAACAGTGTTATACCGTGATTTTGCATTTTTGGGTAAAGTTGCCGATTAAGATGATTATGATTTTGATTTAAAAATAAATATTGATACTTTTTTTTTTTCTAGTTTAAAATTAGAAATTAACATTAATTAATCGATATCTCGTGACGAACGGAATTAACCCACCATAAATAAATTAAATGCGATTTTTGTTTGTTTTATTTTTTTTTTTTTACTTTTGTTTTGCCTTTAGAGATTTCAAATCAAAAATAATGAAAAAGAAGACAAGTATTATTTTTTAATTTTTAAAAAAATATTTTTTGTTTATTTAAATCTGTTTTTATGATGTGTCATGTTTATTGTTGGCTAACTTAAAGATGATTAAAGTTAGAAGTAATGATGATGTATGGTAATTATTATAGTTGTTAAATTTGTTTACATAATGACATAAAATCAATATTGAAATTAGTGGCTAATTGAGAAGGTGACTAAATTATAAATACTGAATTGAAAGACAAGTTGGAAGATGATCAATGACATGGTAAATTGTGAAGAACCGGAATCAGACAAGAAAAAAAAAAAGATTTTAAGATTTTTTTCACACAATAAAAATATAATTAATTTAATTAAATTGAAATGATAATTCAGAATTTAAAGAGAAAAAAAATTGAGTTTTTATTGTTTGGATATATCACTTTTTTTTTTTTTATTTAACATTTTTTGCATTTTATCTTAAAAGCTACAAAAAATACGCGATTTTCTCAAAAGAACAATTTGTGTGGAGAACATTCAATGGAAATTTTAGTTTATTAAAAATGAAATTTAGTCAAGAAGTTCAAAAAATATAGCTCTTGAAAATCATAATTTTAAAAATATTTTATATTGAAGAAAATGACGAATGGTAATCAAACGGAATCATACTTGAAATAAGGCTCAAAATCAAAATCACGTTGGGTTCTTTTTAAGGGCTAGAAAAAATAAATGTGAAAGTAACAATGAAAAGTATCTACCCTCTCAAATATCAATTGAAAAAGTTTGGCAAAACAAATTCTAAACACTTTCACTTTGTTAGATAAAAAAGCAGGAGGAACACGTCCTGTTGTGTCACCGTGCTAGCTAGATACGAGTTTTACTTTTCCTGCTGACCTCAAGTCTCTAGCTCCTAAAACAATTTTTCACCTAAAGCCTAAAAATCAACTCAGTAGAATTTTCACAAACTTACAGTAGACCCTTTTGGTAGCGGTGGGGTAACATAGGAATTTAACTTTAATGACCCCCTTTTACAACACTAATACCGTAGAAAGCATCTTATGGATTTATATGTATGTCTTATTGAATTTTAATTGAATTTTAATTGAATTGTTCTTATCTTCTTGGAAAAATATTTCAAATATGAAATTCATTCTCTCAGTGAAAATACTCTTACTGCTCTTACAATGAATCAATTAGAATTCAACTAATTATACTGTTTTTTTTTTGACTTTGAATGATTAATTTTC
Organism: Bombylius discolor; assembly: GCA_939192795.1. Taxonomy (NCBI): domain Eukaryota; kingdom Metazoa; phylum Arthropoda; class Insecta; order Diptera; family Bombyliidae; genus Bombylius; species Bombylius discolor. The sequence continues at coordinate 38,001,074 of OW584240.1, forward strand.
ATAATTATTTTCTTTTCATATTAACACCTTATATCATTTCTATAATTATTGACACATTAAAATCTCATTTTCAAAGGGAAATACCAGAATGTATATAATATTTCACAAATTTCATGATATTGTACGTTTTGTTTATTTCATACAATTTGTAAATTTATGTTATTGATTCCAAAAAAAAAAGTAACAATAATTATATCATAGACACGTTAATGAAATATGTGAAATATGATATAATATTACACCTTCTTTTTATTTTATTTTCAAATCAATCTACGTGTAATAGGAGCAGAGTAAATGTTAAAAATTTTGAAAAAGTCATCGACTTTCTTTGTCCTTCAAAATTTTTCACTTAGGAAGTGGAGCTTGAAGTTTGAACTTAGTTGCATATTTTTCGATTTTAAAAGTGACTCAGGGGTTTTTGTGTTTTTTAAGAATTTTTTTTTTACGTAAAATCAACATTATTTTTTAACAGGTAGCGTATTTTTAACGTTGATTATGTTTTGAAAATTGATTTGAAAAAAAAAAAAAAAAAAAAAACAACTAACACCACAACTAAAGTGGACCTTACTTCCAATTAGCGAATTTATAAATATTAACCACTTTTATTTGATTATTACACTACAAATTTTAAAAGTGTAATTTTTACAGGTTTAACCAAAATATTTTTTAGAAATAAATTATCTGATTTATTTTTTTTATTGATTTACAATTTACATCGACATATTATTTTATTGTTTTTTTATTTTTTTATTTTAATAATCGTCATAAAATTAATGTTTTAATTGTTCAATGGACGTTTCCTTTTTCGACATAATTAAGTATGATTTGATGTAAACACAGGGCAATTAAAATTATTAAAAAAAAAAAATCAGTTACAACTTCCTAAGTTTTTTTTTTGCTCTCTAAAATTATCAGTTTTTTTTTTTATTTAAAAAAAATAATAAAAGCAAAATAATGTTGCGACGTGCCATTTAGCTCGTAAAATGTATTTTACATTTAAAATATTTCTAAAAAATAAGAGTGAAATTGAAAAAAAAAAATTTGTAATAAAATGAATTTTGTTTTTCTTGTAAACTTTTATTTTTTTTTTTGCTTTAAAAGGTCAACCACATAGAATATTTTTTTTAGGATTTAATATGTAGGGAAAAAACTAATTTAAAAATAACAAAAAACAAATAAAAGTAATTTGAGAACTTGTAGAATAAAAACTTGTTTTCTGGAAAATATAAAATTTTACTTATAAAAAAAACCCCAATTATGATGTTGTTGATAATAAGATGACAACATTGATGCTACTTTGAAGATTTTTTAAAGGAAAAAAAGGTACATGTAATAAAAGGCGTTATATAAAACAAGGTCGGAAATCGGAGATTCAATGAATTGATGTAACGACGAATATTGTATGTTTTTTTGATACCAACGGCTGATAGACATAAGACATTATGTATACCCACTATCATATTAAGTTAAATGAAAGTCAGACGTTCAACTGCGTGGGTGATGTATTATAACATAACAGATATTTTCTTGGAACTTGGACTTTTATTGCAATAATAAATTGTGAAAAGATAAAAAAAAGTACAAATGACATATAACTACAAAAAATTCATCAGAAAGAAAAGTGGTAATGGAAACATTCTCAATTCAAAAATTCAAATTACATGGATCATTCTAAAGTTTCATAATAATTTAATGAAGATAATAAATATTCACCTGATGTAATAGACATGAAAGAAATTTATTTCTTGTATCCTTTGGATGAACTTCACTTTGATGGGTACATTGGATTTTGAGAATAAACTGAAAAAAAAAATGAATTCCAAAAATGTAAATGAATTTATAAAAAATTTTAAAAATTACTTTACTTTTTTCATTTTATTAATTATTTGGACTTACTTCAAAGTTTTAATCAATCAATGTGGTAATCAATATCAATTATCTCTTTTCTTTTTAATCCGCGATCATTTTTACAAAGGAGAAAAAAAAAAACTACTTGACCTAATTTTTATGATCAAGTTTTTTTTTTCTTCTTTCGTTTACTTTCATTTTTATTCAATTTATTTTGTTGTTAAATTTTTAATGATTCTGTTTGATTGAAATTATCCACAAGATAAGAAAAGAAAATACAATTATTCTTTTTGTAAAAACCTTGACTTCATTTTAAGAATTTTAAAAAAATTGATTTTAATTAACAAAAAAATATCAAATTTTAGGTCTGCAATTATTTTTCACACATTGCACAATTTTTACTTTCTGTATTAATTATGTCTTTCTCTTTATAAACTTTAAATTTTGCATCACAAACAATTAAAATTTTTACTTTCAATTAATATTCATCTTACTTTTTACACTCCTTAGTCCTTTGATAACAAAAAAAGGCGGGAAACTTTCAATTTCCTGTCAAATTTTTGATTCACCAACTTTTTCTATGCATTAGATTTTTTTAGGAAATATTTTCAGCGTCCTCTATAGATTGTCTTTGACTCTAAAAAAAACATTTTTCATGGATATTTTTCAGGAAATTTCTCTATAGGTCTGCCATACTATCGATGAATTTTAATAAGAGAAAATAGAAAGTTTTTCTTGAATTGCAACTGGAAAAAATCCGAAGTACAGATTTTTTTCTGTTTTTAATTTTTCGAAAATATAAAGAATAAGAAAACTACGAAATGATTAAAAATTGTTACCAAAATTAATTTGATTGCTGAGTACTGAGTATGGCAGTACGAAAGGTAATTTAAAATCACATCACTTTGAATTCGCTTTACAGCAAATTTTTTTCTTTCTTTTCATCCGCCATTGCTTTGTCTCGTTCATTCGGTTTTAACTTTTCACCGAGACAACATAAATTATTACTACCTGAGGTAAGTTTTTGTAAAATTTCTAATTTCTTAGCCAATTTTTTCAATAAAATTGTAATTTATTTCAAAATATAAACAAAAAGTGAACGAATTTCATAAATTTTATTTAATTTCTTGGATAAATATTGGGGATGAATTGAATTACAATTTTATGGTGTTGACCACGTGTCGATGCCATTTTCTACAAAGTTTTTAATGATGATTACTTTATTTTCCTTTTGCGGTTTCCACCAGAAGAGAATTTATTCTCTAAAGATGGCTTTAAGGAGTCTGAAAAATTTCTTAATTTTTACCTTGAAAATTTTTCTAGTGACACATTTTTTAAAATATTTCTAACCTTTAAATTACAGAACATGGCGGACGCAGCTCCAGCCCGTGGTGGTTTTCGCGCAGGCTTTGGTTCACGTGGTGGACGTGGTGGTAGAGGTAGAGGCAGAGGTCGTGGTCGTGGACGAGGACGTGGAGGAAAAGAAGATCAAAAAGAATGGACTCCAGTTACCAAATTGGGTCGTTTAGTACGTGATGGAAAAATTCGCAGTCTTGAAGAAATTTACATGTATTCTTTACCAATTAAAGAGTTCGAAATCATTGATTTCTTCTTAGGACCATCTCTTCGAGATGAAGTATTGAAAATCATGCCAGTACAGAAACAAACTCGTGCCGGTCAACGTACTCGTTTCAAGGCATTCGTAGCCATTGGTGACAGTAATGGTCACATTGGACTTGGAGTAAAATGTAGTAAGGAAGTAGCTACTGCTATTCGTGGTGCAATTTGTTTAGCTAAACTTTCTGTTGTACCAGTACGTCGTGGTTATTGGGGTAACAAGATCGGTAAACCTCACACAGTACCATGCAAAGTAAGTATTTTTCAAGTTAATTTATTAAAGTAGTCAATTAGTTCCAAATGATGATATTCTTTAAATTCTTTTGCGGTTTCCACCGGAAGTTAGCTAATGACGGTTTAAGAACAGTCTGACTTAAACTTTTCAATATCAAATTTTGTTTGTTTTATTATTGCAAAACTAATGAGAAATTTTTTTTTTATTTCAGGTAACTGGAAAATGTGGTTCAGTTTCTGTACGTTTGATTCCAGCTCCTCGTGGTACTGGTATCGTATCAGCTCCAGTACCTAAAAAATTATTAACTATGGCTGGTATTGAAGATTGTTATACATCAGCACGTGGTTCAACTGGAACCCTTGGTAACTTTGCTAAAGCTACTTATGCAGCCATTGCCAAGACCTATGCATATCTAACACCTGATTTATGGAAAGAAACAGAACTTGGAAAAACACCATACCAAGAATTTGCTGATTTCTTAGCTACAAATCACAAACCAGGCGGCGTTAGACAAATTGAAGCTTAAAAAAAAAATGGGTGAAAAGAATAATTGTTCTATAATGAACAAAAGAATAAATGACTATTCTTTTTAATTTACATATTTGTTTTAATTCAAACACTGAAAATTTACTTGATTTGGGTGCTTCCATAAAACTTGAGTTTCGTTTAGGCTTCTGTGCCAGAGGGGGAAAAAAAAGAAAGACAGCTAATTATATGCCAAGTTGTGACAAATTCTAGTTTGGGGGTATTTCCCCAACGTTATGGTAATTTTTTTTCTGTTCTTTGATTTATTGGATTGGAATTTGGAGGGTAATGTGCTAAAGTACGAAATTTAGTTATGATTTGTGTTTATATTAGACTCACAGGGTGTTTTAGAAAATGTAGTGATGCGATCATGATGTAAAATTCAGCTTAGTACTATGGGTTGCTGAATTTCAACATTTGTTTTCGGAGATGCACATTGTGCATTATGGCATGATTGCAAGTATCTTCAAAAATTCACGGTTGCAATAAATCATTCAGCATATTACTAATTTCAAGCTGAATTTTATATTTTCGAAGATACCCTGCATTATTGAGGGCACGCATATTTCTGTTAAGAATCCTTTTTAACCGTTTGAGTGCGGAACAAATTTTGTGAGCATATGCCAAAACTGCGGATGAGTTTGGGTATATATAAAAAAAAAATTAATAAAAGTAGATAACTTATTAGATCACAAAAATTGTTTGAAAAGAAAAAAAACACATAAAAAGTAGGTTTTACCAGCTTAAATTCACACCAAACTGGGAAAACAAATAGGAGCGCAGTCACTCCTTGCAATTTTAACATCAAACAAGAGAAGCGCTATCGCGCTTCCCGCAATTTTGGCATATAACCAGAGGAGCGCTATCGCGCTCCTCCGCACTCAAACGGTTAATATTCAAGAAAAGGATCACCAGTGTCTATTTTTTTTAAGGAACAACTAATCAAAATTGTGATACCAGTTTTATACCCACCGATAGAAGATTGGGGAAACAAAAAAGGAAAAAAGGAAAGGAAAAATTTTAATTAAAAACAAAAAATATTTTAAGGACATTTATTGTAAAATGATACATACAATAATCAATAATAATTACATAAAAGGTAAGATTTATAATTTTTTGTTTTTTTTCCCCTTTTATTTAATTGTTTTCTTAAAATGACCTATAAAAATTGAATAATTATAATTTTAGGTTTTCTTTTAAGTTTTTCATTTAAGTTTTTAAGACTATAAAATATTTGCTATTAATAATAATGATAATAATAATAATTTTATATATATATATAAACAATTATTTAAAATTAAAAAAAAAAAGAGAAAATAATTTACAAAAAATAACAAAAAAAAAATTTCTTTCTGCTATATTCTAATGATACGTTTTGAGATTTCTTTTTAATTTTTTTTTTTTTAAAGGAGTATGACTTTCTAATTAGTTTCCTTTTTACAAAATTTGTTTTTAAATAAAAAGAAACAAAAAAATATGTAGGAAGTTTTAATTATAATATTTAGGTAGGATACAAGATTTTTGTTTTCTTGTTTATTTTAAAATTTAAGTCATGTTACGGTAAAATAAGTGTTTTTTTTTTTTCATTCGTCTTAATTCTTCATTTTCTATCTTTTAAATTGAATTAATTTAATGAAAATGATGTTTCTTTATGATGATGAAAATTCGATTAAATTACACAATACAATAAGTAAATTTAATTTTTTGTTTTTTAAAAAAAAGCATATTACATTTATTAAATTTTTTTTTTACTTTAATTTAGAAAATTTTATTTTTTATAAAATTTGTTCTTGGCCGTATTTAACAATTTAAATTTTAATTTAGTATTTTATTTAATTTTTTTTTTTGTCAAAGGGAAAACATTTAAAAATTGAATATAATTTAAATTTTGGTAAATTTGTTTCGTTTTTGTTTTTTTTTTCATAACAAAATTCTGAATTTTGTTTGTTAGCTTTAGAATTTTTAATTATTTACAATTTCATTTTATTTAATTTAAATAAAATTTTTTTTTAAAGAAAAATTTTTCAAATTAAAAAAAAAAAAAAAAATAGTAAAATTTTACGTTAATTTTATTTTATTTATTTTTTTTTTTAATACGTAAATGGTAATTTATTTTTTTTTGTTGTTTAGTTTAACATTACAATTTTTATTTTTTCTATACATACATTTAAATATACATTGTTCGTTATTAATTTTTGTTGTTTTTGTTTGTTTTTTATCTAAATAAATCTTAAAATTATTTAAAAAAAAAAAAAAAAAATGGAATGTACAATAGTACTGAATATATATTTTATTTTAAATATATTTTTTATATAAAAACTCTACAGCCAACAATTCAAAAAGAATTTTATTTTTTTTTTTTTTTGTTCTTATGGTTTGTTTTTTTTCTCTCTAAATTATTTAATATTTTCGTAAATATTTTTAAGATTACAAAAGAAAAAGAAGCACTTTTACATTCCAGATTCAGCAATGCCTTCGTCATCTAAAGGTAAAAAGGAAAAAAACAAAAAAACAAAAAATGCAATTAGAATTTGTTTTTATCTGAAAAAATATTTAAACAAATTATAAAAACATTCCACAATAAGAACAAGACAAATGATAAAACACAAAATTGTACAATAAAAATAGTGCATTCACTAAATAATTTGATTTTTAGAAGTAATTCAACTTTAATTGAGCCAACATTTTCTTCAATTTATTCAACTTTGCTCCAAATTAAATTTCGTGATTCAGTTTACGGGCCAGAAAATAAAAAGATACCATGAGACATATTTCTGATCTTCAAATAATACACGTGTCTAAAATCTAAATGGACACACACAAGTTAAATTGTAAAGCAAAGGATTAAGTAAATATTAAAGTTTGATTTTAACTTAAAAACAAATTATATTTATCACGTGAGATCTATGTTCCATTAGGAACATTTATTATCTTGAGATTTCAACTCTTAGTGCCACGGCTCGATGAATCCAGCTTCATTTGTTTACATGTCAAGTCGATCATCTGCAGCACTAAAAGGGTGATGAAGTACATGCAACATCTCTACGACTGATTTCAACAAAAATTCATCATAAAAATTTAATAAAAAATCTCTTTTACAGAAAAAAAAAAAAAACATAAAACAAAATTCAATTTGATGAAAAACAAAAATGAATTGAACAAAAATTTTAACAACACATAAAAAAGCAGCATAACACTATTTACAAAAGCATTAAAGCATAATGAAAAACCATAAACTGAATATTTTCAAAAATACTACTGAATTTTTGCTTATTTCAGATAATTTTGAAAACATTCAACAAAAAAAAAAATAAAAATATGAAACTTATGAAAAAATGAACAAAGTACATGCAAGACAAACAACAACAAAAATTTTTTTTTTTTTAAGTAATAAAATTAATACAAACCAATGAAAGGATTAGTATAGATACCATCACCACCATTAATTTTCATAAAATCATCAGAAACTACAACAACAGTTGTTGGTGTTCCATTTGCTGTTGTTGTTGTTATAGTATGATGCATATGATTATCATCATTACGATTACTAAATGTTATCAATTGATCATAACAGCTAACATCTGTGCTAATTACATCGACTTCATCATCATCCTTTTCTAAACTATTCCTATGACTGCTACCTTGTATTGGATTTGAATCTTCATAGCTACCGCCACCGCTATCATCATTTGCATTAACTGCATCGATATTCGATTTCGTATCGAATCCATCATAATCATCATCATCATCATCGTCATCGTTAACATTTTCGTTACTTCGAATTATTTCGTTGTTTGATTCTTCATCATTAAAACAAAAACTACCAACATCACCTACATCATGATCCTCACTGAGACTATTCACATAAATGATATCATTATTACTACAACTAGTAGGGATTTTTATAATATCACAAGCGGAAGAACTATAAATAATTTGTGTTTGACTATGACGTCTACAGGTATCATCACCATTAGATGATTGAATCATTGAAACATTAATAAGTTTATGATGTTCAATTTTTTCTTGTTCATTACTATTATCATTTTCTTCATTATTATCATGTTGTTGTTCATTCTGTTGTTGAATTTTACCATCAACCAGAACGATAACAACATTATCATTGGTATCGTTCTGGTTGAATTTTTGTCATCTATTCACTTTCCAATTATTTGTTTGTTCATCATCATTTTCATTTTGATCATTATCATGATCATGTTCATTATTATCTCCATTTACGGTGGGTATTTCGCCATTTTCACAATTATATTTTATCATTTGTTCATTTTCTTGATTTTCTTCATAATTATTTTCTAATTCAATATTCGGTGATATGTCACCATTTATTTTAATACTTTGTTCTATAATTATTATTTTTTTAAAATTTTTTTTTTTTTTTTTGTGAATTTTATTAGCCACCACCCAAATAGAATTTTAATTTAAAAATAAAAAAAAAGAAATATGAAAAATGTGCATTAATAAAATTTTTGTTTTTGTGCGTCCCAAATGTAAAAGGATAAAAAAAAAAAAAGATTTTTAAAAAAGTACCCAAAAAGCAGTTTAATTTTGGTAGCAGCAGTGGAGAGAAAAAAAAATCTAAAAAAGAAACTCTTATAGCAGGACATTAGAAGATACCAAATGAGATCTTGTATCAGATTTTAAAATTCCAAAAAAAATGAAGATTTACAGCTAATTTCATATTGGCAAATGGTGAGCGATAATGTTCGTCGAAATTTAGTTTTTTCAAAAATTAGAATGAAATTTTCGTGCACAGTTTTCTTAAATTTTAGAAAATTATTATTATTTATTTTTTTTTCAAATAAAATAAACTAACACCAAATTTTTATGCAAAAATTGTTATGTTTTTCAAGCTTCTTATTTAAATAAGTTTTTGAGTTAATTTTAAGCTTTCGTTAAATTTATTGTACATCTTGAAAAATTTCTCTAATTATTGAGTTTTTAATATAAATTCACACATCATATCACTCGACACTCATTCATAAAACTTAAGCTTGTGAAATTAGCGTAAATCAGAATATAAAAAATATTTCATTAAATTTTTATTGCCATTAGATTGCAAATTTTCTTTTTATTCTTAATTCTCAAAATTACTACATCTAGGGTTAGTAAATTTCCGTAATTAGTATTTTAAAGCGCGTAATTTTTGAAAAAAATTGTTTCTTTAGTTCCCAAAAATATTATTTTGGTACAACTCACCTTCATACCCTTGATTGTCATGAATTTCTCTAGGAGGACCCACGACATTTTCTTTACCCTCTAACACAGCAAGTAAACATTGATGTATGCAAATGTATTGTTGTTCAGTCTGGACCATCCATACTCTTTCTGTTTATTGGAAATTACAAAAAAAAAAAAAAAAAAAAAAATGTAATAAAAATTGAAAAAATTTCAAATTGAAAAAGAAAATTCTTACCTTTTCTCATTGCCCAGACAATTCCAAATATATCCACATAATCAGATACTTGAATTTGTTGTAAAATTCTATCAAGAGTTATAAATGTTCCAGATCGTCCGACTCCAGCACTACAATGAACAACAATTGGTCTTTGATCTGGTCCTACACGTTCTCTAAAAGCTCGAACAAAACGAGCTAAAGTTTGTGGAGGATTTGGCACACCGAAATCAGGCCATGTCGTGAAATGGAAATGTCTGATTATTCTTTGTTCATTGCCCTAAAGAAAAAAAATCATAAATTATGAAACACCTAATTTTTTCTTTATAACAAAATCAAACATACTCTGCAAATCATGAACTCTGTAATAACCCAATCAGGATAATGACTATCATTGAGTATTTGAACTTTAATATCTCCATAAAATACTGGTACAGTGTCATGTGGCCAATAATGATCACATTTTTCACGACCTTTTTCAAAGCATCGTGTTAACATAACAATTGCACGTGAATTACTTTCCCAACACATTCTCCAGAAATCATCACGTGTCGAATGTAATGGTCCTTGTGTAACAATAAATTCACGTGGTGAATTATGTCCAGGAACATAATTTGCATTTATATAATCTGATCCTTCATCATCATCAACTGGTTGAAGTTTAAAACGTGAATGATCATATGGTAAAATATTTGTAAAACGATTCTTTGGCCTATTACATGGTAAATCAGCAAATGTACATGGTTGATCACGTCCAACATGTTTTAATTCTTCAAATTCTTCACTAAAACGAAAATCTGAATCGGCTGACATTAAACGATAATGTTCAGCAAAATTTTTAATTAATATAGGACGGTTTGTTTCAATAACACTATCAGGTATTGACATATTGTCATTTGTTCGTGATTCTTTTGCTGTTTTGCGTCCACTTGTACGACGTCGTCTTAGTAAAACAATTGTAACAAGTAAAATTAAAATAATTGTAAGTGGCACGGTAATAGCAACAATTAGAGATGTATTATCTTGGTCTGTGAAAGAAAAATCATTTTTAATTATTTTATTTGTTAAATTATAAAAATTTGTTCTATGGGAAATAAAGGGATAAAAAGTCAATTTTACAACAAACAAATTATTTCAACTTACCCACAAATAAGAGGCCTTCGGTAGCAATAGAAGAAAAGTACAAACAAATTTTTAAATATAAAAAAAAATTTACTAATTAACACTATTTTTTTCTAGCTCTTCATTCAAAGGAATATCAAAAATTTTAGGCCTAAACAGATTTATAAACCTCAAATAGTATAGGATTCTAGTCTCTAATTGGCTTTTTTTTGTCTACCTAATCTATCTTGGTGCTAAACACATGCTCAGCGAAGAGGAAATACTTTCTTGGTAGGGTATTTAGCAAGGGCTGTTTGCTAATAAGAAGCAAATTCATTCGGAGGCCTAAGGGCCCATTGTGAGTGCCGTTCGACATGTCAGTGGGAATAAACATAGGCTATATCCTATATCAATTTTTGAATAAATATGATCAAGTACTTTAGTCAAAGAACCTTGCACCTAAACAAGCGAACCTGGTCGTTTATAGTCACTATTGACTCTATTTCTTCTTCAGATTTACAGCTTCTGTAGAAGTCTCAATCTCAATCAGACAATGTCCAGTAATAACCCTGACGAGTTTTCGAACTTGTTTTCTTTGGAACGATAGTAGTTTATCATCGTCTGCATGCTACGGGTTATGGAACAACCATTAATGTTCTTCTACCGTTGCGCAGTCATGTTTTCCAAATAACGTCCTATAAAATGTCTTGCCGTTTTGAGAGTAGGGTCTACTTGCTTGATATTAATCTCTGAGTTTGTGCCAGAAGCTTTGTTTGCCAAGAAAGTAAATTTCTAAATTGCAGACTAAATGACCTCGGAAGGAAAATAGAAAACTGTACACATATTCCCTTTGTCAATGAAAATTTGTAGTTTTAAAATTAAAAAAAAAACATTCTAATCACCATATTGCCATCAACTTCAACTAACCTGTTGTTATTGGAAAACTATATGCTGTATCCGTAAATTTATCTGGTGCTGTAAATGCTCGAACTTTAACTCGATAAGTTGTTCCAGATTTTAATTGTCCATTACAGTAACCAGTTTGTCTTGCATCACAATTTTCAGCTCCAATTATAAAATCTTCAACAGAGCTATTTTTAAATGGATAATATGGCTCAATAACTTGATATGGCGGCCAAATACTATATGATTGTACATCTCTCCAACTTGGCATCTCAAGACCTGAAGCATTCTTTGTATCATCTTCAGCTACAATTATTGTATACATAATCACCTGAAATATACGAAAAAAAGAGTATTCAAATTTATTAACAAGAAAAAAGCAATCGAAATTTAATTAATTTACCGCTCCATTTTGATCAGAGAAATAATTTTTCCTAAAACGTATTTGTATTGTTGATGAACTTCTATAAACTTCTGTTGGCACAACTTGTGTTGCTGGTTTTGGTGGGGCTAAAATTGGCATCCTTTGTTTCCACATTGTTTCTGGTCCAAAGCCTATCACAGTTTTTGCTTGAATACGGAAGACATAGGTCTTACCAGGAAGTAAATTTCGTATAACACCACGAGATTCAGATGCTTTAAAATCTTTAACTTGTGTATGAGGTGATCCCTCTAGACCGTAAGTTATTGAAAATTGTCGAATAATACCGTTCGCTTCACTTGATGGTAACGACCATTCAAAAATTATTTCACTTGGTTGAACATCGACTGGTTCGAAATGTTCAACACGACCAGGAACTGATTCTTTAGTGGTGAAGCTAGCTGATACTGGCGAACTGCTTCTAAGAACACTCGATTCAGTTCCAGAACGTACAACGACTGTAAAAGTATAATTTCTATGTGGTCTTAAGTCTGTTATTGTGATTGTATCATGTACAGTTAAATTTTGGACGTAATATGAGTCTGTTTTAAGATATTGCACTTCGAAAGCATTGTATTCGCCCTTTGGAATATCCCATTTTAAAGTGATGGCTGTATCAGTGACTCTGGTAGCATTTATTTGCGTAATTGGTTCAGGATATAATCTGTCCTGACGTTGAATTGGTAAACTTGAAACACCTCCACTTACTGTCCATACAGTAATATTGTATAGACGTCCCGGAACCAATCCAGTAAACGTAACTTTGCGATCGGTATCATTTGCTAGTTTTTCCTTATCTGGAATATCTGGATCACCCAAAGAAAAACGATACAAATCGAATTTTGACACTGACTGTGGTGTTGGTGTATAACTTAGTGTTACAGTATTGCGTTCATGAAGATTGTTCACGACCAAAACTTCAGACTGAATCAAAGGCATTGTACGTGTCGAAAGATGAGTTGTATCACTTGTCAGCCGATAAGAAACCGTGTGAATTTCGAATTTGTATTGAACACCAGGCATTAGTTCTCCTATTAAAACTCGAACTAAGGGATGTTCTTCGATTGTTTTATTCGGTGTCTCAGCGAGGTAACCAATTGGCGCTAAAAATAGAAAGTTTTCACTCTTAGTGCTTGAATACAAAGACAATTTTAGCTAATACTTACCAATATGAACCTCTGTGACATTTTTAACGTTAATTTTGTTCGGTTGATCTGTTGGCCACCACTTTAAAACATACATTTCAACTCTACCATCAGGTCTAGGCCATTCTAATGTTATATTTGTTGAATCTGCTAACAAAAATATATTCGATACTGGATTAGGCCTTACAGTTTGATTGACCTGTTGAGGATTTGGACTTTCTACGCCATAACTAGCTGTGTTCACTTGAATTGTGTACTTTTCACCTGGTGTCATATCGGTTACATCTGCTTCTGTTGAACGTACCGAAGGAAGTCTAACCCATTGTTTGTCACTTTCTGTTCGGTAACGAATTGAATATTCAGAAAATTCACTTCGTTCTGGAGGCATCCAATGTACTAAAACTGAATTACTTGTTACTTTTTCGATTGTCATGTTTCTAGGTGGATTTGGATCTAAAAAAATAAATGGGATTTTTTAAAATTAAGAAGTAATTAAAATTTTGAATTAAAGTTAACTTACAAACTGCTTGAAAATATGCATGTGGTTCACTTCTAAGTCCATGGGACACAGCAAATACTTTAACTTCATATCCTGCACCAGGATATAAATTTTTAATGACTAGACGAGATTCTGTTGTGAGAATTGTTCGAACTTCTGAAGTTCCATTTCGAGAATATAATACTTCATATTTCTCTTGTCGTGAATTTACATCACTTTTCCAGCTAATGTTTAAACCTTCCTTAATTGATTTCAAATCTTCAATAATTGGGGATGATGGTCTTGTAATAACATGTATTATGGTTTCATTCGATTCCATTTTTTTCGAAATTGCTTGAACTGTTAATGAATAATTTCTACCTGGAAGGAGACTCTCTAAAGTATATCTTGTGCGATCTGTATTCATTGTGCTTGCATCACCATTAAATGTTTCCACTTCATGATAACTAATTTTGTACTCTTCTTGTGTACTATTTGGATCTGGATCCCAACTTATTGTCACTATTCCGGTTTTATCATCAGTGAATGATTGTAAATTAATAACTGGTAATGGTTTTAATGTTACATCAGCTGTTGTTGGCCATGATGTAACTTTTCCAGAAACTGTTTTAACGATAACTTGATATGTTTTACCAGGTTCTAAATTCTCTTTAAATTCCAATGAAACAATTGGATCATTTGTTCTTGTTACAGTCTGTTGACGTCTTGATGTTGATAATGAAACTTGATATTTATCAAATTCACTTATTCCTTCTGGAGCACCCCATAATACACGAAATGAATTTGATGTTATGGAATCTTTATCGAATGTTACATTTTTAGGTCGAAGTGGAACTGTACGATATTGTGCTGTTGTGGGAAGTGATATTTCATCTTCAGACATTGTTTGAACTGATATATTATAGGCACGTCCAGGAACAAGACCTTTAAATGCTGCTTGTGCTGGTCCCGGTGGTTCACCTTCTTTTTCAACATATAATACACTTTCTAAAGCATCTGGTGGTTCTATAGATACTTTATAATGTGTATAAATACCAGCTGGATATGGTGGTTGCCAAAGTACTAAAAGGGTAGTTTCATTCCGAAACCAAACAATGAATTTCCCTGGAGTGTTAGGTTCTGTATGTGAAATAATAAAATTTTTGTTTTAGTAAATTTTCGTATAACTGTACTTATATAAAGTGAAAATACATAATATATGTGTAAATATACAAATACAAAACACATATAGTGAAAAAGTAAATATATTCAACATGCAACAAAAAACACATAATAAAATTGCAATATGAATAAAAGAATTTAGAAAATTAAATGAGAAAGGATAATAAAATTAAAGAGAACTTATGATGAAATTCAATAAAATAAGAGAATACTAATAGATTTCTGAAATTTTATTGAAGTATGAATTAAAATTCTTAATTAAATTTAAGAAATTCATCATTGAAATATTAAATTAAGTAAAAACAGTAACAGATTTTGAATATTTTAATAGTTTTTTTTTTACAAAAAAGGATATGTCAGATTTTTGTTTATAGACAAAATTATTTTTAAAACTATTTTTTAAAAAAAGGTTTAATTTTTTGTTGTTCAGTGTCTAATTTTTATGCACATTAGGAAATTAACAAACAGAATACAAAATAAATTATTTGTTCAATTTTAATATTTTTTTTTTTTTTGAGGGGTGTGGTTAGGTAATTTGAATTCTTTTGTTTATTTATGATTAGAAAAAAATAAAATATTTGCATATTTTCAAATATATGTATTTATTAACATGATTATTTTTCTGTAGGATGAAGCCTTGTAATTCAAAGAAAATATAAAAGAAAACTAACTCAAGGTTATTTAATTTGCTCCAATAAAGATTTAGATTATATCCTGTCGAAAAAAAAAACAAACTAAAAAGGACAGGAAAATAAGAAAAAAAGAAAAAAATAAAATATTCTGAATATAACTAATTATGTATGTTTAAGATTAAATGAAAAATACTGTTATCTTAGATTATCCTTGAACTAATATTGCTTTGGGTTTCCGAGGAAAATTAAAAGAGAAGTAGTTCTCATACAAAAGCATTGATAATGAGGTCTTTTTTTTTTCTTTTTAAAAAATAAATTATATTTTATTTGTGGTCAAAAAGGACCTTTTAAATAAATATTCTTGTTTCTACATATACATAATTCTTTATTCTTGATAATTACTGACAATGAAAAATAGATCAGATAAGAGAGAAAAAAATGAAAAATATTTTAAATAAAAACACATTTGCTGCTTAAATCTTGAATTTCTAATTATCGTTAAACAAAAATTCAAAAAAGTGTCCAAAGGGACAAAGTTTTAAAATATAAAACAGGAAATAAATTTTAAAAACGATAGAGAAAAAAAAAATCGTAAAACGTAAAACAAAAAACACAAATATTTAAATACACAGATTCAAATTAAAATAAATTCCATTAATTTAATTAAATTAATGCGGTTGAAATTAATTTATTCAGAAAATATTTAAAAAAAAAGTACTTTAAAGGCAAACAAAAAAAAAAAGAAATATAAAGAAAAGCCATAGAGATAATTCTAGATTTTTTTTCTTAAAATTTTTCTAAAAATATTTAATTGTGCAGAAAATAGAGAACTAAACAAGTCAAAAATTTCTATTATACCTTCCACCAAACAAAATGATATACATAATAACAAATTTTTTACTTACGTAATTAAATAAAAAAAAATTAAAAAAGTAATAATAATAAAAGCCATGCATTACTAATTAGATAAATGTTATTTTAATCGTAGAAAAAACAAATAAAACAAAATAATATAACTACTAGATACTAGCTAATAGATACTAAGATATAAAATTCAATGTAGATATAAAAATTAAATCGAATTTTTTCCAAAAAATTACTCTCGCAAATAAAAGTCATGCTGAGATTTTCATTTTTCAAATAAACAATAGGTTTTTGATTTTTTTTTTTTTTAAAACAATAAATTCTTCAATCTGTTTTTTTTTTTCATTCATCATTTTTCTTTTTATCTATATAATATACAATTTTTTATTTTTTATTTATAAAATTACCTCTTAAAATTTTAATATCCAATAAATCTTTATGACGGACACGTTTCACTGCACCGTAAATAATTATTTTGTTTAAGCCCATTTTGAAAAAATAACAATTTTTTTTTTTTTCGTTTTGTATTATTTTTCAAGTTTTTAGATTTTTTTTTTGTTTTGTTATTTTTTTTTTCGATTTTACAATTTATGAGAATGCGTGTAAGCAAGTGAGAAAGAAAAAAAAAATAATATAAAATTTACCCAGAAATGAAATTTGTTAGTAACAAAAAAAAAAATAATAATAAATAAATAAAAATGTATTTTTTAATGTTATTCAGTAGCCCATTACAACCCATGTGAGGAATGGATGTAAGCCATATTAAATTTTTTTTTTTAAAAATTAAAAATTTGAAAATTTTGTTTTTTGTTTTTTTTTTTAAATAAAATTTTGAAATTACATATTTAAAACTTACTTGTTGTAAAATTACGACTTGTATATGCAACAGATTCTTTTCCATCATATATTGTATATGCTTGTACTTGATATGTTGCACCTGGTGTTAATTCTCTAATATGATATTGTAATGAATTATCTTCAATATGAAATGTACGATTTGTTTCATAATTATCTGATAAACCTAAAATTTTTATTTTAAATGATGTCCAATTTCCTTGTGTTGGTGGACTCCATGTTATAACGGCTGTTTTACCGCTACGTACTGCAACAGATAAATTTGATGGTGGATCTGGTGCTAAAAGATTTGTAAAATTGAAAAAAATAAATAAATAAATAAATAAATATAGTAGGTACATAAAAATAAAATGAAAAATTAATTTTTATGAAAAATATCATAAAGCTCAATGATAATTACATTTGTTTTATTTTTAATTTTATTATTTTTTATGATCTAATTAAAAAAAAAAAAAAAGTGGAAGTATAATTTTAACAATGAAATGAAAATTATTATTTTTTTTCAAGTTTAACAAGATAAATTTAACAAAAGCATTTATCTTTGTTGCAAAAAGGTTAACAAAAAAAAAAAAAAACAAACCTTATAAAATCTGAAAATTGAAAGTATGTGCATATGTAGTTTGTGGAATTTGAATTTTTTTTTGTTAAAAACAAGTAAAAATTTTCAAAAAATGGCTCATAATCGCAATTCATAAAAACAATTCGATTTTTTTTTTGTAGATAATTTAAATTAATATAATTTTAAACTTGCAACTCTTATAAAGAATCAATCTATTGATTTGCCATTTACTGGGTGGGTGGTATGTTGAAAATTTCTGCCTATAATTCATACACTACGCAATCAGTTTTTTAAAATATTGTTTAATTTGTTTTTTTTTTTTTTAACGAATTATTTATTGTATTCTATTATTTTTCTTTTGATATTTGTGCGAGTCTATCTAACATCTAATTTGAAAAAAAAAAAAAATTTAAATGAACAGATAATCACGATACGATATGACATGGTGGAAATATAATTAAATTCACATCAATGCCGTTATAATAGATGAAAATAGGTGAAGTCAGTGAAGTTTTTATTTTTCTTTTAGGTTCTTGTAATTGCGTGCTTCATTGTTACTGATGAGTAGGTAATCAAAATCTAATACGTACATAATTATAATTTTTTCAGATGATTCACCAGGAAATGCTAAAAAAAATTAAACAAAATAATAGAGAGGAGGAAAATTATTGAGGGTGTTTTATTTTCATTTTGTTTTTCTTTTTTCTTACTGACAATGAAATTTTAAATAAATTACGTTTTATTTTTAATACGGGAAATAAAAAGAGGAAAGAAATTTGAATGTATGATTTATTAGTTGAAAAATTAAGTGAACAAGGATTACAATATAAATTTGTGTTAAAGGTGTTTGTGATTAATGAGGTAATGATAAGGTGGCCATAATGGAGAATGTATTGTTTTCGGTAAAACAAAACTTAGACCATAGGAAAGCTAAGTTAAAGTTTTAATATTGTTGTAATCTGAGAGCAAAATTTTTATTGATTTTCAATTATATTTAAAAATTTCGGAGAAAAGTCCGTTTTTTTAAATTTATTTGGAGATGAATTACGTATTACAACCTTCTTTCGGATTATTTACATATGTATGTATTATGTTTGTTAACAACAAAATAAAAACGTTACCAGTAAATGCCCTCGTAAAGTTCGCCAACACATTCAACAGCTTTACTTTTTTTAAATTTTTTTATTGCAATTATTTAAATTCCTTTTTTTTTTTATCGCAAACGAGATATTAATTTTATTATTTGTCATAAAAAATGATAATGGAAATCAATGATTTTTTTTTTCTTCTTTTCTTAAATTGCAAAAGTAATTTTACTTTAAACAAATTTAAATTATTAAAAAATTCCCTAGAGGCAAATATAAAAAAATAATAATATTCATTTTGCACCCATTCACTTTCGATGTGTAGCTAAATACGTAACCGTGAATAAATATCAGAAAGTGGCTATAATTGTTGTCTGCATCTTATTTAAAAGTGAGTATGTATAAGAGTTTGGCGAAAGCGTTCCCGTTATACATATATGACATGTACATATACTTTGATATCAATCGATCAGCAAAGAGACGTAAAGGTCGCCTTAAGGTATCAATTGTATGTAATATGAGTTCTGTTTTGTTCGTTTATGATTTTTTTTTTTCCTTTTTCCATTGACTTTTAATTTTATTTATCTTTTTTTTTTTTTTTTTTTTTTTTTTTTTGTGGCTTCGGCAAGAAGATCATGTTTTTAAATGTTAAAATTATTTAATTAAATATTAAAATTATTATTATTCAGAAACATAACAAGGGAATTATTGTTTTTTTTTTTTCGTAAAAGAAAGTTTGCAAATAAAATGTTAAGAAAAAGAGAAGTTAAACCTTTGAATTTATGAATGTTGCAGTTTTTAAACTTAGTAGGTAGATAATTAATCACCTCATTGAAATTTTAATGACTTTTTTTTTTTCTTAATTAAAGAAGAAAGTTAAAGATTTCATTTTTTGAAATTTTCATTATTTCATTTCATTTTATTTCGGTGAAATATAGAAAGGATATTTAAAAACTAATTTAATATTTTTAAGAAATTTCAGTTTATGAGTTACTTAGGCAAGAGACAACCTGTCTTCAAAAACTAAAATTAAAGTTTATTTTATAAAAATGTTTAAAAAAAAAAAAAAAATCCGATATCTTAAAAAATTAATCGATTGATGACACATGTGATACTTCAAAAAAAAAAATGAAATATCCTTGTACAAAAAATCAAACGAAATAAAAAAAAAAGCCCATAATACAAAAAAAAAAAACTTTATCCTCAATTTTCGATGAAACTTTTTTCAATTTTACAGTTTCTTATCTTGTGTTGTAAAATAAAATATTGTTTTTTCAATTTCCATAAACCAAAAATTCTCATTTTTATCATTTACAAAATAAAAGGATACAAAAAAATTTTTCAAATTTTTTAAAACAGAAACTATCTATATCAGATAAAAACTTCCAAAGATGATTTCTTAAAAACCACATAAAATTATTTTTTGGTGTATTTTTTTTTTTTTTGCTTTCTCTAAACTATAAAACATTTTTTTTCTTCATATCCTTACGAAACATGTTATATAGGCGCTAAATAATTTTCTATTAAAATGACATTTTTATAGAGTCTATTTTTTTTTCATATAAATATTCCTAATATTATATATATATATGAGGTTTTTATTTTTATGAAGTGAAGATGATTTTTTTCTGTTCTTTTTTTTTTTTTTGTTTTATCTTTTATTCATAAGATAGTAACTTATCAACAATAAAGTCAAATAAATATACAAGTGAGTATTATATGAAAAAAAAAATAATAATAAAATTTTATACATACATACAATCTACTCATATGAATATGTATTTATTCAGAAAAACTAATTTAGTCTTTTTATTTATTTGTTTTTTTTTTCTTTTTCTTTTATTAAATACAACAAGTAGAAGAGGATGAGGACAAAAGTTATATTGTATGT
This sequence comes from Bombylius discolor, assembly GCA_939192795.1. NCBI lineage: Eukaryota > Metazoa > Arthropoda > Insecta > Diptera > Bombyliidae > Bombylius > Bombylius discolor. Next base: position 38,021,828 of record OW584240.1, read on the forward strand.
TATATATGAAGAGAATATATTTTTTCACAAGTATCATAACCGTTCAAGAAGTTTTTCGATGATAAAACACATATTTATGAGACATTTTCTTATGTGTTTTTTTTTTGTCTCCTCATGTTGATGTCATATCACAGTATTTTGTCCTTGCATTGTTTCACACATAATCCATATTAAAAAAAAAAAAAGGATTATAAGAAGAGAAAAAAAAATACATGAGGATAATAAATGTAAGCTTTTTTTTTTTTTTTTTAAAGTGAAATGTATGCACTGATGTTATTATCTTGCAAAAACATCAGAAATATGAGACGTGCGTGTCATATAAAAATTCAATTAATTAAATTAAGTGTCACGTTGTATACAATTATTATCTAGCTTGTCGAAATTATTAATTTTAAGATATTTTCATTCAAATTTTTTTTTTTGTATTTGTTTTTTTTTTCAAGTTGACTAGACTTTTGACGTTCATAAGCAGATTTATTATTTCACGTTTATCATGAATATCCTGCATTTAGTTTTTTTTTTTTTAAATATTTAAGTGTACATAAAGAAGATAGTTACTGCTTCAAGACCAAAACTTTGAACTTATATCATGTAATTTTTTATCTGATACTTAATAGTACAAGACAGTGAATTAATTAAATGTCATCAGATAACTTCCTGGTGGGTGGTTGTTTATGAATTATATGTTTATTTATTTGCTTGCTTTTGCTTACCTGTTGTAATGGTAACTGTCCATGTTAACCAATCGTGATGTGTTGCATTCGTATAATATAACCAAAAATTATATGTTGTTCCTGGTAGACCATGAGAAAATTGTATTTCATCGCCTACATCACGTGATGCTATTGTTGTATTTGGTTCTGGATAACCATAGGGTGGACTATAATCAAGACGATAATATGAATCATCTTGACCTAAATTACCTGGTATCTCAATAACAAGATCTGCACTGTGAATTGTCTGTAAAATAAAGAAAATTAATTTTAACTTATAGGTTATATCTAAAAGTTTTTTTGTTTGTTTTCTTTTGAAAGATTATTTGTAAAAGAGTAGAAAAAAATAATAACTGTGTTATTCAAGTAGAAATAACTTTTCTCCAGAAACTGACTCTACTTTAAATCTAGAAGCTGCAAGTAAGAAGAAACAACTTAGATAAGAATTGTAGACCTAAATGGCTGGATAATTATTTGAAGTCTAGAAATATTTAGTACACTAAATGTTGTCGAATATTTATTCTTAAAAAAAAGATAAGAATCTATATATGTACTTTTAATTATGTTTTTAATTATTTTCAGTCATTTTAAATTCAATCTTACCAATTGGTCATTGGATAACAATTTCATAAAAATTGAATTGAGAATACAATTTATGTGCAGGTCGGATTTTTCATTCTTTGGTCAAAAGCAAGAAGAAATCCTTGTACACTTACCATAAACTTGATAAACAGTTATTTAATTTTTACTTTTAATTATGAAAATTAAAATTCACTTTTCTCTTTTATCAGAAATTCTTGATCAAAAACGACAAAAACTAAAAACGCGGAATAAAAGAACAAAAACCCGCCTAAAAGTTGACACTTGACTTGACACATAATTTGACAATTGACATTGACTGTGAGAACGTCAGATTGATCGCGTGAATTTCGGATTATGAAATTTACACTGAACAACTGAAAATGAAAGGCGATTAAAAGTGATCGAATTTACAATTTTAAATAACAATTTAAACATTTTCTCGAAAATCTTGTTGTATTTTTAATAAGTTTTTGTCAATTGTAAGTGTTTTCATTAAAAATTCCAGAAATTTTTCAAATTAACAAAAAGTATAATTAGCCAACCAGCCGGAAATAGTAAATTCGGACTCCGAAACCCGAACTTTGCTGAAGATCTGAAACAAGAATACTTAGTTTCAAAAAGCGCGGGAAAATTGGCAGTCGGAAATTTTTTGTACGCTCTTATTAGAAAATTTATTTTAATTGATTTTAGTTGGAAAATATTTTTTTAATTTAGAAAAAAAAGTTTGTAATGTGAAATTCAAAATCGATAATTCAAATTTATTTAAAGAAAAATATTCTGAAAGTGTTAGATTGTTGTAAAAATTAAATTAAAAAATTGTGATGTCAAAGATGTCTAATGAAGATTGTGTTAGCGTATCGGTCGGTGGTGTAAAATTTCATCTAGTGTTAAAAAAATACATAAAAATAAAAAAAAAATAGAAGTGTGAAATGTTTTTTGCAGTGAAATTATTAAAAATAGTTGTTTTTTTTTTTAGTGAGGTCTTATTTAAAGTGAATTTTCAAATGTAGTTTCAATTTCCAATAAGAATGTTATCAAAATTTCAAAAAGCATTATAGTTCATGTTCATACATAAAGGTTGTTTCATTAGCTTGTACGGGTATTTTTCATTTCTTATAAAAAGCGAGTATAGTCATCATTCTTTGATCAAGGTAAGTTTAAAGATGATCTTTAAATAAGGATTCAGGATATCTACATACAAAAAGCTGCCTATTTTTGTTCTTGGTGAGTACGTTTTAAATTTATTTAAACCCTTTTTCCAAAATGAATAAAAAACCGAACCCTTATACCTCACAATAATGTTCGTAACATAACACACTGTTGTGGAATAGAACACAAATAATATAAAAACATGAAACAGGATATGAGGCGATATAAAAAAAATGACGTACAATATTACATTATACATATTATTATTGTTTCTGTTGTTTATTGGTTTTATTTTATTTTATTTTGTTTTTTTTTTTGGTCCTTTTTTCATCATTTTATTTCGTTTAAGTCAATTGTTTTTATTAAAATACATACAAGAGGAAAAAAAAAAGAAGAGTTTTATCCTAAAAGAGATGCTATATACATAGCTTTACACATAATTTTTTTCCGTACAATATGCTTTTATATTGAATTTTATTTAAATCCTTTGTTATCGAAAATAAAAACAAAAACAAAAAAAAAAAGGAAAAATTTATGTTGTATGAAAATGGTACATGCGTATACGTAGGTACATGTTTTTTTTTTTATCTTTTTCAATTTTGCATTTGGGAATTTTTGATTTATTGCAAAAGAAACAAAAGGCAAAATTCCAAAACTACGGATATGAAAAGACGAAAAAAAAAATTAGGTTTTTAATTTTATTCACGCTTGAAGTGTTGAAAAGAATAAAAACATAAAAAGAAAATGTATGATATTTATGTGTGTGTGTGTGTTAATGATGTATTCTCTATACCCCAATAAAATACAAATGAATAAAATTTTCAGAAAGGAAAAATAATAAAGGTGAAAAGAGTTTAGAACAAATAAAATGAGATTCTTCTAATGAAATGGAAAATACTTGTAGTTTTTTGTTCTAGATTTTTTTCTTTAGAAATTTTTAAAAACTCAGAAATTTTAAGTCTTTTGAATGTTGTAATTAATAATGAGGTTTTTTTCATAATTAGCTACTTCAAAATGAATAAAAAATGAATAGTGAATGACATACGAAAATAATTTGCACCCCACTTAAAAATGTAGGTTCATATAACAAAGAAAAAAGTCAATAAATTTTCTAATTAAATTCGTGAAAAAGACCAAAGGTCAAGAGTCATATATCAGACCATATATGTATGTAGTCTTGAAAGAAGTAAAATAATATGGTGAATATAAAGTTTTTCAATGTCCTTTTTGTCCTTGAAAGGAAATCTATGTAACAATGTTATATTTTATTTCGTTATAAAAAAATGAAAAAATTGAAAAAAAAACGACATTTTGACGTAAAAGCTTATCGATTATGTAAGGATTTTTCACATTTACATAAATTTTAAATACATTTTTATCGAATATATTATTTTTTTTTTCACACATAACGTCTAAAGAATTTTCACATAAATTACAATTAGAATGACAGAATTTTAATTATTTTTTGTGCGGTTTCCACTCACTAATTGTAGGTATTAAAAAAAAAAAACAAACATTTTCAATATTAAGTGCTCTATTGTGTGTTGAACTAAAGTATACATAGTTATCATAATTTATTTCTTTTTGTTCTTCACATAAGTACAAAATTGTGCACATATGCAAAAAAAAAAAAAAAACATTCATTTTAATGATGTTCGTTTATGAAAATTTTATTCTTTTTTTCTTTTTATTCAATTTTTGTTTCTGTAATCTGTTGGTGGTAGGTACATACTTTAAAAAGTACATACTTGCGGTTTTTTTTTTTCGAGCGCTAGTGTATATATATAGAATTAAAAAAGTATTTCATAATTTGTAATTACTTTTCGAATAAAATAAAAATGCAATGAAGCTTAAAATATTTTATGAATTTTTAATTTCATAATAATTTTTTGAAAGTAACTTACATACTCTCAGTTATTTGTTTTCTTAAATTTTTTAGGAAAAAATTAATGTTACATAAAAATTCGCAAATTTTGAAATTTTGTAATAAAGCAAGTACGTTTTTTTTTTTTTTTGCAAAAAATAAATAAAAAATAATTAGGTAATATTTTAAAAGTACACGTAAAAATTAAGCAGAAATTTAAATCTTATTTCTTAATTCAGTTTTCTTTTTATATTTTCGAGCTTTTTTCTTTTTTTTTTTTGCATAAAAAACGTGCATGATTTTATAATTGGAAAAAAAGTGGTGTCCAAATTGGAATACAGATTGGAAAGTTGGAAAACAAATTAATAAGGGTAGTTTTGTTGTTTCTGAAAATTTTTTTTTTCTAAAATAAACTGATATCTTTCACAGTTCTTAAAAAAAATAAAAGCAAAATCAATATGGCAATGTGCGAATATATTTTTTTTTTAATTTGAAGTGAGCATAAAAATGAAAAAATTTAGTATTTTTTTTTAACTCAAAGTGAGAATGAAAATGAGAAAATTAAGTATTTTATATTTATATATAGTACATATGTAAAACATAGTCATATAGAAAAAAACATTCGTAAGTCGTAGCAGTTCCAAGGGTTTCATTAAGCATACTTTTTAATATTCAATACCATTTTACTCTCGGTGTATTTAAAGCATTTTATTGAACCAACTATGAAAAAATGAAAATAAAGGGAATTACTAAAAAAAATTTAGGAAATTTCATGAGTGGACGAAAAAAAAAAATGAAATATTGAAAACTGAGTCATTTGAAAAAAAGGTTCATCATATTGGAGCACTATAAATGCTTACATAAATAAATTCAGAATAAATAAAAATCCTGTTTAATCTGACTGAGGTCGATTTGAATACTGTAAATTCTTTACCATTCAACCTTGTAAATTGGACCAGAATTATAATCTATACTGAACGATAGCATGGAAACCATAGTTGCATTGAAATGTATCACTGTATACGTATGCAATAAAATTTCAAACGATCAGTGACTTTTATTCAAATTTCTAGAAAAACAATAACTACAAAAAAAAATACACATACCTATCTAATCAAAAAACAATAAGCATAAATATTGTAAGACCCATAATTGCACAACCGTATCTAAAAATTTTAAAAATGCTCAAGAAAAAAGAATAAATTTCCATTAATCGTATTACTTTAAGTACAGTTTCGAGTATCTAATGCTTCTCTACATTTAAAATAATCGTATCTATGTGTGTTATAAGGTTATTTTAATAATTATAATATGGTTTACTTACTTCTTAATTTACCTTTCATTCGATAAGTCACCCAGTTATATTTTCTTCATAAGTATATGTTTTTTTTTTTTTCAAATTAACTCAAACAACTATCAAGAGTATATTTTTTCTTATACATTATGCTACAATATCGTTTTTGTATTTTACGAGTAAACACACTTCAATGATTTCATAAAAGTATCTTGTACTTGTAAATATTATGGATAACTTATTTACAAGTTTCTGGGCTATTATTTTTTTGTTCATTCTTTTATTTATTGCCTTGAGTCCAATCAAAAAAGTTAACACCGAACGACCAAACGCTATATCATCAATATCAAAATTTTTTTTTCTCTTGTATCTTGTAAATGTATCTGTTGGAATTAATTTTATTAACAACAAAATTGTAATAGTAGTGCAAATATACTATTTTTTTTTAACAGCGTAAGAGGGAGTGTGTTGCACAAAAAAAATCCATTTTTTTTTTTTTTTACATTTAAAGCAAGAAATTTAAAACCAAATTTAATAATTTAAAGTTTACAATTTGAAAGAATAAAAACAACAAGTACCTATTTGCTTTTTGCAAATGTTTGCAAATTTTTTTTACTATTTTTTCATTTTTTTAGCAGAATGATATTTAAAAAAGAAACTGAAAAAAAAAAAAAAACAACAAACAGCTAGAATTTCCGGTTGTAATTAGTGAATTGAAGCTCTATAGTACGGACCACTATTATTTAATTTACTGCATTTTTATTCAAAAGTTAACTGAAAATGATTCTATTTTGCATTTTAAAATTTTTCTTTTTGTTTTTGTGTTTCAATTTAAAGAGTTATGTAAATTTTTAATGAAAAATAAAAAAAAAAAACTTTAAATTTTTTAAAGTGTTACTTTCACAAATTTTTTTTTTTTTACTTTAAATTTAGCCTTTTGTTTTGTTTTTTTTTAAATTAGCAGTTAAATGAAAACAATTAAACAAACAATTTACTTTAATTATGTTATACGTTATACACATGTCCTGTAATGAATAATTAGTCATTTATATAAACTTTATAGTGTACAACTCGTACATTCATTATAGGTATAGGTAAAGAAATATGTATATTTATATAAACATATTATATTAAAGGACACGCAATACCTATATATTATTTTTTGTGTAGAATATATTTATTCATAAACAGATAAGGACTTTACAAACACATATTTTTATACAAAATGTACTATATATATCCTTATAAGAATAATTATTAACAAGAATTATCATTGTATTTTTTATGTTAATATGTTTGCATATTCATTAATATTAATAACAGTAATTGTTGAACAACAAAAAGGATATATGTACAGTACATATACATAACACTAAAAAAAATATGTAATATATGCAACACAATGTTTTATGAAACGTATAAAAGGATGAAAGTGATTGAAAATAAACTACATATATACATATTCATTGTGGAAAGGTTAAAATTGAATAAATTTTCCGTGTTGACAATATTAAGTCACGAAAACATGCATGCATTAAAAAACTAAAATTTATGAATAAGAAATATTTATTTTGATGAAATGTGGTAGGGGAAATAATAATGTAAAAGTTTTGATTTCAAACAAAAAGTTTTTCTAAAGTTTGGAAAAAGAAATTCTTTTTTTTTTTTTGTTGAAATAAACATTCAACACATTTTTTTTTTTTAAGATAAAAAAATATGTAAATGTTGGTTACACTTCCGAAGCGTTAGGTTTGTGTTTTGATAAGAAAATGTTCAAGTTTTCAAATATGAGTTTCTCCTTTAAGGATGAAAATAAATTCTGAAAATTTCATACAAAATTCTGCAGAAAATATTACCTTTCAATCAGATCATTTTTTAGTCAATCCAACACAGTAATTCGGAAGTATTTGCAAGAAAAGTCAAGGATTTGATTCGGGTTGTAGGATCTTAAAGAAGAAATAAAATACTGTTTTGAGAGAAAAGTAAACGAGTTGAAATAATGATTTATTTGTAACAACTTTTAATGCTAAAATATTTCAAACTTTATTGTTGAATTTTTTCAAAAACTTTTTAAGGATAGAGTTGTCTTCAAAATTTACAAGTAGAAAAAAATTATAATGTAAATAGAAAATATACATACGACTTTCCAAATATGTAAGAAGCATGCTTCGTAAAATAATTTGTTCTGGTATCTTTTAAAACTTTCTGTGTTATTTTACTAAAATCAAGATTTACGGTTTCCGTAGTCTGAGATTTCGAATTTTTTTTTTTTGTACAGAAACGTGTCGCAATTAAAATATAAAGCCTCCCTTAGAAGTATCTTGTAAAAGTGGAGATAAGCTTTTTAAAAATTTACTTTTCATTTTTAGTAGACTAAGAAAAAAAAAAAACGACATTCGATCACACGGGAATCGAACCCAAGACCTTTACCTTTCCGAGGAAATGTTCTTCCATTAAACTATCAGATGCCATGTCGCTTGCCGTTCTTAGTTACTACTTAATCATTGATGAATAATACTCAAATCTCCTACACATTGTAACTACAAGATTTAAAGACATAAATTTCTTGTGTTTACATTATTTATAATTTAATCATTTTCACTTCAATTAATAATTTAACATTAAATTTCAAAATTTTTCCTACTTTTCATCATTCAAGTTTTACAAAAATTAAAATCCCTTTTATTTACTGTATGTTTAAATTATTATCACATCGCATATCATAAAAAAACATGTAGTATACATAGTATCTTAATCGGAATTACACAATACCTTTCGAAGTCGGTATCTTTTCAAGAATCTAGATTTAAGCAATGTAATAAAAAATTCCTTAAATTTTTAATGTTAAAAGAAAATAAAAATAATATTTAAAGATTCATAAACACCCACAAACAAGTCACACACATATGTATGTATGTATGTATCAATCGCATAATCTGCTCAAACACAAAATACATGTTTTTTTTTTTTTTTTCATTTTGGTATATCAATTGTTGCTTTTAGTATCGCACCTTATTTATCTTAGATATTGTTACTTTAATATATTATAGATGAACATGAGGAAAGCGAAAGATATTTTGTCTAGTTCAATTGCCTAAAAATTTCTTATATCGCCTTCTACACTTGATATGAAGTAAAACACTCCCTTTCCTTTTATTCGAAATTCCCCAAAAATTTATGTTTTTCTTCTGAAATATACATGTACACACACATATACATATACATATATATATGTATATCTTGTATTAAAATATTAAAGCATATTTCCAATCCTTCAAATATTTCGTGCATAATGATCCGATGAACTGAAATGAATTAAATTTACTTTGTATGACCAAATAATCGATAACTTATTGTGTATTAAGTTTTTGTTATGTACACCCTCTCCCTTTTCATTATTTAACCAACAATTTTAGTTTTAGCTCGTCTATAACTAAAATACACACATACAATGCACACAGTTTTGTTGATTTTGGTTCTTTTGGTGCGGGATGGTATATGTACTTCTATAATTCCTTATCAATACCCTCAATACATAATAATTTGCAATCAATCACAATCTCTTGGTAAGTTCAATTTCATGTACAATTTTACTTTTATAAATACTTTGTTTTTATATACATATATATATATACGTATGAATGTTGTGTGTGTATTCTCATACCTTTATAAAATATCCACCCTATACTAGCATTGTCTATTTACCTTTTATTCCGGCTGATGAGTACTCGTACTTTATACAATTATACGTTTTTTTCGGAAACTACAAACATACTGTTTATTTCTCATACTTAATTCAATAAAAAAAAATGATTTTTTGAAGAACTTTTTCATAAAAAAAAAGAATTTCTTCTAAATTAAAGCTTTAAAAAGACTTTAAAGGCGATTTAATCTTTTTTTTTACTTCAAAGTACCACCCTCACATGAAATTCTTAAAATTTACTTCCACTTTTCGTCAAAGCCAATTTCATCTTAAATTTCGCAACATAGTCCTTAATTTATCACATTTTCTTAGACACTTTTTTCTTGGTTTTTTTTCCGCATATAAAAATCGAATGATACTCACTTAAAACAACAATGATAATGTTGAAGATTTTTTTTTACATCGAAATATTTTTTGTAATCATCATCAACGTCATTTGTGTAACAGACTTCGATCCTTAGCATTTACGTATATATATTTTTATTTTTGAATTAAATTGAAACATTTTTTCCTTCAGCAAAGTATACTAAATTTTACAACATTGTAGGAGATAATGTGTCCTTAAATTCATTCTTAACTTCTAATGTAATAATTTAGATATATCCTTCTTGATGAAACATCTATATGCTTCCTTATATACTTTTTTTCTTTTTTCTTTATTTTATCATTGTGTTATAAGTTTAAAAAAAATTTATAGTCATTCCAGAGTTTTATTATCCTTCGGAAATTATAACGTTTGAATTGTATATATACTACTCAAGTGTTACAATTTAAAGTACTGTATTTTTTTTTTTTTGTACTCTTTAAAAGTGAAAAATTTTATACAGGAAGATATAACATTTTCTTTTCATAAGAAAACATAAAAATAAAGCAAACAATCAAGAATATTATTTTCTACTTTTAATATAATTTTCAGGTAACTAGATATCAACTTCTTTTGATACTCATAGATAGATGTACATATATGTATGTACTATATAATCGACTTTTATTACAGTCAAGATACAATATCAATAAAATAGAAATGACATAAAATAAGATTAACAACCACTATAATCAGACATAAGTTTTAGTATCCTTTTCATGCACAACGAATGTTTCAGAGTACATCATTATGAAACATTTAAGGTATCAAGGAAAAAATCTAATAAAAATGAAAGAAAAAAAAAAAAAACGTTGTCATTTGTTGCACATGTTGTTTTAATATATTTTATCAATATCTATTTACCAATATAATTCTGAGATATAATATAATATATCCTCCCTCCTATTTATAAATGTATATATTGATCGATAACCATTTATGTATGTATAAAACATTGTACATGTACAGCATATATTTTATACATTTATATGTGGAATTATTTATACAGGGTGGAAGCAAAGGTCACATTATTACAGGAAAATAGAAGGAAAACGGTAGTTTTAGTATACTGTTGGTTTGGTATTGCTTGAAGCTATAAAAAACATCAAACAAGTCATTATGTATTTTCATATAATTGGCAATAAGATATTTATTTTTTAAAAGAAAACACAAAATAGTAAGTAAAATCCTTGGTTTCTTCCGTTACTACGGAAACTCCTTGTATTTTCTCCCAAAAAAAAAAAAAATAATATGTGATATTATTCTTATTCTAATATTATTTTTGTCTGTTTTTCATTTACATTTTCTTTTGATTCAAGTTTTTTTTTATTTTTTTGTATTTCGAAATACCTATTCATTTTCTGCACCAATGTACATTATTATCATAACTAAAGAATATAACGATATCAAATTTTTCTTTCACATTTTTACTTTTTCACATCGACCCTTATCATCATCCCAAAGGATATTTACGAGTGCAGGGATGAAAAACAAAAAAATAATCAAAAAGTAGAAAAAAAAAAAAAAAGTAATATTATATTCTCGTATAGTTTTGTTTTCTTATTCACGTAAATGTGAATAAAATGATATAAGTGATGTACGAGTACAAAGGCATATAGATACAAAATTTTTCATACATTGTTAAAATTGAAAAGAGAAGAACTTTTCAACAACAAAAAAAGTAAAACTTTTTATTTTATAGTTGTTACAACCGTAATAAATTACAAGGATATCTCTTTTACATTTTTAAAATTGCATTTTGTAAATGTAACTATATATATATATATATTTTTTTTAAAACATTGTTGTTGTTGTTGTTACACGTAAAACGATAACTAAATTTTTCGTAGAAAAGAAATTTTCAAGCGATTCATTTTTGTAAGCATCGAAAGTATGCTATAAAATTTTAAACGTACATGAACACTGAAAAAAAAAAAAAATAAAAAAAAAATTAAAAAAAAAAAGAACAAAGTAAATATTTTTTCTTCTTCATTTTAAGTTGTTGAGAAACTCTTTAAAAATTGCAACAAATAAATATCTTTTTAATGATACAAAGTGGTGTGTGTATTAGTTTATCAAATTTAAAAATTTTCTTTTTATAATAGATGATTAATATTTATGATGAACTTTTGTTTTTGTCTATTTAACACGATGTTTAAGCGAATAAATAATGTTTGAAAAAAAAAAGAAGAAAAAAACAACAAAAAAAGTTCAATTAAGTGTTGCAAGAAAGTTCAAAAGATACACTTTCACTTTTATTTTTCGTTTGAAGTGTCATAATTTAACCAAACTATTATTGTACTTTTTGAAGTATTTAGGAGGATTTTTTAAAATGTTAGTTTTAGTTTTTTTGTTTTAAATGTTAGTATCAGGCGTGCAAGAGAACGATATATCATAAATAATAAGCTATCTTAAATGAAAAATTTATGCGGTAAAAATCATCATAAGCGACGCAATAGCTCGATGTGAGCCAGATCCTATTTAAGTTAACTTGAGTTTTCTTGAATAAATTTCTGTCATACATTAAAACCTACACTTTTAAGTGGAATGCGAGCCACTGAATTTGCTGGTAGAGAACAAATTTATTCGTATGAAAGGGCTTGTACTGATATTTTTGAAGTTGGTTCTGTGTACCAAAATACTTAAAGCTAAGTACCTGAGTAACTTTTAGGCGGATTCGAACTCGAAAGCTTCAGCATCAGAAACCAGCACTATCGCTTTGGCCACTGCCACTGCCTTCGATGCGTTAAAAAGTCGCCTTGGTACAAGTAACGAATCTTCTTATTTTTATACATATTTAGTTATTTAGTTCTCTATTTCAAAGTTCAGACAGTTTTTGTATTTTATAATATTTTTATTTAGAAAGTAGCTGAAAAATTGGAAAATTTCACGGAAAGTTTTCAACAAAAGTACTTATTTGAAATTATCAATAATCCATTACACTTACGAAAAAACTATGTACATAGACAATCATTTTTTTAATTCAATTATTTAATAATTTTTTTTCCTCTCATGACAAAGAACAATCCATCTTCTTTAGAAACTAACAATTTTTCAATTATTTTTATTATATTCTTCTTTCAGAAAATACTTCTCGAAAAGTACAAATACAAATACAAGTACAAAAAGTATGTATACTTAAATTTCAATTTTTTCTTTAAAAAAAAAATTTTAAATAAAATAGAACAAAAATACCTATTTCTTGGAAAATTCTATTTAAAAATTTCTTATTTACACATCACTGCTTAAGGAATAAAAAAAAATAACGGAATTTAAAAAAAAAAAACAAATATGACAGAATAACATACAATTTTTATTACATATATGTAACCTGCAAACACATGTTTCACTTGAAAAACATTTTTCTAATTTATTTTTGTTTTTTTCGTTTTATGTGTTTTTCGTTTATATCTGTTGTATCTGTTGAGTGTTTTTTCTCTTTATTTGGAAAATTTTATTTCACACTTTTATTTGTTATATCTCGTATAAGGAAAGATAAAATGTAATTAAAAAAAAAAAGAAACAAGATTATATTGCTTCATTGCTATTGTCATGTTAACAGTTTCTCTTGGAAATCAATATGGGGATATCATATTGCCAGGAGGTAAAATAGCTACTATATTAATTTGATCTAAAAATCTAACATTTTATATCTTGGAGGTGTATGAAATATCTAAATAGGATATTTTTGTAAGAACTGTACGACCTCACGCCTATGTTTTTTCTTACTATTTTAATTAGGGATATTTTATTCTGTTAATAACAAAAAAGTAAATTAAATGTGATTGATAAATAGTAATTAAAAAGTTATTATTATGTGAAAGTTTATTTTACAGAAAGAGAAGTACAAATCTCGAAGATACTCGTATATTATTACTTAGAGACAAAAATGGGAACAAAAACGACGTGGATTAATGTACATACATATTACATATGTATAGCCGGTTTTTATAAAATAATATGATTGTAAGCAATAAAAAAAAAAAACTAAATTGGTTTAAAGTATAGAAGTTTTTTTTTTTAATTTTTTGTCTTTTTCCCCTAATTGAAATTTACAATTTAAAGTTCTGTTAGATACAGAGTGAAATGTTTATTCAAGATCAAATGTCCGGAGGAATTTAAAACAAAAACTATTCTTATCATCATGAAGCATACAAGACACTTTAATTCCTTCCCCCATAATCGTCTCAATTTTATTTTTTACACATGCGCCCAATGCTGTGATAATGAAGTACAGTAAAGAGACATTGTGGCTTATCAACAACAAAAAATTCAGGTTCACCTAATTTTTGTTTTTGAGATAAGCATAAAATTGAAACTAACTTTCAACTGTAGTAACTGAAAAACATGAAAAACGACATTCGACTAGGTCGGAAATCGAACCATGGAACCTTTACCTTGCCGGGGTAATGCTCTTAAACCATTGAACCATCATGTTTCCAAAGAACGTGAATTATATTTTTATAAATCATCCTGTAACATTCAATTGATACCCTTTACAGTCTCCTATGATCCAAATCCTTTTCAAACTATCCTCACAAAATTGTCTACGAAAATACTTTTAAGCGCTTTAAAGCTGAAATTTTGTAAATTATTATTCGAATTTTTCGAAAACACAATAAATTTCTTTCATAAAAACGACCTATTAACACAAAAAAAAGTCATTTTATATTCAAAAAGCTTAATTTTATGTATTTAAAAATAAAATCTCGACTTCTTTCTTGATTACTTCAAAATATTGCCTTAGGAACTTTTTTCTATGTGTATTTTTCGTTTTTTAGAAAAATAAATTCGTACTGAAATTTTCTTACACAATTTTTTTTTAAGTGATAAATTGTTGTTATTTCATTACATCATTCACAATAACGAAATCCTTTGAATTGATTGAATTAAACCTATACATATACACATACCCATACACTTGAATATATGAAAGATGAAAAGAAGATACATATGTGTATTGTGTATCTAATATCTATTCATTAATTAAAAGCTATTTATATTTCTAATATCGTAGGATTTCGTTAATCTCAAAGAGGTATTCAGTGTTTTCCTTAGATGATAATTTTTATTAGATACAAATGAATATTTTAAGCATGTATGTATGTATATATACATATAGTAACGAAAATAAATAATTAATTCATAAAATGGTGGAATTTGTAAAGTTGAAAATTTATAAATGGAGTAATTTTAAAGAGAATAATAATTAATACAAAATAATACCGTTAAGAAAGAGAATAATGAATAAAGTTTTTAATTTAGAAAGTTTTTTTTTTGAATAATTAATGTAATAAATCCTTAAACCATGAACTTAAAAGTTACTGTAATACCTGATACCACAGACTGTAAAGACCATCTGTTTTCTTTAGAATCTTTGCTATAAGTATGTAAATATAGCATGCATAATGATGCCTTTGAATAGGTCCATGTAATCTTCACAAACTAAGATAGTATGAAGTTTTATTGCACCTTTTACTGAAAGATGTTGTTACACCCGGATCCAAATTCTAGCTGTAGGAAAAGTATTCGAAATTCATAGTACCAAATCTTAAATTTCCAGGCTTTCGATTTGAAGTAATGCAACAAATCATAATTCAAGAATAATGAATCTTCGATAAATTTTAAACTTTATATTTAAGAAATTTTGCTTCAATCATTTTCAAGGATTCCTTATGAACTATCTGATCAGAAGAAAATAATTCACATTACTTAGACCAAAAAATCTAAAATAAACTTCAAGGATAATTTTAACGAAAACTTATTAAAATAAATGCCTGTCTTTATAAATTCAGCAATAATTATTTTTAAAACAATTTCCCTTTCCTTATAAACAATAAAAAAAAACATAGTTTGTGGATCTATGGTTACAGGCAGTCTAGCTTTTAAATCCAGATTTAGGCCTCAATCTCCATAATAATTCATATACTAGAACACAACATCAAGAGATGCATTTATTTTTCTGGTACATAAAAGATATTATTGTGTGTTGTAAAAAAATTTTGCGTCAATGTACGAAAATATACATTAGTATTACATGAGTATTTTGTTTGACTAGCCAGTGTTTTGCTACAGCACAGTCGCCATCGTTGTGTATACAATATATGTTATGTACAATTATTTTATATATACATGTACCTGCAGACAAACCTACCTCTATCACTCTGTGAATTTTCCGAGTTGGCAACAATCAACTACGGAAACATTTTTATGCTTATTCAATTGAAAATGAAGTTAAATATTTAGTCGACAAAGTCTAATGATGATGGGCTTTTATTGTGGTAGTAAAACATCTATATAGGTAGTAGGTTCATAATATATTGTGTATATTGTAGGTATAAAGACCTAAACGACCTACCTACATACCTTCATATTCTGAACATATACCAAATTCTTCTATATACATGGTTACAAATGTATCTGTATAAATAATAATATCGTATTAAGTGTTGAAACTTAATTGCATTTTGATTGCAAATCACATTTAAAAAAGAGAGATAATAATGTGCATTTTGAATTATTATGTCTATTAAAATTGTTAATTACATTTGTATACCATTTTTTTTTTGTTCCGGAATAATTATTATTGTTAGATTATTTCAATAATAATGATAAAGTAAAATTTACATTTTTCATTTATTGGCTTTCATTTTACGTGTTTTATTTTTCAGGGAAAAGAAATTTTTTCGAAAAATACTTTTTTTTTTTTTTTTTGGCATCAATTTTATAGGAAAAATTATTTTTTGAAAAATTGTTTATGAGTCTGATTTTACTTAAAAATTGAGAAAAAATATATCATAAAATGAAAATCTGGGTTAAACTTGCTTTGTGAGTTTTATTATTTCAATAAAAATCCTATTTAAATTTTAAATTAACTCATTGTGCCAATTGAGACTTTCAAAAAATTTTTGAATTGCATTAGAGGAAGTAGAGTGTGCTAAATGTGTAAAACTGAAATTGAATAAAAGTTTTCTCTTAA
This sequence comes from Bombylius discolor, assembly GCA_939192795.1. Taxonomy (NCBI): domain Eukaryota; kingdom Metazoa; phylum Arthropoda; class Insecta; order Diptera; family Bombyliidae; genus Bombylius; species Bombylius discolor. The sequence continues at coordinate 38,038,476 of OW584240.1, forward strand.
TTCACTTCGATCGGATTAATTTTGACTTTAAGTTTTTATATGTCCGATAATTCTGATCGAAGTGTTATCCTATACAATATACTGAATTGGAAAAAATAACGATTTTTGCAAAACATGTCAATTTTGTCATAAAATTTTTAATGGTATACTTTTCGGCTATAAAATGGAATTTGTACCAATAAGGACATATGGATAAATTAAAGAGGATATTCCAAAGTACCATAAGAAAAAACGTCGAATTTCAATAGCTCACGGCTCCTAATTGATTGATATGGGTTAAAGCTTTTAAAATATGTACATACATATGTATAATACATTGAAATTACCAAAAGTCAAAAATTGTGCAAAAACTTTTATTCATATATTTCTTTTTTAAAAAGTTTTAAAATATATATATTTTTTTTTTGCTTAATTGGAATGCAAATGTAATTAATTTATTTTAATTATAAAGTTTATAAACTTTTAAATAGAAAACAGAAAATTTATGAAATTCATTGTTAAACTTTGTAAATTTGCAATTTTTTGTTTAAAAAACAACACCACAAGTGTGTAATCAGCTTCAAATTTAAAAAAAAAAAGAAAAAAAGTAAATAGCAACTATATACAGATAATTGCAAGTTATGTAACGTTTAAATTTTACATTTAAAAAATATTTTTTTCTAAAAACTGCTTTTAGAATAAACAATGAAATTAAAAATTCCACAATAAAAACTATTTGAGAAAAAAAAAAAAATAGTGAAAATTAAAATAATTAAATTTCATGGAAACTTTTACGTTTCTATACTATGAAAGAATCTCTGAATACTATGTATGCATATAAATTCTCCTTTTAATTCAAAAAATACAAAAAAAAAAAAAAAATGAATAAAAACAACAGTAGAAAAAAAGTGTACTCCTAAAGTTAATTTAATGCAAATGTATACGTGAAGTCGAAATATAATTAAATTACAATGTGTCCTGTCTGGTGAACTTTTATATTATCTTAAATGTTAAAGAATATGAAGATTCTGAAGTTTTTCACTATATGTGAAATTACCTTTTCGTATACGAATGCAGTGTTATCCTGAGAGTTTAAAAGGAAAATAAATAAGTAAGTAAGAATATCCAGTTATACATATAAAATAGTGAGTAAGTGTACTTTAGAAGTTTTGTTAAGCTATATCATAACAGTACTTTATGTTTATATCGTTTGGTAGTCAGAATGAAAGTTTTTAATAAAAAAAAAAAATAAAATAAAATAAAAGCCAGGATGCAAAACAAATTTTTATGTCACTTTATACAATGAAATTGTGGTTTGAATTTCAAATTATGTAAACGCTCCTGACAATATGTATAATGAGTACAATGGTTAGTACACGCAAAAAATAAAGAAGAAAAAAAAATATTCCGCAGAGAATGAAAATGAATTTTTTTTTTTTTTTTTTTTTTTTTTTGTATATTATGTATTCACCGCATAATAAAAACCAGACCAACAACATCACTTTCATAAAGTAAAGCAGGGAGGAAAAATAAAGTATAGAAAAACCTTATTATAATGATTCCTTTAGTACATTATCCTTATATTTTTTTTTTTTGTTTTATTGTTGGTATTGTTTATGACAACGAGAAAATTGTGGTTATTTTCTTCTTTGGAAATATAAAAGAAATGAAAAACATTAATCAATTAAGAATGTGTTGTGTGGTATATGGATCATTTCTTTTTTATACATATATAGAACGAAGGACGAAGAATAATAAGAAGAAATTTTTCTAGATTTTAAATTAAATTAACACTCTGGTGTAAATTTTATTATTTTTATTCTAATGTACATTAATTAATATCTATGAAATAATTGAAAATATTTGTTGCATTATTTCTGAAAAAAAGAAAAAAAAAATTACATTTTTAAAGAGAAAAATAATTTTAGATGGCAAGAAAAACACACTAATTTCTGTTTTCATCATGTGTTGGACGTTCAATTTATCAAAATTGTGAAAAGTTTTTTGTTTTGTTTTGTTGTTGTTCAGAATCGTACAGAATTGTGAATGAATTATTTTATGATGATGAAGCTGTTTTACGTTACACAATTATGTGAGAGAAAATAATTTCAATTACAGAAAGTCACGGTGAAAAAAAAAAAAAAACAAATCTTATTAAATGTTTTATCTCACTTCTTCATCGATTTTTTTTTATCCTTGAACAAATTCATCGTTTTTGTTCCTGTTGAACTTACAAATAAGATAAAAATCTTCTATTTTTTAGAAGTCTCTTCAGACTTTAACTATACATATATTTATCTTGTAATGAACTCATTTACTCGAATTTGAAAATGTATCTTTTCAACATTCACAAAGTTCAATGACAACATCTTCAAGGGATGTCAATACCTTCTAAGAAGTAACCAAAAAATAATTTTTTTTAGTTTTTTGATTCCAGGAAATGTATATCCTGATTATTTGAAAGGGTTGGAAAATAATTAATATACCTATTAGCGAAAGTTTTTGAAATATTTCGCTGGAGGACTTTAATATATGAAGTTTTTTTTTGTGTATTTTATTTCGATAAAAGGACATACATATACGATTACATAATCGTGATATAAGGAAGAAATAATTTCTAGAAAGATTGCAATTATAAAACGACATTAATTCAGATCCTTATTTTTATCCTTTAACAACAATATACTATTATGGAATTTAAAGCTTTCGTCTTCAGATTAAAGGTAAACTCGTATAATCTATTTATGTCTTTAAGGACTATAAGTCATTGTCATAGAATTAATATTGTTAGATTTTTCTTGTCCTTTTTACATGTATACAAATCATAAATAAAAACAACAATAATTCTTTGTTTTCTATTTTTTTTTTTATTTATTATTTTCATTTAAAAGCATAAAAGATCTTCTTGACATTGTTCTTAATTATTTTTTCTTATCTTCTTTTCATTTCTATTACAATTCCGTCTTACCTCTTATCCTTAATATGTTCATCAAATCAACATTTAGGACAAACTAAGATTACAGAAGATTGAAAATTTAAAAAAAAATATATATATTAAAGTATTATGAGATACAAAACACTGAAGGCAAAAACATTGTAAACTTTAATAAATCTTAATTTTTATGAAATGTGGAACAAGAAAATTATAACAGAAAAAAAAAAAATAGAATAAGAAATAAAAACTGAAGTTCAAATTAAAAAAGTTCTCATTTTCCTTCCATTGTTATCATCATTTTAATAAATTTGTAACGTTCAAGGCGTTTCTTCGTGAAGGAAAAATTTTGATTATAATGGCGTGGATGTAACAATTTTTCTGTGGGTGTTTGTTTACTTTACATAAAAATTACATTGTAATAATAAATTTTATACTTTTTATTTTTTTACATATATTGTGATTCAGTTTAACAGGTAATATATTTGTTTTTTTTTTTTTAGAAATTTTTTTATTCATGTCACACCTTAATTTTACGTTTACCTTTCAAGTATAATATCAGTTGCTACCATTTTCTAACGATTTGAATTTTTATATTTATTTTCAAGATACAAAAATTTTAAATTTTTTTTATTATGCTTTCGCAATAAATTTTATTATTCATACGTTTTATAGTTTGTTTTAGATATTTTGCTTTTAGGATAAAATATAGAAATCGATAGGATGAAAATAATGTTGTAGAATTTTGTTTGTTACTATGTATAAATGTATTTGTAAGATTTGAAAAGAAATATTCTGAGAAATTGTGCTTTTTACACAGAAAGTAACTTTGTAAATTCCTTTTTTTTTTTAGCATCAGTAAAATTTTGGTGAAAAATTCAAAATTAACAATTGAGTCATTTTTTTTTTTTTATGTGGTGTAAGTCCATTATGTTTTATTTATGTTTTTATGCACTTCCCATGTAATAATAATGTGTAATAACTTTAATATTATAAATAGTTGAAAGGGCATATCAATCTTTATCTAAAGTTTTCTTTAACTCCCAGGAATGGACTTATACCACTTTCAGAAAAAAAAAAAGGTTCAGTTATGCATGTATTTTTCTGTTCGTTTGAAATTGGCTAAAATATTATAAGAAAAAGATAAATATCATAAAGTCGGTAGCCATAAGAAAAGTGATCCTTTTCAGTGAAAATTCTAAAAATGTTAATAAAATGTATAATTTAAAAAAAAAATCAGTTATAGTAATGACCATATATGTAAATAATTATCTTTTTATTCTTCACTTTTTAGGTGCATTTCCAATATATGAGGTCACTGTTCTAGTGAACCTGTCATAGCATGCAACACAGTCAATGCATACATTGGAGCTACACTTTTATTATTATCTCAGACTCAGAATCTTTGAAGTAAAAGTGTATTCAATAAAGTCTCCTAGAGTGCATCAAGTTTTTGTTTTTAGATTTTTAAAAAGGACAATTCAATTACGTTGCTTGCTATTAGATTGTCTAATCGTTTTACTTATGAGTTTTAATATTCAGAGGAATTTCCATAGAATATAATTGAAATTTGGAAAAGTAACAGAAGATTTGTGACTCTCCTTCAGGTTAATAAAATAAAAAAAAATAACGAAGCTATGTAACTAACGTCTATTGTTCAAAATAAGTATAAGTGCTTTATAAATCTGTCGTTTTCCTGGTGTCTATGTACATCGACGTGGAAATATAGTGGATACTGAAGAGTAACCATTTTGAAGGGGGTGGATTGATTCTATATGTTTGATTTTCAAAACAAAATTGCAAAAAGTAAAATAGACTTGCATAATAAAATGCGCAATTTAATTACGTAAATACGTTTTCATTTGATGATACCAGGACTTTGTAATTTTAAAATAAAATATGTTTTTCAGATTTATCGAAAACACACACGTGAAATTATTAATCATCAGTAATTTGCTTATCAATATAATAGTTATTTTCCAACATCTTTCGTAATTAGGAAAAATAATTTCGTAACAACAGATGGTTCATACATATGCCATTGTTTTTATTATTATTTAAAAAAGGAAAATTTTTATTATTTTTTTATTATTTTATATTGAATTAGCGTTAATGTCACGTTCAATTTATTTTTCACTACCTATTTAAGTATTTATTTAATTAAAAAAAAATTTTTTTAAACATTTTTATCGTAAAGAAAAAAATTATAACGATAGCTGATCGTTATAATAATTTTTTATTTTATTTTTTTTTTTTTCATTTCTTTAAAGAAAATTATTAGTTTGCAATCAATTGCATTTTAAAACACATGTCTATAAAAATAGGTACTCTAATTTATTTTATTATAATAAAAAAAATATTTTTAATTTATTGCTGCGCATTTTATAGTTAAAATATTTTTCAATATTATTCACATCAGAAATTTTTATAATTGACTATTAGAAAACTAATGAGAGTTTAAAAAAAAAAAAAAGAAAAAAATAAAATATTGTAAAAGAAAAATTAAATTTAATTATGAAAACTCTTATTTTTATTTTCATATTTATTATTATTATTTTTTTATTTTTGTTGTTGTTGTTGAATTTTTTTTTTAATTCAAATAAATTTAATAAAGTTTGTTTAAACAAAAACCATATTTCTCATATCGGAAGTCTTATATAAGACAAGATCGATTATTGTTAAAAATAAAATAAATTGAAAATTAAATATTTTTAATCTTAGCATAACAATTAAAAAAAAAAAAAGAAAAAGGAAAATTTCCAGTAATTAAGATTGCAATGATTTTTTTTTGTTTTTTTTTTTTTCAAAATTTTATATTTTAAATGGTCGTATAATTGTGTGGAACAATTTAATTATATAATTAAAATACTGTTTTCTTATTTAGAAAAAAAAATAAGTATATAAATATAATAAAATAATTAGGCGATATAGCTACTTATTTATTATAAATTATTTTTAAAAATAGGTATTACACAGATTGAGATTTTTATTTGAAATTTTTTATGATTATTTTTCATATAAGCGATTATTGCGAAGGAAAACACTTTAATTTTATTGAAAAAATAATAAAAAATACATTATTTTTTTTTTTTTAAACAGAAAATGTTTTTCTTTAAACTAAACTAATAAACTGAAATTTCAAAATTATTTGTAATTTTTTTTAATTTTTTCATAATACGAAAAATAGCGAATATTTATTTTATTTTTTCTTTGTAATCTTTTAACTAACTTAGACCAATAAATATATATTTTTTTTAATTAATTAATTCGTGAATAATTTATAAATTAGATTATGCTTGGAAATTAATTTATTTTAGATTTCTAATTTCGAAATAATTTAAATTTATGTGTAGAAAAAACATAAAAAAATTAAATATGGAAATATCGATATTTTGTAATACAAAAAAACGTATAAGATTGAATATTATGAGGAAAAACTAAATTATAAATTTTTACAGTTATTTGAGAGTAATTGGTAAAAGAAAAAAATTTATAAATATTCAAAAATGTTATTTTATTTGAAGTACTAATATCAGTTTTTCTCATTAACTATAATTTATTGATCATATGGACTAATACAGATAAAATTAGAAGATACAATCTGTAATTACAATAGTTACAAAACCACTATATGATGTTATGTAACTCTAATGAATTGTTATTGAAAAATACTGTTTATTAAGTTTAATCAATATAAATAAAAATTTTTTTATTTTTGGTCTAATTAGGAAGTTATACATACATTAAAGATACATATACATACGTCTTAATCTCAGCTGGTAGTCATTATTTTTAATTGATTTAAAGAAAAGATTTAAAATTTCGTCTACAAACATAAAACGTATGTAGATGTTTGTAGATTTGAAAATAACCTAAAGTTTGTACTACAGTATGTTCATTATTATTATTGTTTTTCTCCTATACTTTATGAAATTCAAGGTAATCATTTATTTGTTTTGTGCTACCATTACACTTTGGTGTAAAATTGTGCATTCTTCCGCTTACATTTTGACATTGATGGATTCTAGTTTATATGATTTTGTGCTTTTTTTTTCGAAATTCGAAGATGATATAAAGAAGAAGTTTTAGAAAGGATACGTCATATAAGTTTTTTCTGTCAGGGTATCATAAAAGAAATTCCATACTTCGTCATTCTTAAACAAGACACTACTCTTGTATGGGATATATTCATAATCATTTATTGATTATGAAGTGAAAATGGTTTTTGTAATCCTTGAAAATCGCTGAAATTTATGTATCTAACGAAAATAGAGATTGTTGTTGTTTAGAGATCTTAAATATTTTTGAAAAATCAGTATTGAAACTTTGGTACAATATTCCTTGAATTATTCTACTCAATCAAAATTTGCTCACTAATACCTGAATCGTTGGGTAAACATTAACAAAACTGACTTTCATGGAAGACCTTGTTTAATTTTCGTCCTGTTGATAATTTTTGAACATTGAATGCTGTTTAAATATGATATAAATGACAAATTAGCTTTTAGTTGAATTCTTTCAAGAAGGTATACTAAATTTAAATAACCAGGAAGGTTAAGATGTGGAGCTTTTAAAATTATTTTTCATAACGATGATCTCACCTCAGTATTTTTGAAAACAAAATAATCTTGAATTTTTGCTCTTTTTATATTTTTTTTTGTAATTCAGATTTTAAAAGACTTTTAATTTCATTATGACATTTTTATTACTTCAATTTTATTATTTTACTTATTCATTTAGAAGAAAAAATTAAAGTAAACATTTCCATCTGAAAAAAATACCACTTTCAGGGCTAGCCACATTGTACTAAAGTAATCAATCACGTGCTTATTATAGTTGAGATCATCTTACATTAATTTCTCGTAAACTAAAGCTCATCATGTGTTTAGTATGTGATGAAAGTATATATGTATATGCAGGTAATTCTGTTCAAAAATTTATTATAATCAGCCGCCATTCAAATTATTATTATTCAAAAGATACTTGTGTAAACCGACACATACATACTTATTAGAAAATTTGAAATTCATTGAATTGCAAATGAATAATTTGATACACGTTACCTAAATCTAAGATAAATATGCATACCAATGTTTTTAAGGTTTTCTCTTTTTTTTTTTTAATATTTCTCTAGAAAAAAAATATCTTAGTTTATATTAAGTTCACCTTGACCTACATGTTAGGACCACAATGAAAAAGTTTACTTTTTTAATTAACATGACATACGAATGAATATAATAATTTAAAAAAAGTAAATAATTTTAATCATGTTCTATTGGATTTTCGAAAATGAAAAAAAAAAAATATTAAAAGGTATGTACTCTGAAAAAAAAATCAAAAAAAAAATATATTTTATTTCTTAAGATACTTTTTAGACATTAAAATAAAACAATAATTAAAAATTTGTTGAAAAAAAAAAAAAACAGAACAGGTTTCAAAAATTTGTTGTCACATAATTATCTGTTTTTTTTTTTTTTTTGTTTTAAAGAGGAAATAACTGATGTCATATTTTATGAATGAATGAAAATTTATGAAATAGGAAAAATATATTGTTTTTTTAAAGTTTTTCAGGGTGTGAGGTTTGAAGTTTATGGAAATTTGTATTCGTTTTAAGTTTTTGATGATTTATAATTAAAATATGCAAATATAGCTCTGTCACATTTCTGTATCTAACGGTTTTCAATTTGTTATACCAAAAAAAAAATATATATATATTTAAAAACTTTTAAGTTTTTTACTGAAATATTTTTGAAAATTAACAAAAAAAAATAATTTTCTTTTGACATTTAGAAACTTTACTTTTTTTGTACAAGGACGTTTTATATAATGTATAAAAAAATATATTTAAAAAACAAAAACAAATTTTATAGACCTTTTTTTTTTTTGAATCAAATTCTAATTTTAAATATTTTTTTAGTTCACTAAACAAAGCTTGTATTTTTATTCTTATTTTATTTTTCTAAATAAAATGTGCTTGTAATTTATTATTTTCAATACAAGTAAATCAGGTTAACAACCGTTATTCTCATGAGAATATACCGAGAGGACTTACTTCTATTTTCTTTTTACATTTATTTATCTAAAAATTATACCTATTTTTTCAAATATGGGATTTTTTTTTTCTGTTTTGTTATTATCTGATTTTCTAAAATTTCTCTACAAAAAAAAAAAAGTAAATAGATATTGAAATACATACTAAAATTCTAATCCTAAAAACAACAGAAACCAACAAATAGAATCTTCGTTTAAACAAAAAATGGGAAAAAAAAATCATCAAAACTTTCTGAATAAATTGTTGAGCTTTTTTTTTTTTTTTTTTCTAAGCAAATATAACAATCCAGCTCCAGCATCATCTGTATGAACAAGATACCATTTTTTTGTTATTTGATTATTCACTTTATAGAGAAAAGGACTGAAATTGGCTAGCAGAACCTTTTACAATATTCTCAAACAAAAAGCAAAAAAGAAAAAAAAAAAAAGGAAGCATCGATAAAATATTTACCAAAAAAAAAAAAGCTAGAAGAAGAAGCCATACAGAATCCTAAGAATAAAAGTAACGTATAGGGGTGTATATAAATATGTAGGTGGGTGTCGTATCTGTGATAGTACTCAGAAACCCAAAAATTTCTTTCAGAATTATTTTATTGTAGTAAAAGTTGAACAATACATAATATTGGGTGTTTATTATGTTGTAGTAGGACCCGCTTTCTTCCTTTACACACATACATATACAATCTTGATTTTATCCTTATCACAATATAGGAACATGCAACAACAGACATTTATTCAGCATTTATACGAAACTTTAAACCAAATATTTATAAAAAAAGCTTATTTGTTTTTATTGTGTTAATGGAGGCTATGTAGAACGCAAATGTATGATAGACAAAATGAAAAAAATGACGTCATCAAACGCTGATAATTTTTATTGTTTATATTTCTGGAAATATTTTTCTTAATGGAAATTGAAATTTCTTATTTTTTCTAAATTTGATAAGATTTAGATTGCCTGTACGAAGAAAGGCGATTAAGAACTAGCTTTGAGCAGGCATTGTTGAGCACATTTAAGGCAAAAAGCGATTCGAAAAATGCTCAGTATTAGCGGCTTTTGAATAGCTACTGGCAAAAAAGCCAAAAACTCAACAATATTCAATAATTTTTTTGATGATTTTACATGAAAGAATGAAAATTTGCCTGTTCACAATCAGGTTGTTTTTAACGTAACTGAGAGTGTAAACGTTTTCCTTTGTAAAAGTCAATTTGATTATATTCTAACATTGATTAGCCATTACCGCTCATCGCTCATCACGTTCCTATTTACATGAGGAAAATATCTTAAATACTCACTACTAAAGAAATAATTCAACAGAATGACGTCACTAGTTCGGCAAAAAAAAAAAAAATACAAATTTAGGTATCATACCTAATACTCCACTGTACAATAGTTTGCATAGTATCAGTTCGGTTGTATATTCACACAAAATCTATTTACATACACATAAAAGAAAAGGATATATTAAAGGGCGCGGCCCACAATTTGTTAACTTTAAATTTCCTTCCTTAAATTTAAACTTTAATTTTTTTTTCCTCTGAAGCTATTGACTTTGGATCTCTATGTATTGTTCAAGGTCCTTTTTGTTTCTGTTCTCTACTATCATAATAGAAATTGCTTTTACTTCCTTTTATTCTATTTATTTCCTTGACACTCATAATGGATGTTGATGCCATTATTGTGTTTAGGTTGCCATGGATCCTCTATGTTTATACTTGGTTATACATTCATACACTTTACGAGTATACATAAAAAAAAAAATATACATAATTGTAAAAAAAATCAAATAAGACAGTTTATATATGCTTTTATCATCAGGATTATAAGTCTACATTGTAAATACAAAAACTTTGTATACATAATCAAAAAGTTAAATGAAAAAAGTTTACTATGTGTTCTCTTACTTTTTTGCAGACATTACAATAATGTTTAATATTTATTACATAGAAGAACACATAAGAACATATATTTCTTACACGTGCTGAACATAGTACATACCATCATACATGTTTATTTTACTTCTGTGGTTATATTTTCAATGTGTAATGAAAATGAAATTATTGTTCTTATTTTATGTTTAGTAGGTTGAAAAAAGGAGAAAAAAAAAAATGGTAAAAGCATATTACTGCGAAAAAAAAAATTTATTAATAAAAACAACAAAAAAAAAAGGATTTAAAGTTAAAAGTTCAACTGATTTTATTTAAAACTTTGTTTTCATTCATAAATGTTTAAAAAAAAAGAAACATTGTTGTAAATTGAAAATTTTTATGTAACACAACATGTAATGTGCGGTTTATTATATGTATTTATTAAAAAGCTTGTGGTAGGGGGATTTACCAAAGTTTAAGATATGGCAAATAAAAAACAAAAAAAAAAAAAAAAATATGAGATGAGAAAATTTTAATGAGAATTTTTTAACACATTGCTTCTTCATGTCAAAAATAAGTTTCATAAAATTTTGTATTTTGTAAAATAGACAGACAGTTGTTAGCGGAAACACTTAGTTGGGAGTATTTGAAAATTCTAACTGCTACATTTAAGCAATGTGATTCTGTTAAGAAAATAAATTTCTCTATTATTTATTTTTGAGCAATTTTCAAGAAAAAATTTTGCAAATAAAGTAAAAATCGAATCTTTTCAAATTGGTGTTTTGATTTAAACTTGATCAATACAAAATTTTTTTTTTTTTTGTACAGAAAACAATTTTCGAAATTTCAAATTCAATTTAATGAAAATTTGAACTTCATTGGAATTTAAATTTCGAAAAAAAAAACTTCAAGCTTATAATAGAAATTTTTCCTAAAAATTATTCAAGGAAAAGAAATCTTTTTTAACAGAAACCATTACTATAAATTTTCTTTTTCTTTTTAAACTTTTCCAAATATATTTATTTTATATAACTACATATTTTTCTTCAAGAGTTGTAAATTTAATTTGGAAAATTTATATTGAAAAATTCTCAATCTCGAACAGACTAGAAAAAACCCAGAATTCTATTTATTTATTTGTTTTTAAATATTTCTATTACGTCAATTTCTAATTTCTATATTCTAAGTTCAAACAATAGACAGGTATTACCTGTTTTTTTTTTTTGACATCACATGTCATATGATGAGTTCTATATGAAAGCTACAAAAAATAATTTCAATAATTCTTCGAATTTAATATTTACTACATTTTGATTTTAACTTATAATTTAAAAAAAAAGAAAAAAATCATGATAATTTTACTCTGTTGTGTTGCAATTTAGCAATAATAAGCTAATAAAGTTCATTAATCATGAAATGAAATAATGGATATGTAAATAAAATTGAATGTATGGGTAAAAACCACATAATATAATAAACATAAACAATTATATTTATTTATTGACATGTAGTGTTATGCAGTTATTTAATATATGAGTCAAATTAAGGTCATACAACTTGAATATATACATAATTATAAATTCTATTATTTAGATGAGCAAATATTATGATGATTGCTATTTTTATCAGTGTATATGGTTAACAGCAATTAAAACTGTTTTGTTTTTTTTTTTGTTTTTTTGTTTTATCTCACGAAAACATAGAAGATAGTTAAGAAGAAGGTAATAATTATTACAAAATTACGTAAATGAAAAATAATAGAAAATTAGCGATGTCAGGTCATGTGATACTGGAGAGATGACAATTACTTATGAAAACTTTATTACAACTTTTATGATGTTTTTAAAATAGATACTTTCAAAAAGCAAAAAAATTAAATAGAAAAACGGTAAATATTTTTTGACAATTATGAAATCTTTCGAAACGAAGCGATTTTTTTAAAAATTCATTGAGTTAATAAATAAGATTGTAATTACATTAAATCGAGGCAGGACATCTCAAGCTCTAACTTTCATATATTTTCCCAATATTGTTTTAAATGCACCTACAGATTTATTTAAATTACGAAACAGGTTGGCACATGACCACTTTTTTCATGTCTTTAGAATTTCTGTTACTTTTTCACAACATTTTTTCTACATTTCCATCCGTTTATTCTTAAAATTCAAAAGAATCTGATTGAAAAAAAAAACATTATCCTAATTTTTTTTTCATTTAATGTATTCTGTAATTAATTCTATTCTTTTGATTGTCAACAACAACAAAAAAATCAATTTTAGTTATTTCTAATTCACTATCCAGATTCGAAAATAAAATAAAAGATTTATAAAGAAAACAAACCTTCTCTATAAATTCAAAAATTACGTTTCAATCAAATAAATTCCTTTTGTATGAACCTTAACAATAGTCCTATTCTTCAAAAATTCTGTTCAGATAAAAAGAAAATTCTTAAATGATGTGAAAATATCATAGAACATTTTTTTTTTATTTCAATCTAGCTATCTGGAAATTTGGGTCAACAGGTTTTTTTTTTTAAATATTTTATTTCAAATTTTTTCTTCATTTCTATTTTGTTTTTAATATTCTTTTAAAATTTCCTATTGTTATTATCCTGTATGATAGTATCAGTATACTATAGATATGATAGACTCCATCAGAAAACATCAGAATTTTAGATAAAAATATATATTAAACCAAATGATATCTGTATATCCAATATATGGTCTTTTATTTTGAATATCATCATTACGTATACATATTACGTACATATATGTATAGTATGCATATGTTCAGTCAACAGTAAAAATAATAATAGTGCGGAAACAAATTTCCGATTTGTTTGTTGTAAAATTGTAATGAAACCGAACATTCACAAATGTGACATAAAACATCAGATTCAAGTTAGAATATTTGAATTGAAATGAGAGAAACAAAAACGTTTTTTTTTTTTTTTTCTTCTATTTATTTATTGTTTTTTTTTTTTTTTAGATTATAAGGTGAAAAGTGGAATGAATAAGTAAATTAAGAAAAAAAAAAAACAAGAAAATAATGGATAAAAATTCAGAAAAAAAGCTTTCTGTAATTTTTCTGCAATTTTAATTAACAGTTGGAAAAACAAAATAATATGAGTAATAGTGTGTGAATAAAAAAAATAAAAAAGTTAACAGTAAAGGATAAATGCATCTATGTATGTATACATCTAGGCTATTCTGTGTTGCATATGTAAATTCATTACGATCGATGATAATTACTGTTATGAAAAGGATGAAATCCTGCGAATGTATGTGACAGGATTCAGGACAAAATTATATTAAAGTATACACAATCATATAAATTGCACTGCAAAAAAAAAAAAAAAAAAAAATAAAACATTGAATGTGTAAATAAAAGAATGATGAAAATAAAATGACAATGTTTAAAGTATAAAAAAATAATGAAAATCCATACAAGATACTATTCTATCATCAGGTATATTACAACTGTAAGTAAATAAAACATCAACGAAAGTAGGTGAAATTTACTTTAAACTGGAAAAAAAATTAATTATAAAAAAAATTATGAATGGATAGTGACAGGAAGAAGAAAAAAATAAGGATAATGATGAAAGCAGAAGCAAAGAAAACACAAGGAATAAAGGACTACAATATTTAATTGATGTACTGAAGATGCGGATATGCTTGACAAAAGAATTTTTCTTTATATTATGCAAATGTGATTCTTTTGTTCAAAAATATTCTCTTTGTTTTTTTTTTTATTCTTTTAATTTCTTTTTCTTCCTCTTCTGGTAAGAAAACAAAAAGATAGAAAAATGTTATCATAAAATAAAGTCTCTAAAATTGTCATCAAAATTGAATGCCATAAAAATAAAAAAGATAATGAAAGAATTTTTAATGGAATTAATTTCATGCCTTCTAGACAAGTTAGTCATGATGTATTGACAAGTTAACTTCTTCCTTTATTTTTTGAGAAAAAACACCCTTTGCACACTTGGTGGTTAAACCGGTTATTTTTGCGCTGGGAGTAACATAATGGTATAATTTTTTCCAACTTGGTATAGTAAGAAATCATCCAAAATAATTTCAGCTTCACGGTTGTAATACACATACTCTCGTTACAACTGGTCGTGCCACCTTTAGATGTGGCTTGAGCAGTTGTAAAAACAGGTTTTATAACCGGTTTGCGACGTTGTAACAACAACTAAATGTGTTCATGCTCAAATAAAATGAAATTTTTTCTTCGCTTTCCTATACTGTGTTGTTTGAACAAAGGAAGTAAAAATTTATCGAAATTCTGAAAATTGATCAAGTTAAAAATCTTGTTTAGTTTATGTAATTTCAGAGTGTTCTGAGCCTGTCAGGAGTATTCAGCAGAAAAGTGTGTTCAATGAAATCTCCAAGATTACAAAGGAAATTTGTAATGGTTTTTCGAAATGGCTTATTTATTTACATTGATGGCGGTTAAAGTACGAATAATTTAATTTTTACTTGGTTTTTGGCGGTTAAGAAAACTCGGCTTAAGACTTATTTAGGTTATTCGAACCTTGGTTTAAACTCTTACTATAAAATCAGGCATTAATGATGTTTTCAATTAGAAATTCATTTAAAATTTATAACAAATCCTATCTATTGTAATTAATAGATTGACTTTGATTTAAAATATCGAAGATAATCGAAAACATTGTTGAAAAATCCAATTAAAAACAATTTTTTTATACATTTGAAAAAATTTACTTACAAAATCATTTTGAAAAATATTCTTCTCATCTTGTTTGAATATTGGGAACATATGTATGGAAGTATGTATGTATGTATATTGAATATCTTTTATATAATCTCGGAACGTATAGATATTTTCCTAATATTTTTATTTACTTTCAAAAAAAAAAATCTTTTTCTATAATCCAATAGGATTTGTTTTACCATTCGCCCAAATCAAATTTCCTATTGTACTGTTTTGAAAAGAAAAACTAAATAAATCTCATTCATGAAGATTGATCATCAAAAGATATCTTTTTCTTTAATAGGACAATACAACAAAAAAAAAACATATTTTTTTTTCTTTTTGAAAAAGGGTCCACTTGCTTCAATTATTTCAAATAAAAAAAATTTTTCTCATATAAAAGTTCGAATAAAATATTATAAAAATCATACCTACATCCTTTTTTGAACTAAATAAAATTTATTTACTTTTTTATTTCAATATTTTTTTATGTAAGATAAAGTTTTGTTTTTTCCTTTTCATTTCTTTTTTTTTTGTTTGCTTGACTGATGATTTACTTTTTTTAACAGGCTATTTTTTTTATAAATTTATTTTATTGGGTTTATCGCTTTAAATGTCATTTTAAGTAAAAATGAAATAAAAAAAAAAAAAAGAAAATATTAAATCTTATATACAGTAAATAAATATCACAGATGTTTCATATTTATTTATGAAAATTTTTCAACAGACCAATGTGAAAAAAAATTTCACAATATGTTTTTTTTTATATAAATCACAGAAGAATTTCTATTAAAAATTACATTTTTGCACGAATTAAATTTTTATCGCAGTTTTTGTTTTTTATTTTTTTCTCACAATATGGAAATTAATCTAAAAAAATTATTATTTTTTATTACAATTATAGGTACATATATGTAACAACTCTTTACTTAGGAGGAGAAAAAAAAAATTATTTTTGAATCTTATAAGATTACAAAATGCAATATATGGTACATATATTCGTAAATACGAGTACGTTACTTATCTGAACTTATTTCTCATATTTTAAAGAAAAATTTGAAATTCAATTGGTAATTTTTTTCTACTGTAGTATTTAGTACGAGTAATGAATGAAAACAATTACGTAAAAAAAGTTCATATTATTGACCTCGTTATGTAATAATTCATAAAAAAAAAAAGAAATTTAAAAAAAAAAAAAACAAATAACATGAAATCAAGAAAACTCATAAATTTTATTAATATTTGATAAAAATTTTTTAATTATAAAAAATTATATGTTTGAAAATTGTGTGGGTACGTCATATGTAGATAAAGATTGCATTCTATCGACTAAAACTGATGAATTAATGATAATTATCCGCGCGTGTATACTTATAATGATGATTAAGTTTAAATATGTTAAAGTCAATTAGTCAGCTACTATATAGCCTATCACATGTTTGATAAAATTGTTTGTTTTTTTTTTTTAAAAGAATTTATTCAGTATATAAATATGTAATCAATTCAAGTGTACAATCGTTTCAATCAAAAAAAAAGACAGAAAAAAGATTTTTAGCGAAATTTTTTGTAAAATTTGTTCATCCATTCGAGATTAAAAGAACCCCAATTTGCAAGTCGTGTAATGATCTTTTATTATTATCAATTAGTAGCAAAAAGCAAACTTTAATACATATATGTACTACATAAGACCCAAAAATGAGTATTTAAAACCAGAATTTTCGGAACTATAGAAAATGAATATTAATGATTTTTCGATTGGAAATTTTTGACTTCTGGAGTGACTGGAATACAGTGTTGAATTAAGCTTTGTCCATTGTACTCTGTTAGAAGAAATACTGATGTTATTCAGTAATCAAATTAGCTTATTCTTCAATTCAAACAATTTTTATTAAAAGCATCCGAGCAAACGAACTTAGTTTATTGATTATTATTTAAAAAATTTTCTAAGAGGACCATAAACTTATAAAAATCTAATGAATATGAGAAAAATTAAGCAACAAACTTTACGGCTTTCTAAAAATGTCGAAAACAATAAAAGGACTTTAAAATTGCACTCTTTAAAAGCAATATTTTTTTAAGAACGTTCCTTATTTACTTTCATGCAGAAAAAACCTCATACCGTGTTTTAAAAAATAATGTTGAAAAAAAAAAAAAAACAATAAATTTCTTCTAAAAATTCCAATTTAAATGCTTCAAAGTTCAAAAATATTAGATAAAATATAATAACAGCAAAAAGTATCTTTAAATTCTAGATCAAACATACTTAAAACAAATACTATAAAAATTTCATATGCAGAAAAACCATTAAATTATAAAACATTAATAAACATTAAGTAAAATGTATCTTCTTCGAAAAATATAACATACTTAATTTTGTTTTAAATGTGACAAATTTTATCAAAGTTTGAAGCACAAGGACTCATAGTTTTGAATTTTATTTTATTTTCTCTGTTTTTTAAATCTCAAAATATATGTAGTTGAAACTTTATTATCTTGAAATAAAAAATATAAAAAAAAGAAAGGAAAATCTATTCCCATATAGTCATACACACATATAGATATTGCATTATAATAAAAGTTTCATATTCAAGGAATATAATTACATTAAAGGATAATTTCTGTTTGAATTTATGCTTATAGCAATATTAAAAACTTTTCTGAAAAAATCTTGATAGAAACTTCTCTTTATTTATTTATTTTTTTTTTAGTTAATGTATCTTTGTTGTTTTTCTTTTATAAACTCATGTTTTTCATATGATTTCGGAATTTCAGAGAAGATACTTTTATAAAACTTTAATTTTTGGTACAAAAAAAAAAAAAAATACAAAACGAAGATATTATATTTCTGTTGTATCTGTAGATTCATATTATATCTACAACAATACACATATTTAATGATTTTTCATTTAAAAGATAAAATATATTTATATAACACATGTCGAATATATACATTATACATAAATCATATATGGTACATATGAAAATGTTTTTTATAAACAAAATTTTAATTTTAACTTTTTTTGAACAGTGAAAATTCCAGATGAAATATTTTGTTGTGTTTGGATTAATTTTCTGCAAAAAACGAAAAAAAAAAAAAAAAAAAAAACAGAATAATGAAAATACTTATAAAATTTCAAATTTTTAGATACTACAACAGACACACAAACAAAGGAATTGTGAAAATTATAAATACTTTTCAATCAACATTAAATTTTATACATATCATGTATGTACATACATGTGATCTTCAGTAATATATGGAGTCAAATAATTTTCAATGATGGATTACATTTTGGTGATATGTGAAGAAGTCACACAAAGATATTATAATTATTCAAATATAACTCTATTTAGTTGTTTTATATTCATTTTCATTTCGTTTGAAGTAATAAGAATTTACAAGAAAATTTCATTTTAGCTTTGCATTGTCATCATAATTATTAACAATGGCATAAGAAGAAGAAGGAATAGCAGAAGAAGAAGAAGTATAAATGAAGATGAGTAAAAGTCCTTTTTAGTCCTGTTTAACATTTTTTATGTATGTACATATTTTGGTAGAAGGGTTTAATGTCAATTCCTATAAAACTCACACTGAATATTTAATGATCCTTCTGTATTTATTATTGTATGTATGTATACAAGTATATTTTAAAATTTTAGACACATTAATCCTTTTTACATGTCATGACCTGTACAATATCTAACATTTCTACTTCTGTCTCATTAGATTTCTAGACTGATGCTGCGAAGTGTATAGAATCATTTATGAACGAACATTGAAAATACATAAACATGAAGAATAATTTTCATTTCAATTCTATATCAAAACATGAACCTGATTTTAGGGTTAACATATTTCATATACATGTATGTAAAAAGTCATATAAAAATATCCTTAAACACGATATACATACATATATAAAATGTTTTATACATCACATGAATTAAATATGTGAATATCACCATTTACATATCAGTTCTACTTATTCTTCCGTTTATATTTTGTTTGTTTGTTGTTGGTGTTTTTTACATTCTTTTTTTATCTCATCTCACTGAATCATCCTTGCATGGTACATGTAACGGTTCGAAGGTTTATGAACGAGTTGACTAAGGATAATGATACTTAAATGTTGGCATAGTTCCAATTTCATGCTTCCTACTTCCCTTTGCTCTACATAATACGTATGTACATGATGAAAATAAGATACATTTTGTTACCAGTGAATGACATCAGCATAGAAGTGAACCGTCCAATACACATAAAACAGGCGTAAACAAAAAACGGAGTAAAAATAAAAGATACAATTGCCAAAAATATCTGATTTTTGTTGCATATATATGTATAAGTATATTCAAAAATGATAATAGTCGTTGAAATTAATATAAAATTGCTCCAAAGTACTGTCTACAGGATAAGGTTAAGAAAAAAATAAAAAGTAGAATAACAAAAAGATTGACAAATAAAAAAAAAACCAATATGAAATAAAAATAATCAAAATAAAAGTGCTTTTTATACTTTTTTCTAAGATGGAATAAAACATCGATCTAAAAAGAATACAATTGGATAACTAATCCAATTTAGGATATATTTTTTTATTATTGGCTGAATTTTATAAGTATAAGTCAAGATATCCTCTTTCTTTTGAATTTATTTTTCTGTAGTATTTTTTTTTTATTCCTTTTTGGACTACATTTAGTCTAAAACGATTTACTTATTGTACACATATGTGAAATAGAAGAAAAAATCTCATACAAAAATACGAAAATAGAACATCAATTTCTTAGAAACATTTTATTCTTAAAAAGACAAGAAAACAAGAGAAAAAAAAACATAAGAACATCATAAAAGAAACCGGATGGCGACATTAGGTTAGTCTGTAATTGTACATATGTGAACACTCCTGCTACTTAGAAAAATTTTTAAAAACTTTTGGAGCATGAAAGATAAAAAATAAATGTATACAATTATTATGTTTTAGAATTTTTATTTATGATATAAAAATTATACCAAAATTGGCTACAGGTGGAAATTTTTTTTATAAAAGAAAATATTATGTTCTTTATATAATTGTGTACGGTAAAATGGGGTGTCTTTTTTCTGGCTTTTTTTCTCTCAAAAGGATCGTAAAGTACTCATAATATTAGACTCTACACAGTTACATGAATTTTGACTTTTTGAGGTAAGGAATTAAGTTGCGTATACAATGGAATAGTAGTGTGAAATCACCGGAGTACATTTCCTTTTTTACAAATTTACACTCAGATACTGATGGAGTTTTTCTGCGAGCATGGGGTTCGTCAAAGTCAAAGCGTTAAATGAAAAAAATTCTTAATCTGACTTTGGAAATATTCAAAGTTTCTAAAGTTAACTTCTGAAAATACTTAATACATGCTATTGAACTATTTTCCACGTCTGATTAATCCTGAATTCTGATTTATTTTGAATCAACCAACCATAATCAGTGAAAAATATAGGGAATTCCTGTGATTTAGGCTTCACAAATTTCAAAAAATGTCTCTAAATTTATCCTACCTACACCACACTAAAAGTCTGAAACTAACAAGAATCAATTTCGTTATTTTTTTTTGGTACATATTAAAAAATGCACATTTGTTCTCTAAAATGATATACAAGGGCCCCTGACAAAGGATCATCTTGTATCGATTCAAAATCTTCTGTTGTCTTGTAGGTTAAAATTTTAATCCTAGAAGATCAACCACTAAATTCCTGTTTATATAATAAAAATCTTATAAGTCTTGTCATGATTGAAAACACATTTTCAAAAACAAAATAATTTCTTTCATTTCTCACGCTTAAAACCCAGATGTGAAATTTTGTTTTGTACAGAAAGAATTTTTCGAAGCAACTAAACTGTTCGTGATTCAATGGCATTTTTCCCTCAGCATGATAAAAAAAAAAGTGCTTAAATTACACATAAAAATTTATCAATAATTTTACTTACATAAAATTATTTTTTCCATTGTTTACTTTGCATATCACATTTTAATGAGCTTCAATATGCTAATTAACCGTTATAATATCTATTTTATCAAAACAGATTGACAAAGTAGAAAATATATAGTTACTTTGCGTATTATTCTTGTTTTTATTTTACTTCATAATTCTTTATAAGTATGAAATAGTTTAAGCATGAACCGATAAAATGATACTAAATTTTCAAGTGTAAAATATTTTCCGGCTTTTACGTTAATCGGATTTGAAAAAAATACTATTTTGTTTGACTTTTTACCAGTTTACATTGTGTTTATAGAAATATTTATGTTATTTTTTACATGTGAAAAGTAAGCTGCTTAGTAAGAATTTCTTTTTTTTTTTTAATTTTCCAATGATTTTCATGTAATAATTGTAATATAATCGAACTTAATACATTTAATCGCTACGACTAGAATTTACATATGTAGACAAAAACTTGTATGAATTTTAAGAATTTTATTATTTTAATTTTTAGTACACTCACCAAATTGTTCTGCAAATAAGTGTTTTTTTTTTTTTTTTGAATTTTTTTTTTCTAATTTAAAATAAACTTTCCAATACATATTAAAAATGTATCTTTTTTTTTCGCTTACCTGAAAAAGAAAAAAAGAAAATTAGAAAAAAAAATTTTTTTTTTCCATTCATTAGAAAAAACTTTGTGATTATTTTCATTTTCATACATAAATAAAAAAATCATTATCCTGCTTTCTCATATATGAAAAAAAAAGCTCTCATTCACACAATATACCTACAGTATAAATTTAAAAAAGTAAACAAGTAAACAAAAAACTATACATAGTCGCGCTTTTCAAGGATAATTACTTCCGTTTTCCGTTGAGGATATGTAGTCTTTTACATTTATAAAATGAAAACAAAAACAAAAAATTTCAATAAAAAAGAAATAGTTTTTCTTTCAACATCACCATCCTTAAAGTTTTTCTTTTCTTGTCTTTCATTTCTTTTTTTTTTTCATTTTTGTTTTCTTTTCATGCTGAATAATAGGATTCCTTAATGTACTCTGTTTCTTTTATTTTATTTTAAAAATCATTCTGTATTAATACATATGAAGCAACAGTTTCTAGACTGATATTAAATACAAAAACAAAAGGAAGGAAAGAAGGAAAAAAAAAAAATAGATACATAAAATTGAGAAAAATTTTACAAAAAAAAATGAAAATAAGTCGGATTACTATTAAGCGAAAATAACCATGAAGACATTGCACTGTTCCTGCATAGAATTCTGTACAAAATGTATAAAAATTCATTAGGATAAAAAGGACGATGCATGTTAGGTAGCAATTGTATAAAAAGATACTTTAGCCTCAATGTAATTTGAAACTATGTATTTTGTAAATGAGGGAAAATAATATCAAACATGAAAAGAAGGATGAATATCAGAATCGGCGAAAAAAAAACAGTAATGTCTAAGAATTCACTTATGTATAAATCCTAAAAGGTAAAGTTTGGTGTTGGTATACCATGTTGTGAACTTCAAGAAAAATAAGACAAGTTGTGAACTTTGCAGTATTTTGTATCTTATGTTTCAAGATTTACGTGGTACATGAATTTATTTCTTTTGTTCTTGATTTTTAGTCCTGTGAACACCAACTAATCAAGGATTATTGTTACCCTATAATTACATTGGGGCCTCTTTTGAATATGTAAAATGTAATTGATCATTTGAATCGTCATTTTTTGTTGTTTTTTACTGTTTCTGTTTTTTTTTTGTTGTTGCTTTATTAGAAATTTTAAAATAAAATGTAAGGATGATTCTTACATTTTCAATTTATTTAAGTGTTGCTCTAGTTGATGTACAGGGTTCTTAATATTTATGTCTTGACTGGCGTGCAGCTACCAAAATGATAACAGATTTTCTTCTCGGCATGAAAATGCCTTATAAATTTTATACATACATATTCCTTTTGGCATTGCCTAACACAACAAAGTATACATGATTACCGCAAGGTGTGAAGGAACAAAAATAAAAAAGTTTAGTTTTATTCTTTTTTATTTGTTTTGACGTTAGTTCATTTTATTTCATTTCCTAGGAAAAAAAATGAAAATTTAATGTCGCAATTCAAAGTGGTTTCATTTCTGTTAAGCTTCAAACAGACGAAAACATTTTAATGGAACATGAAAAAAAAATTGGTAGTTGGAAGAGTGGGTGTTAATGACATTCAAATGTTTGTGTATTTGTTTTCAGTACAAATAATAGAAATGGATAAGCAGCATCATAAGGACATTGCATAATGCATACTAAATGTAGATAACTATATGTAACAAAAAAGAGCCACAGACTGTCACGCATCTCAACTCGTCAGTCCTTAAATAATATACCACTCACAAAAGAGATAATGAGTGATGATGATGATGATGATGATGAGTCCTAAGAAATTTTATTGCCGTTTTTCATAATAATTTCTATCATTGTCAGTGTATGATGATGAATACAAAATGGTTGATTTTATTTGTAAAAGTCTGGGAATGAAAAACAAAAAAATTTTTTTTTATTCAGCAGCACTTGTCGCAAAATATTCTCTTTTTGTATTGTTTTTATTTTTATTTATTATTATTTTTTTTTTTTTTTGCTTTCGTCGATGAAAAGAGAGTGGTTTATGGACTTTGTTTTGTTATTAAGGGTGAATGTACGTAAAACAGCTGACATGTTGTTTCACATCATTTAGCTTTTTTTCCTCTTCGTAATTGCGTGAATAAAATGACATTTCAGACGTTAAAGTAAAATTGCAGTGAAATGAAATTCATACTAAAAAAAGGTGAAAGGAGGACCTTGATTAATATTTTTTATGACACACCATTCTCATGTCAAAAAAAAAAAAAAACAAAAAAAAAACAAAAGCTACTATACTGCACCCGCCGACCAATTTATTAAAATATTCAATAAAATAAATTTTTTTGAAATGCACATTTTTTATTGTCATCATAAGTGAGTTCAACTTTTTTTTTTTTTGTTTTTAATTTTTTCTTTGTGATTGAAACATGACGGATTAATAATTTTTATTGTTGAAATTCTGAATGGTTTTTCCCCCTTTTTTTTTTTTGTTTTTTACTTTAAATAGTTATTTACTTCCCTTAAGTGTTAACCGTGATTAACCTAAGCTGATATTTCAAGCAAAAAAAAAAAAAAAAAAAATCTCGAAATAATTTGTTACTATCCAGAACATGTATCGTGTATCCGTTTAAAATATTTCATTTTGATAACTTAAATAAATTATTGGTTAATTTTAATTTAGTTGGACACATCTCTATTTAAGTCCCTAATAAATAATCAACATTTCAAATAATTTGATTGTGTAAAATTACATTTTATTCACGCTTTTCAGACTTAATTTTATATACAAAACAGAAAAAACTACAAAAAAACAAAAAAAAAAAAAATTCATTGCATACACAAAAAGCTACACACACACAATTTCATTCATTTATACACATACTTCCGTTTTAAATTATTGAAATAATGCCGGATGTGTGCATTGAACTTTTTTTCATGTATTGCACTAAAAAAAAAAAAAAAACTAATAATAATAAAAATAAAAAAGAGAAAAATGTGAAAGATTGGAATTGATGAGGAATATTTATATGCAACGATGAATTGATGATAATAATGATTTGTCTGATGTTATAAATCAGAGGGTGGATGAACGTTGCCGCTATCGTAAATAAAATGTATACATACTTTTTTTTTTTCTTTTGAACTCTGAAGTAACATTAAATTGAAAAGAACTTGACAAATTAACAAGTGTACAAGTGCAATAGAGCTTTTTTTGTTTCTGTTTTATATTGTATTTTTTTTCACATACAATAAATCTAATCAATTTCTTTCCTTTCTCTTTAACTTTTTTTTTATATTTTAGTTCTTTTTTTGTTTTTTTTTGTCTTCAGATACAATTATGCATTATCAACGATTTCTTTAAAAATTCAAGTACATATCATTATTGTTTAAAAATTCATGAATAAATTATTAAAAATTCAAGCCTAAGCGACAATAAAAACACAATAAATCAGGAAGGGAGTTGAAGAAAAAAAAAAATCAATTTTCAATCATAAGATTAAATTCAATATAAACTTTATTCAATTTTCTCTGATTATATTCACTTTTTAAACGACACATAAATCTTTTCTTTACAAAAAATAAAAAATAAATTTTCTACTATAGATAAATTACCTGAGTCCTTTTATCGAAGACAACAAGTTAGCTTTAGGTAATAAGAAATCATTTTTACTAGATGTACTTAAATTGGAATTGAGTAGCTAATTTAAAATATTAACCTTTGTCATTAAAAATGCAAGATTTAAAAAAAATATATATATTACCATTTTGTTGGTATTATGCGATTTTCTATCATTTTTGAAAAACAACTATAAAAAAATACACTGATGGTAATAATATCTTCCTTGCATAAAGTCATTCCCTCTTCCAACTTTTCTTCCTTTTTTTTTATAATAAACCCATTTTGTTATTCGTCTACTTTCTTTTGTTCTATTCTGCTTTATAGAAATTATTTAGCATTTTTTGATGCAATAGACTTTTTTTTTGTTGTTTGTTGTCTACTTTTCTTGAAGGGTAAAAAATTTTTTTTTTATTTTATTTTGATTTTCTAACTTAAAACCACTTTCACATCATCTGTCTTTCATCATCATCATCATCCCCCATTAGTCAATAGCTGGGAGGGTATGTATACATACATACATATATATGTAGTAGGAGAAAGTAGAAATAAAAGTTTGAAGTATACTTTTACATTTTCGAGGGTGGAGATAATTAAATTTTTTTCTATTCTTTACATTTTCATTTTTGGTATTTTAATTTTACTTTCTAAATGAAAAAAAAGGAAGGAAAAAAAAAACTCTGTTTTTCTGTATGTACTTGTTATATGATTCCTGCAATAATTTTGTAAAAGTCTGACTGTGCGGACTTGATTTTCAAGGTCTTTTATGAATAGAAATGTAACTTTTACTGTCTATTTTTTTGTTTATTTACTATAAACGAAAATTGTAGTGAAATTTGAAACTAATAAGGAAAAAATAAAAATAAAAAAAAGGGAGATTAGATTTAATGTAAAAAGTTGTAAGTTTTAAGGTATATAGAAAAATACACTTTCTTTGCAAAAGGAAAAATGAAAGTATCTTTTTGAATTTATGACTGTTGTATACGAGTATGCCATAGTCACAACAACAATAAGATCAAAATAATATGGTGAAGAAAAAAGAAAATCGACAAGATTGTAATTTATCTTGATAAAATCTTTTTATAGTAAATGGAATTTTTTTTTAATAAAATAGAATAGAATAAAGAATGTCTAACAAATTCCCAAATTCTTAATAAAAATCTTATCGATTGTATAGTAGTGCTTTTACTTTTTATCGAATTTCCTATAACTGATAGAAAATAAAGAGTTCTAATGCAAGGATTGTGATAATCCTTTTTAATCTAATTCAAAAAAAAAAAAAATAAAATTGAAAAAATAAACTGTAGAAGAAAAAAATCAAAAGTGATGTATCTTTTATTGTCATTGCAGACCAGGAAAGTTTTTTTAAAACCTATATTTAAGACACCATTCCAATATTTACAAAAAAAAAAAAGTAAGCTATTTAAAGAAAAAAAAATTACCTATAATAAAACGTCACAAACAGACAAATATTTTTTTTTCTTTTTTGCAAAAAAATAAAATAAAAGTAAAAGGCACATAAGTAATTGTTTTGTTTTCTCATTGCTTCCCAACTTTTTTTTTTTTTTTTCAAATAATAATTAAAATTTTTCTAGCCCATTTCAATCTTCTTAATTGGCATTTTTATAATCATTTAATTGTAATACCTTTTTTATACTTTCAATTTCCGTTTAAAAAAGGAAACATGTTTTTTTTTTCTTGCTTATTAAAAATGAAAAAAATGAAAATAATTTATAATGTCAATATAAGAGAAGAAAAAAAAAATTGAATAAAAAAGAAAAAAATAAACAGAAAACAAAAATAAAAACTAGGGAAATTCAAAATATTGGAGATAAATGGAATGAGAAAAAAATAAACCTGTAATAGAAATTTATTTTGCAGGGTTGTAATAAAAGAAAAATGAAAATGTTTAAAAAAAAATTTAGCGGAAAAATTTTGCGTTTAAACATCTCGAAAAAAAAAAATTTGTCAAAAATGGAAAAAAGCAGTTAGACAAAAAATTTTCCAAAGAAAAAGGAAACATAAATTTAAAATCCATTTCAAGTATATGTACTGTACACTTTGTAAAAATGTTTAATCAAGAGAAAGGGTTTTCTGTTATTTTCATGGATTCTTTGTTTTAGTTAATGTGAAAGGGAGAATTAAATGTTGTTTTTTTTTTGTGTAGACAGTATTTTTTTTGTATTTTTAAATCAGTATTATTTAAAATTCAAAAAAAAAAAAAAAAAGAGAAAATTATAAAGAATGGATTGCATTTTAAAGGGTTTAATCAAAGATTTTTTTTTTGCAATGACACCAAAGTATGTGTAAACTCATAAAAACAATATATCCTTAAGGATAAGAACTTAATAAATTCAATGGTATAACTTGAAATGTTTATTTTTTGTTTTATTTTGTAAATTTAAAATTTCGCTTTTCTTTTTTGTTTAACAAAAAAAAATTTACATTTTTTTTTCTTGTAACTGTCAATTAAGTCTGAAAAATATGTTGAAACCGTCAAATAAAGCATAAACGTAAATATTTGTTCATGAGTTACATTAAGTGTTAAATTGTCAAAATTCATTATTTGTAAAAAGGATGTTATCCTGTTGTCTGTTCATTAGCTTGTATATGGAATATATTCATTTTTTTTTTAATCCCTCGTAATTTATGTTAGACCGGCGGATTAAAAAGCAAAAAGTGAAAAAGAGCCATTTAAATCATGAAAATTAAAAAAAAAAAATAATATATATAGATATGTATGTCAAAATTTGTTAATTAAAACAACTTTTTTTCTTTCTAACATTTTAATTATAAATTTAATTTATTCGAGTGTGATAAGCGTTTTTGAATTTCCGATTAAAATTGATGCAACGATTTAAATTGTCTAAATGATTTAAAAAATCATTCGATTCTTATCTAATAATAATGTAACATAAAATAAATTGATTTTAAATGATTTTCATATAATCAATATGTTTATACGTGTGTATCTTACTCACGTGTGTATCATGTAGTAATAGTAACTAAATGAATTTGTTGTTGCTTTTTTTTCCTTGTTTAACTGAGAAGAATTGATAATAATGATAATATGTAAAAGTACATCGACCGCAATTATGTCATTTAAAAAATTTTATAAAAATTTATATTGAAGTGTGTATGTTTCAATCACGTTGATACATTGTAAGGAAATAACATGTTTTTTTTTGCTGATTGATTTCTGACATATGTATGTACATAACTTTATTACACATATGATTCATTAAATCTTACAGTCATCAACAATAAACAAGAAAAAAAAACAATTACAATGTAAAAAGAGAAGAAAAAATAAAATATTATTTACATCTTCATACAATTATTGTCATTGCATGTAGTAAAACATTAAACGAAGATAAGTAGTTACTTATATTACACATATGATATATTAGATGGTACGTAACTTTAATAACTCATCCAAATAAGGAAATTAATTCTTTTAATGTCCCCAATCTTCCGGTAAAGTATTATAAAGTCATACAATGTACCTATTAGCTTTTAAAAAAAAAAAAATACAAGAATATCTCTAAAAAGATACACATAACTGAAGAGGAATACAGGGTAAACAACACGAATGTATAGTTGCTATGCCACATAATACCATTATAACGTCATAATCATCATTATCATCATTCATTCAATTTTCAACATCATTTTTAATTTTATTCAATTATATGACTGAGTGAGTCGTCATCGGCATTTTGTCTACAACAAATAGATACACATAAGTATACTGTAGATACATATACATACATATAATATGTATGTACTCTAAATATGATTTTTCAATTGAAATTACGGTAAAAAAAAATTATTATAAAATAAAAAAATAAATACAACGAAGGGACAAATGAAAAAATAAAATAAAAAATATAAACAAAAGAAATGCTATTTAAGTTGTTTTTTTTTTTTTTTCTTTGGGTAAAAGATGTCATCACATCAAAACCATACATATAATTTCTTTTCCTCTCTCATAATCATAAATACGAACTGTTAATTCATTGGGTTTCAGTTTTTTTTTTGTTTTTGTTTTATTCATACGATGAGAGATCATTAAGATTCTATACACCTACTTCTTTATTTCTTTAAAGCTGTGGTCACATCCACAAACCGCTTAATAGTGCTTTTGAGAAAAATTTATTTGAATATTCGATTTTCAAAATAAAAAAGAACTAAAATGACTTAAGCTGCTATGTTTTTGATTCAAAACTTTTGAAAAAAGTAAGACACAACAACCCAATTTTGACAGAATAACAAAAAAAGTACTTCGAAGATCTAGGTGATATCAGCTAAGTTTTTGCTTATGTCGACTTAAGCGGTTTGTGAATGTGACCACAGAAATGATATTTTTAAAAAATATGTCACATACAAATTCATTTTAGGATGAATTCAAATGTTGGAGAATACTTTTATCGTTGGAATATGTAAACAAAAATGATTTTAAAGATATTAAGAGGGGAAAAAAAAAAATAAATAAATTGGACAGACCTCCAACTGAGTTTACTAAGATGGCGTATTTTGTGTTAATTATTAAATCAAATTGTTGATGAGTTAATTAAAACGGATTTAAAATTGATTCATTTTAATTGAAAAAGTATCAAAAAAAAAAAAAAAGAATTATTTTTATTAACCACTAAACCATTCATTACCCATTTAATTTTTTGAAATCAATTTTTTTAAATTGGAATTTTAAAAATGATACAGCATTTATTTTTAATTAATTTTTTTTAAATATTTGTACGAAAAAACTATTTGAAAATTCTTCAGTAAGAAAAAAGAAAATTAAATTACTTTCTCTGAAGTATAAACTATGAAGCTTATTTTTTACATAATTTAATTTCATTTATATTTTTTTTTGTCTAAATACCATGCATAAATTCTCTTTCACATTATAAGTTCATTGTAATTTTATAATGAAAAATTTAATTAATAAAAATATCTGAAATTTCATAAACTATAGTATAAAAATTAATTACTTGAAAGGATAAAAAATTATAAATTACAACAAAACAAGAGATAAACGGTAAAAAAGTTTGTATTGAAAAATTTTCATTTAACACTTTAAGCAAATTTTTTATGTTTTAAAATTTTATTTTCCATCTTTTCTTTTTTTTTTTTGTGGAAAATTAAAATTTCTGTTGATTTTATCTTATAAGATTTTTTTTTTTTTAATTTGCACAAACTATTTTTGAAATAAATTTTTACAATCTTTCCGTTGGCAAGGAAGAGAGTTTTGCAATGGGATACAAGTTACGAGATATTAATAAAAGAAAAAAAAAATTTCAGTATTCTTGATGTAAACTTTTTTATTGAAAAATATAGATATCTAGTTCCTTGATGTGAAAAAACCTTTAGGTGACTTAAGTTTATGTATCTGATATTGGAAATAAGTTCATGTTGATTTTTGTGTGACATTTCATGAACATACAAAAAAAAAAATTAAAGTTTCATGTAAGTTAAATCTGGATTTGCCTACTTTTGAGTTTTATTGCACACACATTTAGGTCATATAAAACATCAAATATTGTTTTTTAACATTTTATTATACACATTTTTTTGGCATTCAAAAATATCTAGGTTATAAAATAATTCAAAAAAAAATTATAAAAAAAAGAACATTTTTTGCAGAATTATATTGTTTCAATTCTACAAAAACTCTTTTTGTTTCTATAAAAATGAAAAAAAAAAAAAAAAAACAATCAGTTTTTGGTTAATTTTAAAAACTGCTTTTGATATTGATTTATATTTTGCTCAGATCAGAAGCAAAACGAAATCTAAAAAAAAAAAATGAATGCAAAAATGATGTAATGTATCGAAAAAAAAAAAATGCAAAAGTAATCATAACTTTTTTTTTTTTTTTTTTTGAAAATAAAAAATATGCATTTCACATATTTTTCAGGTTTTGTCCATTATAATTTTTTTTGTTTGATTACCTTTTGTTTCCCAAATTAAAAAAATTTTTTTTTTTTTTTTTTTTGCATTTTCATCCAACAAGCAAAATAAAAATATGAAAAAACTGAAAAAATCCAACACTAAAATGAAAAAAAAAAAAAAAAATCTTACGTAATGTATGAAAAATTGTGTACATATGTACATATGTATATGAAAAAATGTGATAAATTATCACTTTAAATGAATATTGTACATTGAAAAGAGAAAATTTATAGAAAGCATCAACACATCCCGCAAATTAATTGTATCATAACTATTTCAGGAAAACATTGTCATTTATTGTCGTAGTTTTTTTTTTTTTTTGCTTTTGTGTTGTTTATTTAATTGAGTACAATATGCAATTTAATTGTAAAAAAAAAAATATTGTAAATTGTTATTTACTGAATTGTTGTAGACTCTTTTAAATTTTAAAAAATTACAATATTGTATTCAAAATTATTTACACATGAAGTGGCACAACGACTAAAGAAAAAAAAAATAATAATAATAATAACAGAAAAAAGATTGTATAGTCTTTAATTAAACAATTATTCTAAATGACTTGACTTATTTAATTATTTCATAATATTTTGCAAGTGTATTTACATATTTTTATCTTTTTTTTTTTTTTTTTTTTTTGAAAAGAAAAAACTATGTATAGAAAATGTAAAAGAAAATTCAAAAGTTGATTCACCTGTTATTTTAGATAAGTTAGGTAATTAAATACATAATTTAAAATGCTTAAAAAAGAAGAAAAAAAAACACTAAAAAGTTTAATGATTCTGAATTTTTGTAGAACAAATAATAGAAGCTAAAAATTTGCTTACACAAATTCATAAATATTGCTAACGCTTGACAATTTAATTAAGTATCCAAATGGAACCCAAAAATGTTTCCACTTTGAAAAAAAAAAGTATCTAAAATTAATAAAATCGATTTTCTTGTCAGAATAAGACGTATCTATGTGGATAAAATTGAATATATTTGGCAGCCTAATAGCCAAGCCTGAAAAGTTCCTTTGAATTTTGCACCCATACATTCTTAAATGACAAGAAAAAATATCTTTGCAAAAAAATTATTGGATTCTCAATTTAAAAAGATTCCTGATTTAGCTAAATGCTTTTTCTTATAGAACCTCAATCATGAATGTATAGAATTATTTTCTATAAATATAAATTTTTTAAAAATAAATATCACAGGATAATTGAGGGATATTAGTAACTATATAAATTCAATTCTATATGACAAAACCGAGAGTTCAGTAGGTACATGTATCATAAACGGCAACAACATCCAAATTCTAAACACCACTGTAAATCATTCATTTTTTAACATAGAGTAATGAGTAACATGACACATAATAATTCACGAGAAAGAATGATGAACACATTGATGAACATTCAAAGTTTCATTCAAATAAATAAAATTACGAAATAACAAAAAAAGAGATAAAACACAATATTTGAATGAAACATTAATTATTTTGATAGATTAATTAATTTTGTAATTTTTCATTATTTCTAATTATAAAAAAATACAATTTATTCTCTATTCAGTAAAAAATAGATACACAACAGAATAAAAAAAAGATATATTTCCTTCCTTTCCTAAGAAAATGACTATATCAAATAATTTTGCGGATAAAAAATACGCAAACACTTTACAATCATCTATCGTGAAAATGAAAACGAAATTTCTCCTCGAAGAGATTCGCAAGCATTTTACAAAATTTTTTAATTCATTTTTTCGGTTTTTTTTTTTTTTTGAAAGATAAAATCTCCATTCTCAATTATAATACAAATCGTCAGGTTTGCTGGGTAACTGCCCACACATTGTATTGTTGTTTATTTAATTTCCAAACAAGTAATTTTTATAGTTTTTTATTGATCGTATCTGAAATGCTATGCATTCGTTTTTCTTATTGCAATAAAATTTATTTTTAACCATCAAAAAGTTTGTTAACATCAAACTTACAGCAACAAAAAATAAAGTGATTTTTATTCATTCATATTTTTTTACATCCTCTGTAAACGTAAACCCATAACATTACTTATCTTTGATTGTTCACATTACAAAATTTGTGCAATCATTTTCGAATATACTCCAACGCACACAGAGAAAAATATATTTACTACAAGTATCTTTTTTCAACTATACTTCCGAAAATGCATCGTTAAGCTTTCAGAGTTTTTTACTCGAATTTTCTTTTTTATCTTTGAAACGAGAAAAACTTTTGAAATTTAAAAAAAAAAAACTAATGTAAATAGAATAAAAATTCCTGGAGCCAAGCAAAAATTAATCCAACAGAAAAAAATTTGAATTTAATCTTCCAGGACATGATACATAGCCTCCACAAAATGTCCGTTCAATTGAAGCAGAACAAAACATCAATAATTTTTTCTCAAATAAATAAAATCAATACAGATGAGGAAAAGCAATGAATATTTTTAAGGATTTAGGCAATTTTAAAGCAGCTGCTTGATATCCCAGAGTATCCATATTACAGGATAGTAAGTGTATAAGTTCGTCTAAATACTAAAAATTTACTGATTGTTTCAATTTTACAGGCGGCTGAATTCTTGAACAATGGCTATATTTTAAAAGTAAAATTTACCATCAGACCAGATTTGAAGACAAAAACAAAACGTTACCAACTAAAATGAAATTACGGTTTAGATGCTTTTAAAAACAATCTATTGCACAAAGTATGTACTTGTCTTGTATTTCTGAGCTTGACTAAAATATTGCTTTTACATTTCCTAAAGCCTCCTTTATCTACACTTTCTCTGTATATTCAAGGAAATTTGTGTTTTCATTTCATCCTGACTAATCTTTATCCTTCTTTTATTATTTTTTAAAAAAAATCCTTTTTGCTTTTACAAACACAAGCAGACATTACCGGCTAACCCAAAGGATATTATGTTGTTTTTTCTTTGTAGTTGTGTATAAAAACCGAAAAAAAAAGAAACAAAAATTAATCAGTCCTTCAGCTTTAAAAAAAAAAATAAATTCTGTTTGAAAAATGAAAGAGACTTTCTATTTGTATGCGGACGGTAAAAAAATAATGAAAATAGAAATGGAGCTTAGTTTGCACTTTTACTATCTGCCGACTAACGATTAATTAGAAAGGATATTATGGAAATGCATAATGCGGTGGTTAGCTTAATATATTTTGATGCGGTATTTAATTTAATTGTCATTATCGCGTACAAACACAATTCACTGCAGTATCGAAAATTTATGGTTAATCGTAAAACTAATTTGACTTTTAAATTTTTACACCATCTACTATTTAAAATGTAAAAAAAAAAAAATAAATAAGGAGAAAATTTTTTTTATTTAACATCAAACGGTTAATGGGGATCATTTGAAAAGAGTTGGGAGAACATTTTTAATGAAAATTGTTTATATGTAAACATCAATCATCATAAGAAAATCCCTTCCTTGAAAACTAAATTCTTTGTTTTACTTCAATTGGAAATTACATACATATTTTTTTTTTTAAATTTATTTTATAGACATGTGTGTTTTCACTTTCTTAATTTTCATTTTAATATGATGCTGATGTCCATAAAAAAAAAACTAAACTATTTTCCGCTTTTCTAATTTCAACATCTGTTTTACTTCCGTTGTCATATGTAAAAGTCACATATGTTTAAGATTACAATTCAATCTAACATTTCTTATGAAGTAACCATGAAGAAAAAAAAAGAAAAAAGGAAAAGAAAAAGTAGCATGAATCAATCATTATTTAAATTCTTTAATTTCATGCACTTACTAATACGAAAATTTATTTTTTTCTACTTTGTTTTTTCTCATATTCTTTTTAAATTGTATGGTATTTTTTGTTATACTCGTAGATATGTGTTTAAGTGTTTCAATATTTCAATACATTGGACACATTTTGTAGCTATATAGTCCTACAAAAAAAAAATGAAGCTTAGACCAAAGAAAAAAAAAAAAAAGATTTTCAATAAGAATACGAAGATCCTCAATTTCAGACGTACATTTACTTTATCGCATTTCTTTTTGTATCTATAATAGACGAAATTCTTGAAAATCTTCACTTTCACTTTAAAATTATAACCAGCATATAACACACATTGCAGCCGTTAGCTGTACATATTTATTTAAAAAAAAAAAAAAAAATGCTGATTATACAGTTGGCATTATAGTGACACAAAGTGCATACATATATGTACATATGTAGTATGCGTTAATCGTTGGCAACTAATATAAAAATTAACTAGACATTGAAGTCATTTTCAGATATTTTTTTTTTTTATTTGTGTTTTGCTTCGAATTCAAAAAACATAAAATCACAGAAAAACAAAAATTTCTTTTTAAAAAAATTTTTCCCAGAAATTTGCACATTTTAAATTCTGTCATGCTAAATAAAATACAAAAAATTCATATCCTTAACAAAGGAATTTTAATGCAAAAAAAAAAAAAAAAAAATTCTTATTTTTAAGTTTTTTTGTATGTTCTTTTTCGTTCATTTCAAATAAATCTAAGAATACGTATCATGTATCATTGGCGACATAGATGAGGCGTTGAGTGCTACTTAGACGGTATAAAAAAAAAGTGCAATAAGATTACTATATCAATTGAATATGTGATAAAATATGAAGAAAAAAACCAACAACAACAACAACAAAATACTATAAACTTAATACACGAGTAGTATATAAAAATTATAAATTATTATGTACATTACAGATTTAACTGCACAGATACTTTAGTATGTATAGTTTTGTTTTTCTATAGCTACAGCATCATGCTTTGCATTAACATACTTACATAACATAGTTTTTTTTTGCTGTTTTTTTGGCATAACATAGTCCATGTGCAACTTGGCAACTATTTGAAGAAAACATTGAAATACATCTTGCAATGTTGTAGATACTATATAGTATCTACATTTACTAAGTATAATCAAAAGTGAAGTAATTGTAATGCAATATAAAACGTTTCATACACTCATATATTCTCATATTAAAGTATTAATAAAATGTTTGCAATACGATGATAGTAAACAGTATTAGTGATTTATTGAGACGAGAATATAATCTTTCAAATTTCAAATGCAAGTTGAAGATAAAATACCATATGAAAGAAGAAAAAAAAAAATGAAGCATAAAAACAAAACTTAAGAATTTCAAAATGAGGCCATTATAAGATACACAAGATCGTGGGAAATTTTCATGAATAGATCCGGAAAATTTATGTTAAGAGAAAAACTAAATAAGAATTTTTTTTTTCTTTCTAAAAAAAAATTCTTCAGGTAAATAAAAAATGATATTCAATTGGTTTATTGGAAAATGCTTGAAAAGTATTGAATTAAGATGGTTTATAGGTGGCATACCTTCATTTTGAATGAGATTACTATGAATGAATTTATTTTGATGTGGATTAAAGTAAATTGTGTAGAAAATCTTATACAAAAATGTAAGAAAGAAAAAAATTGCAACATTTTGTTTTTTACACCTTAATAAACAATTATGAAAAATATATTTTCAATGAATGGTTTTCTCCACGATTTAGCTCATTAAATAAAGTAAACACGAAACGAATTCTTTTTTTTTTTAATTTATTTTTTCAGTTTTTTCATTTAAGAAAAAAAAAATAAATACATATTTTATTTTCTATTTAAGAAACAGTTATTCATTGAAAAAAAATCTACCGAATCGACATGATACTTATACGGATTTCAATTGATGTGAAATTATAATCATATACAAAGGCCCTAGGGTCAAATTAGAAGAAAATTTTAAAATGAGATTTTATTGAATCGACACGATAGCAAGTTCTGAATTCTTCATTGAACAGAACTAATTATGTATGGAGAAAAATAAGCCAACACAAAAAAGATCAAAATCACTCGTTAAATGTGGTAAAATATAATAAATATGCTAAATTTCACCCTTATTGAAAATATTAAAAATTTCAAGTATTTCATAACAAACGACGTATCCTTGAATATTTTTCGATTCATTTTGTTCAAATTGAATTTAGGCATACTCCGTTTTTTTTTTTTTATTATTGCTTTTTTTATTTATTTTGAAATTTTATTTTATTTAGCCTGAAGCCTATTCGAATTACTATTGAAGAATTTTTACAATTTAACCTTATAAAATTTTACCCAAGAAAATACATAAATATTTGAAAGTCCTATCGTAGAAGTATGTGTTTTAACAATTTCTTGCTTTAATCAAAATATTTTCGAAAAAATGTGGACCATATATCCTCACTTGTCTTTTAAAGAAAATTTAAGGATATTAGATTTTTTTTTATTATTATTAGAAACATTATCAAAAAAAAGGCATATATGGATTCGTTATCAAGCTTTACCAATTTTAAATGGGCGGATCACCCTTCCAAAAAAAAAAAAAAGAAATCATTTCTTTATTTTCAACGGTCGTAAACTAATATTTATTCGTTTATTAATCCTTCAGAAATTGATTTCAATGACAAATTTAACCTTGATTCCGAAGCAAACATAGAAGAAAACGAAAAGGAAAAATCCTTTAAAAGCCGGATAGAATTCCTATTCAACGCATGAACGTATTTTGTTTGGTTTTCCTCATCTTTTTGTTTTTTTTATTTGACACCAAATACTAATTCCCCTTACATTATTATTTTTTTTATAAAATAAATATACCTATGTAGTCTTAAACTATTATAAAATCGATTTAATTCCTTTTTTCAACCCTCGTTCATTCCTAATAATTCTTTATTGTCTAATGCAAAAAGAAAAACTAAATTTAGTCATGGACTCAGTTGTTTTATATATGTTCTTCTGTGTTATTAAGTATACTTATAGTCATAATCATGTACATAGTTTCCATTCACTATAATATAACTTAATGATATCTAAAAAGAAATAAAACAGAAACTATTAAGAAAATGTACCATTAAAGAAAATTCAACGAAAAACGTATACCTATCAAAAACAAAAAAAAAAGCTATATGTATATATTTTATGTATGTAGTATGTACTATAGTCTGCAATTGTACTATTGATGGTCCTTAAACGAAAATGAGCATGATACAGATTTTTCTAAGGTTTAAATTACAAAGAAAATAGGAAAAATTATACAATTTCAAAATTCTGGAATCAATAAAAGTAACATTAAATGCATTTAAATGAAAGGATGAATGTAATGGTAGATATATTTTTTTTTTATACATGTACTATACATACATAAATGACAAAGAAATAACATTATTTTATAAAACTGCTCCAATAAGAAAGGAAAGCACAAGGAAAAAAAAAGGGAAATTGTATAAAGAAAAAAGAAAAAAAACAAGACTACGTAAAATTATAAAAAATAAACCAAAAAGGAAGAAAGGAAAAAAATTTACGTAGACAGACACAGAGAAGGGTCAGATATCAGTGGGGAAAATTCAATATAAGAAATGAAAAATATATAATTTTCCACAATGTCAAAAAGGAATGGTTTTTTATTTTTTTTATTTCTTCCTTGTGATATACTTTTTTTTTTCTTCTTCTCATCTTACAACTGAAAATGTCATTTGATTAATATTTCAACACGAATAAAGAGCACGTGACTTTAAAGCACATGATTTTAATAATAGTTTTTTTTTTTTTTTTCAACATAATACACAGGACTGTAACATATATGATGACAAATACACACTTATGACATATGATTTAATTTGAAGGGAATAAAATGTAAAAAAAAAAAAATAAAAATAAATAAACAATAAGTATCCTTGTTTTGAATGACATGACAAAGTCTAACAATATTTTCGTTGTTGTTGTTTAGATATTTTTTTTTTTTGTTTTTTTTTTTTCAATAAATAATGTTACTGTTCATTGAACTGATATCAAAGCAAATTTTATGTATTCAATGTTACATGTTAAAATTTAAAAAGTTAAAAGTTACATAATGTAAAATTTTTTGCATTTTTATAATGTAGAAAATCAATTTTAAAATAGAATCCTTTTAGGTTTGATAATGTACATGGATATGTGTGCTTTTTTATTGTTACATTATATTTTAGTATAAAATATACTAGAATATGATAAAATAACGGGGAAAATGTTAACTATACAAGTATTAAGTGCGTAATGTGATACTTATAGGAAAAATATTTAAATCATTTCGTTTTCATCACCTTTCCAAAAAAAAATATAAAAGGGTTAAAATTGAGAATTTTGTGTAATACAGTGCCTAAAAGCTAAAGTTCTTATGTACAATAGATACTTTACCATCATAATCCACATTTGGTTTTTTGACTCCATATAGTAACAAAAATTGAATCCTGATATCATATGGAATTTACCGTTTTTTTTTTTTGTTCTTGCTTTTACTTTTATTGTTAAAAAAAAAAAAATGTGCTCATTGATCGCTTCAATTGTTATGAATCTAATGAAATGTGAAAATTTGATATGCAAAAATTCAAAAAAGGTATTTACAAAGAACGCTAATGAACTTCATAAGAGGAAAAAATAATTCAATAAAATACCTGTGTAAATTTTCAATAAAATAAAAAGCGTATAGTTAACGTTTAAATGTTGAAAATGAAAGCTTTTGAACAGTGAGAATTTTTTATTTTGTTTGAGTTTTTTTGAATTTTCATTGTCCGATCAGTCTTATTTGAATTTTAATATTTTTCTCTTTTTTTTTTTATTTTTCAGAGACGCAAGCAGTGAAATTACACTGAGACTGTGTCTCAAACGTGACTTGTTACAAAATTATTGTGATGAACATGTATCAGAGCAAGGTAAGTGTAATGAATTAAAAAATCTGTTTATTTTTTTTTCTTTTTAATTTAAAAAAAAAAAAAAACTTTTGCATAAAACGTGATAAAGAAAATCAACCAAGCTAAAAAATTCACTGTGAAAATGACTTTTCGTTTTCTTTTCAAGTGAAAGGTTGAATTTGGCACATGCTCTAAATTGTGAATATTTGAAAATTGCTCTAGATTTTTGTGAATCATATCTTAAAATTCTGTTTAAAGTTTTTTTTTTTTTTAAATTTTTAAGTATCGAGAATAATAATTTTTTTAAAAAGTTATTTATTTGTTCGTAAATTGCACCCAATTCTGTTTTCACACATTAGATATGTTCAGTGTTAAAAAAGTCGTTTAATTGTATCTAAGGAAAATAAGAGATTGATTTCAGACCAATCGATTCCGATCATATGTATATAAAAAAAGAGAAAAATCGTGTTAATTCGAAATCGTGTAAAAAGACGTTCGTGATTAGAAACAACATTATCGTATCTATTTTAAAAATTTCAGACTCATTAGTTTCTGTCTTCTTATCTAGTTTTTTTCATCCCTTTGTATTTCCTATTTTATTTTTGCTTCTTATTGATTCATTTTTCTTTCTTTGAAAATCAGTCTTTCAGAAACTCAATATATCAGCTTTTGTGTTAAATCAAACCAAAATTAATCTAAAAAATAATTTTGTTGCTTGTGTGGTTGCTTAAGAACGATTGGGTTTGGGTATCAAGAACAAACAATTTCAAAGTGTATGTTTTCAAATACAAGTTCTTTTAAGAAGTTTTCATTTATTATTATTTTTTTTGTTCTTTTAATCGAGAATTTCATTTTAATTTCTTTTTATTCAAAATCATTTTATTTTAAGAATTTCTAAAGTATCTTATTTAACCAACACAAGTACATAATTTATTATCTATATAATTCAAATGTTAAAGTATCTTTTTACCTAAGTATGCAAATTAAAATGTATTTGAAATACAAAAATAAAATAATAATTGTGATTAAATTTGAATGTATTTAAAAAAAAAAAAATATATACGAGTATAATTTCGAGCATCAACCATAAAAACAACTATAACAATTTTATTCTTGTATATTAAATTCGCATTGAATTTATAATCACAAAGTAAATTATACCAATACCACTTTTTTTGTTTTTTCTTTTATTTAGAATTTAATTTATGAGTAAGCTCTGTTATTTAATAAAAAAAAAAAAAAGTAATTCTTGTGAGTGAAAAATAATATACATATATGTATGTATATGTATACATTCACTATACATACAGCTATTTGTTGTGTATAGTAAACAATAATAATTCATCTATAGTTAATTAAATTGAACATAATTGTTTAGCAACAGAACAAATATTTATTTAACGTATGAATTTATAAACATTAGGATTGCGTAACACTTTTTTTTTTCTTTTCAAAATTTTTTTTTTTTTTTTAATTTTAATTATAAAATAAAATACCTTGATGACAAGTAAAAGACTAATTTAACAGTGATGATAAATTGAATAGGTATGTGTCTATAGAGGTAAAATTGTACAGAAAAAAAAAAAAGTATATATATTTGTATCTAATGAAAAAATTTATGAAATCAAACAAGAAGAAATATATATATATATTTGAAATTAAATGTAAACATCAAAAACAATATTTAATTTTTTGATTAAAATTCATATAGAAATGCTTTTATTTTAAATATTAAGCCAATTGGTGCTCAATTAAACTTATCAAGTTGTTCTATAGAAAAATCACTTTACTGCTCATTGAACTAAATATATTTCAAGTGTTTATGTCTGTTTTTGTAATTTTAAATATACAAACATATTTGTTTTTTTTTTTTTTAAACTTTCGAAAAGATATGATTTCAAAATTGATTTTAATTTCATATTGAATTTGTTAAATGAATGAAAATCATATCTTACGATTAAAATAAATGAACAAGAATTTCAAATTTTTTTTATTTTTTTTTAAATGAA
The DNA here is from genome assembly GCA_939192795.1 of Bombylius discolor. Classification (NCBI taxonomy): domain Eukaryota; kingdom Metazoa; phylum Arthropoda; class Insecta; order Diptera; family Bombyliidae; genus Bombylius; species Bombylius discolor. The sequence goes on from OW584240.1 coordinate 38,080,896, forward strand.
TACTTTGAGTTCATTATGTGATGTTTAAAATTCAATTTTGTACAATCAAAAATTAATTAGAAATATTTGAAAAGAATCTTTTGAGGAACTTTAATACAATGGTTTGTCAAATTGTCAATTTTATCCTATGATGTCGGTCGAATAGATTATTTTGTGAATCAAAATAGACCATAAAAAGTATCCAGCCAGGGAGTTTTTTTCTTATTTTTTTTCATTAAAAATCAATTGAAATTACATCGAAAGGTCAATGATTTGATGGTTAGATCGTATGTCAGTTCATTTTTATATAGCACTTTAGATTTATGCTTAGTCCTTAAGCCATTTCAAAAAAGGTTGATTTTAATTAAAGTTATTTTTTCCTTAGAAGCCAAGGCATTAAGAATTAACAAAGAATTTTTTCTTTACAGCACATACATATATTTGTCTACGAGTGTTTATTTTTTTCATAAGGGTCTTAGTAAATTTGCCCTAAAAATAAACATAAAACAGGATTCATTACTGATACCGTTGAAGGGTTCTAAATATGACGAATTTTTCTTATAGTTATTGCTTTAAATTTGTTTTAAAAATTTAACCTAAGGTTTTTTTTTTTTTTTTGATACACTTAACTTGTTTCTTTGCACCTGTAATTTCTGAATTAAATATCTTTCATATCAATTTAAAAAAAAAGAAAAACGTCTATTATTTGAGGAATTTTTCTGACCCCTTTTATTAATTGAACAAGTAGATAGCCATAAAATTTTAATTATTTTTGTGTTATATTAATCCCCTCTATCAAATCCCTATCTATCTCCTCTATTTTTTATATTTGTTTAATTAATTTAGATACTTCAAGATTCACTTTAAACAATAAGAATCTGAAACTAATTAGAAACTGTAAATTCTAAAAAAGTATTCTTATAAATTTTGAAAATGTATCACACACATAATGAAAAGTCTAGACGAGACGAATATAAATTCATCGATAATTTTATAAATTGACGAATAACAAAAAAAAAAATTGATTTGAAAATTTAGTAAACATTAAAGGATATGTTCTAAGTCTAGACATATTTAAATTCATAATAAAAATTTTTATGACGCCAAATAGAAAATATATGTATGTATATATTCAATTTATATTATTTACAAAAAAGAAATTGTATTTTCTTTGCCAATGTAAAAAAATTTTCGAAAATAATAAATTTATTTGTGTTTTTATTTACATTTTTAGGTTCTTATTTTCTTTATCAATTTCACTTAAAAAGTGGAAATTATAATAAATTTAAAATTCTGAAGAAACAAAACAAAAAAAAAAAAATCTGTAAATAATTTTAATTAAAATTAAATTATTTTCATGTTCTGCATAATTTTTTTTTTTCCCTAATTCATTAAAAATTTACTAAACAGTTATTTTAATTAATAAAGAATTTTTCGTTTTTTTTTTAATTTTTGTTTTGTTACCATGCTCAATTAAGATATCATTCAAAAATTTAACTATGAAGATAAAAAATAAGTAATAAAAAAACCATATGTATGTCGTTCAATTGAATTTTTTATAGGGTCGATATGACAGTTTTGAACCCAATGAGAGTCCTTTTTTCTTTCGGATCATCAGAAAATATTTATCAAAATTTTCTATTAAGGAGACATTGAGAGGCTTACATCCTTTATACATGAACTTTTACTCATTATTATTTTGTAAAGTAAAATTCGAAATTTTGTTTGAGGAGTTTATAAGGTCATAAGTTACAGAGTCATAAGTTCCAAAATAATTTCGTTACGAGACCCGGGAAATTTTTATTTAAGAAAATTTAAGTTATGCAAAAACTTCTTCATTACATCAATTATTATGTAATTTGATAATTTTGATAATTCAGAAACTTAAGCTGAATGAAAATATACTAAATATTTATAAAAAAAAAAATAATATTAAACCTTTTTTTTGAGGTCCCTGAAATTGTCATATCTACCCTATGTGTGTTTTTTGAATACTCGTAAATATTATTTGAATTTTAATTAAACAAAAAAATTTACTCGATATTTGTTCACTAATTAATAATTTTTTTTTTTTTTTTTTTTAAAAAACAAAAAATAATAAAAACACAAAATTTTGTAATATTTGCTTTTATTATCGGTTATTGTTGTATACAATGTTTTTTTTTTCTTATTTCGAATTATTTTCATCATTTTGCTTTGCTGTTTTTGCATTTTTTTTTAAAATTTATTTTCCATGTTATTTTTATCTGATGTATGAAAAAAAAAATATATATAGGTTGCACTAAATTTTAAGATACATATGCACAATGTGCTTTTTTTTTTTTTTTTTTTAATTTAAACAATTTTCTATTAATACTTTTAAATACGTTTAAAAGACTGAGTAGAAAATGAACAAGTAGAAAAAAATATAATTATTCACGTAAAATTCTGATTTTAAAGATGACAAGCTTGTACAGTACATTTTTTTTATTGTTTCATTTAAAAAACGAGAAAAAAAAATAAATAAAAAAAGTAATAAAATTTTAAAGTCAAATTTAATTTCTTTACTTCAAAAAAACAAGAAAAACTAAAAATAAAATTTTCAAATAAATTTTTTTTTTTTTTTTTTGGTTCTTTATTTTTTATTTAAAGGCGTTGAATAATTTAGCAAATTCAAATAAATCGGTCAATGAACAAGTACCTATGTATGTATGTATTTTTTTTTTTTAAATTTCATGATTTTTATTTAAACAGAAAAAAAATTAAATGGCACCAAGCAATTAATCAGTTTCTTAAACTTTAATTTTATTCAAATGTGAAAAAGAAAACAAAAGCATTCAAGTGTTTTTTTTTTTATTTTCAACAATAATTTATTACTCAGGAAATTAAAAAAAAAAAAAAAGTTTTTTTCGATTAAAAATAAAAATTTTATGTCGATTTAAATTACCAAAATGAACAGCAATATGATATTTTCAGTAATTTGTTGAACTGATTTCTTTAAATCGTCATAATAAATAATTACATATTTCCCCATTCAAATTTCTTACTTTTTTTTCTCTTATTTTTCTTGTTTTTCTTAAAGGGTTCTTTAATTTTAAGCACATGATTTTAATAATCAATTTTTGGTAATACATATAAGTATGTACATATGTATATGTCATGTACATCATTCTCATTCATAATGGAATATATATTGCATGTAATCAATTCATAATATGGTGCACATGCATGAAAAAAGTGCAGACTAATGATGCATGAACAAGTAAATTAGAATATGACACGAATTTTTAGTTTTTGTTTTTGTTTTTTTTTTGGTGACCCCCTTTTTTTTTCTTAAAAATTTTAAAATGTTTTTTTTTTTTTTCTTGTCATAAATTTGAATTTTTAATTGTTAAAACTGCTCGTGGCCCTTTAATTTATAAATTTATTCATATTTTTCAAGGGCAAAGAAAACACTATTTAACCAGATTAACGACATAAAAAGTGTGAATAATGAGAGAGAATTCTTGTAGATAATAAATAATTAAGTAGTGCTCTTCGTTGTGGATAAAGAGTCACTCTAAGAAATTTTGAACATACATATAATGAGAACATTTTGCTTGTGAATAAAGGTTAAGGGTTCAAAAGTTTATTGAATTAGTACATTAAAAAAGAGGGTATTTTGAATGCAAAATAGTATTGATTACAGTTTATGTAAATTTCATAAGATACTTAACTTTTTTTTTTTCTAAATTTGATTTTAACATCAGCGAATTTAAATCAACATTAATTTGAGTAACATAGCTCAAGTATCTATAACTACTCATATGAGTATATTTCAAAAGTGGAAATACCTAATTTAAAATGATTTTACAATAAGTATATAAGCGAAAATTTTGACAACATTTCATTATGATTTCCGGTCTACAAACACATTTAATTCATCATAAGAAATATATACATACAATTTCATTAATATTTTATATCGAAAAGATACAAAATGTATCTTTTACCTTCAAAGCTCATAAAAATATCTTATTCAATAAAATTAAGCTCATCTTAAACCTTTAATACTATACAAATTCAGATTATGGTATCAAATAACAAATTTTTGTACCGCTGAGTATACGTGTCAACAAAAAAATATAAAGTTTTATTCTCTTATATACATATATACAACTAAACTCACACAAAAGAAACATACACACATATACAAAATATCTTTAATAAAATATACAAGAAAAATATAAAATCAATTTTTTACCTGTGCACACAAAAGCAGCAAAATGATAGTAAAAGTTGTTTTCATAACGTGTATTTTAACAATGTGTTGCGATCGTACAGGTAAAAAATATCTGTTGATTGAAAGCATTCTGATAGATGCGCTGTGTTGGCAATTAGAAATTTCAATTTATTTATCCTTATTTTTGTTTATTTTATTAAAAAAAAAAAAAAATTTAATCCTGAGAAGATGTAGGTATCTGTATAACACAATATAAAACCACGTAGCTTTATAAATAATCCAAAATTGTATTCCTCAGTGCTATATAATATACTTAGATCCAATGGATTCGTTAAAGTATCTTACTGTATACTATTTAGAAAATTGTATTGTTTGCGAAAACAAAAAAAAAAAAAAATCAAACAATACAGGTATGCGTGCGTCTCAAATTTACTTAGAGGTGCGAAAGTAAATTTTTTTTTTTCTTTCTTGTAATCAAGTTGAACGAACACGAAGGTGGTATCGTTTTTCTATATTTTATCTATTTTATTGAATTTATATACATATATAAATTTAATTTGTGCGTATGCGTGTATTAGAGCTATATATGTATGTATGTACATATAAAATTTTAACCGATAACTTGCTTTTTTTTTTTTTTTTTGTGAATTAATTTTTCATGCGTGTATTTTTCATAAATTTTATTTATATTTAAGTAGTTGTAAATATAGGTAATTTTAAAGAGTTGATCTCCAGGTAATAATAAAAGAAACGAAAAGCGAAAAGAAAAACAAGTTTTTTTACTTTTTTTTTCTTTTAAATATTCGAAATGCAATTTTAAGAAAATAAAACAACAAAAAAAAAACAAAAAAAAAAACTAAAGAAAACTAAAACAAAAATAACAACAGCAAGTAAATTAGGCCACCATAGATGATGAATCCGATTTTAGTTCCAGAAATATATTTTCTTTTTATGTTAAATACTTTTTTTTTATCGTTTTTTTTTATATGGAAATAAAAAAAAAATTAATGTCCTGTTTCTATCATCAAATATCCTTTTGAAATTTGTTATAAGCCTTTGATAAAAAAAAAAATGATTAAATTTGCACGGATTATGCCGTTATTATTGGTTTTTAACAGACAGGTCAAGGACAATAATTGATCCTTCTCCATTCATTAAACCATGGATTTTTTTTTGATGTTTTTTTTTTTTTTTTCAAAATTTTTCTTGTAATAATAGCTACATTTTTTTTTTGTTGTTGTGCACTTTTAAAATTTTTTAATTATTTAGATTAACGATAACATTTTCGTTGAATGTACACAATTATTTATTAAAATACATTTTCTATACTCCATTGCTATTTAAAAAAATATACAAAATCATTATTAAAGAAATTAATTGCATATTTCAGCAAATTATTTGGCACTTATAAATTTTTTACATTTTCCACAATAATTATACAAAAACAAAAAAACAAAAAAAAAATTGAAAAATAAATTAACAAATCCTTAAAATGAACACGTTCTTTATTTAGGCCTTTTGATTTTATTTTATAGATATTTCAATTTAAAAACTTTTTAACTTTTTTTATTTTTGTTATTAAATTTATTCTTTTACAAAATAATGATATACCGAAAACAAATTTATTATTATTCTTCTTCTTTTTCTACAATACATCACATAAACCACACACCATTCATATTTACATACGACCAAAAATGAGATAGATGTGATTTGAATTTTTTATTATATGTATATGTATATTATATACTTTTATATGTACCACAAAGCCAACAACTATTATTATTATTATTGTAATATATGTATGTGAAGAAAAAAAAAACTCTTTAGCCGTTTTATGAAAATAGTTAAACGTATACGGTATAAGGTATATTGTAGTGTTAAGCTAAGTTGAACAGGTCAGACAGGTAAGAAAAAAATAAATGATGATTTCTTTTTTTTAAAAAAAAAATATAATTTTTTTTTTTTTTTTTTTGTAAGTCGCACCTTTATTTTTCTCTTTCGCACTACGCGGAAGTTTTTAACACACAAAAATTTTCACACGTATTTATTTTTTCGAATTATAAATTTGTATTTTTTATTTTTCATTTTTATAAAAATTTGGCAGTGTTTTTGCAAAAAAAAAATTCGATCGAAATTAATTACAAAAAAATTTTACGTTATAAAAATGTAGATACTATTTTTTTTTTTTTTTTTTTAATTTTCACTCAAAAAAAAAATAACACAAAAGTAGAAAATTTTCGATTATAGACAAAAAGATGTTTGTTTTTTTTTTTTGTATACAAAGTGAAAAAACAAAAATAATATTCAAGTAAAAAATCCTGTAAAATTAAACGTTCGAAAAACAATCGTCTAACCGTCAGAAAGGTTTTTACTCGAATGAATGAAAATGCACAAAAATGGTACAAAAATGTTACCTTTCACTTCATGTTGTCATAGAGCTTTTATGAATCGTGAGTTCGTGAATCGTTAATTTTCAATATTGAAAATGTATTGAAAAAAATAAAAAAAGATACATATATTGTATAAAGATACAGTTGTTGTTTATGAAATAATGTTAGTATGCGCATACAAAAATATTATTTGAGAATGAGTTTTTCTATCAATTTTTTCACGTGCATTTTATTTTTGAATGAGATAGGGGGGTTTTGATAAGTTTTTCTTTGAATGTATAAAATAAAACAAATTGTATCTATAGCTTTCACTAAATGCCATCTGTATGTCGTTGCTGAAAGATTAAAATGGTTGTTTCATCGAAACAAACGAAATATAATTTTTATAGATACTTTTAAAGAAATCATTTGTGGCTTTACATGTCTCAGATATTACTTAAAATTATATTGAACGAATGTGTTTGAACTGCGGTGTACTATTTAAGAAAATATAGAGGGCTCTTTAAGTATTTTTCAAAATAAGAAATATTTCAATGTATTTCTATCATTTAAAAACAATTCAACTAGCACTATAATACTTTTTACATATACCCTAGCTACTCTCTACTTGTGTTTTTTTGGAAAAAGTATGTTTCTAAATTGTTTATTCATCATTGAACAGTTTTTTAGATTGTTACTTTTATTATTTTGCAAAATTGCATTTAATGTACACAAAATTTTTGTAATCTGTAAGTTCATAACTTTCGAAACGTAGCGCAAAATTTTGTTTTCGGAGTTGTATTGCAAAATCTGAAAATAAAGATCGAAATTGGTAATTTTTGACTTCACAAAATAATAAAAAAAAAATTACCTTTACAGGCTTTTAAAATCCAATAAATTGTTTCTATTCAATAAAGTCTTACTATTATTTAGGCCTTCTTACACATAAAGTACTTTTCTATTTCAGATGATATCGATATCGATTGCTAAAGTTAAAACGTTGATTCCTTTGAATATTTCTCTGAAAAATAGAAGGAATTTTTTTTAATTCAAATAGAATCTATTCAGTTTCAAATAAATGAATCTTTTATAAAATAAAATTTGACTGAAGAGTTTATCGTTGATAACAGAATGTTCTAATTGAACACTGAGGTTTAAGAAAATCAGTGTTCTTACTAGAAAATCCTATTAAATAACGATATTTCTTTCATTTTTATAAAAATATTTTTTGTGAAAAATGAAAAATAAAAGAACATCTGAAAACAAAAAATTTTGCTTTTCAAGGTTCTAAACTATTAGCAAAAATTTCACCACAAGATGATTCCTAATTTGAAAAGAGTCGATAGTTCTGATCTATAGAATATGATGCACCTCTACTAAATTGATCACACGTAGAAGAAATCCATTACAAACGAAGAACTAATAATAATAAGCCCACGTTTTAAAGTATATATACATATTAGAATAACATTCTAATAAGAATCCTGCTCCGATCGATCTGGGTTGTGGTTCCCTGTGTGCAGTGAAGAATTCTTATGAATTCGTTCTGCGTTACCAAAATTTTAAAATTTTATAGATTCAACACTGGCAAATTTTTTAAAAATGTAATGAACGAAACGTATTTAAATAAATGGCATTTTCTTCAACTTTAGGAATATGTGGAGCTTATCACATCTAGTTGACTGTTTGGGATTTACTCCTAGTCGCCCTTCTGTTACATTCTACGTTGTTGTAATTACAAAGACTACGTAAACTTTCAATTGATTGAAAAACTGCCAATACAACTTGAAAATAGTAACTGAGAAAGAAAACGTACTCTTAAAAAAATAGTTTGGAATTTCTTTACTCCTTCTTCACCTGTGAATGAAAACAAATTGATTAAAAAAAATGTTTAACTTCATTATCAATTTTTGGTTGAAAGTTTTAAGAATTTAATATTTGGATAAAAAAATTCTTTTCCTATTATCTATATCTATTATCTATAATCTACGACATGCACTAATTACATCTCGTTATGTAAATATAAAACAGTCACAATATTGCTCTACCACACAAATTTATTCAAATTTCAGGTGCATGTATTCTTTTTTTTTTTTTTAAAACAATCCATCATCAGGATTTGTCGACATATATAAATTGGAGAAAAAAAATATATATTCTGAATCTCGTTAAAAGTGAAGAAAATGTAAAAAGAACTCCATTCAACAGCATACATGACAAAATTCACTGGAAAACGTCACTTATAAAAGTGATTGTATGCAAATAACGTCATTCATAATGATAATCAGTAACATTTTCTTTTGGTTTTTCCAAGACGTTTTCTTCTTCTTCTTCTTCTTTAATCATCTAATTTTTCTCACAAGGGCAACAAAATTACTGTTGTTACATTCAATTTCGAATTATAAAAATTTAGAAAAACAAAAAAAATATATCTACATATGTATCTTTTTTTTTCAATTCAATTTGCTTTTTAAAAAAAATCTATTTTTGTCACGTCATAATTAAAATATTAGAAGAAAAAAATAAATGTTGAACAATTCATCAGAACACATACATAATATGTAAGTGTTTCTTGGTGAAATAATAAATTACATTTTGAGAAAAAGAAAAATATACATATGTATGTATTTTTTTTTTGTTTTCAAAGTTCTTTTGCATGAATTATTATTCAAGCAAATGTGTATTGATGATTTTACCTGAAGAATACATAATTCATTTATGAAAAGAAAGAAAGAAAAAAAATTCTCATCTAACGGATTATCTATATTTCATTCTGATCATAAATCAAAAAAAAAAAAAAAAAAATCTTCACTTCAACAGTCAAATGATGTACGAAAAAAAAAAAAAATTATGAAAAGAGAATTGAAGAATTTTGCAACAATTAAAAATTATTTTCATATGTGAATGTTAAGAATATGTTTTGTATACGTATATTGGCAAATTGCAAGGTATCGTAATTAAGTAGTCTAGTATTAAAAAAATAAAGTAATTTTTATTGAGAATATTTGATTTATTTTGGCTGTTGGCCGAATTTGAAAGATTCTCATCATTTTTTTTTTTGTGGTAGATTTTTGGAAAGAAAGGGTCTAAAAAGGTTTCCAATATAACATTTATTAAATTTTCTCCAAAAAATTTGGTATCTTTTGTCGGATTTAAATTTTGGGTAAAAATATAAATTAAACATAAATTTTTATCAAAATAAGACGATAGCTTAGATTAGGTTAATTTTTTTTTTTTTTTTCATTTTTACCACAAAAAGAAAAGTTTCAGAAATCAAACCCTTACTTACACATTATTCATCTTCTAGCAATCTGTCATAAATTTCAAATATTCGAAATAGAGAAAAATATAAAATGATTGACTACGTGGGAAAACTTTATATACGTATGTATGTATGTTCATGAACCTTTAATAAAATAAGATCATGGCTAATAACTAGTTCTCAGATTTAATTTTTTTTTTTATTCAAAACAGAAGTCATTTTTTTGTTGTTGTTCCTTTTACTTCAAACAGGATGAATTCAATTTCCTTCCGATATTTGAAAAAAAAAAAAAATTTCATCTTCATATGAATACTATTAATTCAAGAAATAAAAAAATCCTTATTTCTACATCCGGAATATTAAATCTAATGAGTGATGGTATAAACTAAAATATCGATACCATAACAAAAGTATTTTATTGAACAAACACCCTCTGAAACTAGTTCATCTCAAAAAAAAAAAAAAAAAAAAAAAAATTAAATAAACCCTTTCCTTTCCACATACTTCAAAGTGTCAAATCATCGATATTTTATTTTCTTTATGCTCAAAAGCAATAATTCAATCTGCAACATTCACAGGTTACATTCTCATAATAAATTTATCCCTTTTTTTTGTGAAGCAAAAAAAAAATACAATCAATTCCATGTTTTTTTTGAAAAAAATATTTTTTATAGAGAGAAAAAAAACAAACCAGAATAAAATTGAAAACGCGATGCATATTTTTCTATCGACCTAAAAACCTGATTATTAAAAAAAAAAAAGATTCTTGTATTGTGTTGATCGATCGATCTTTAAGGAGCAATACCATAATATCATACCTACATAGGTATTTTAAATTTAATGTAGATATTCTGTTTTTAGCCGTGAGAACTTTACACAGGTGTTTAAGCAAATCATGTGTGTGCACCTTTCGTTATTCGTTGTGATAATAATGAAAAAAAAAAAAAAATTTTTCCAATAAATATGTTGAAGAAGATGCTTAGACATGAATTAGTAAAATTTTGAAAGAAAATAGTTAAAAAAAGAAAACAACAGATTTATAGAAATTTATCAAAGAAATTCGATATTTCTGAAAATTTCATATTTGCGAAACAATAATGGAAAAGAGAAATATGAAATTCAATAAAAAAAAAAAAAGTAGGGTGCTATAGTTTTTTTTATTTGAATAGATGATGATTTCCTGTCCTGTTCAATTGTTTCAATTCGTTTAGAAAATTTTTTAAATTAGTAAATAAACTGAAAATACATTTTAAAAAATAGATTTACAAATACAGAGTAATTTTTTTTCTTTAAAACGGAAAAAATCAAGCTATTATAGTTAAAATAATAAAAGTTGAGATTTCATATTATACTAGAAAAACATGCACAGAAAAAAAGATACACACATGCGTTTTTGTTGTTGTAACACGTTTCTTATTTCGTATATCTACACAAAAAATATCACTACGCCATGTAGAACATGCTCAAAAAAACCTCAATTTTTATTATTTTAACTATACCATGTTTCTATCGTTCCTACTTGAATAATCACCTTATAAAATTATAGTATTTTCTATGTGCTTAAAAATGATTTTCAATTGAAAAAAAAAACAAACAGTCTTTATTTCCGGTTCCTTTTTTAAATCGAAAACACTCTGAGTTTTTACTTAAAAAAGAACAGGCAAAAAAAAATATAATCTGTTGAAAATTTCTTCCTGGTATCAAATTTCCTCTAAAAGGTGCTTTTTTTAATGGCACAGAAAATCTATAAAAAAAAAAGTGTTCTTTTTTTTTTTGTATACATTTTTTGCCAAATAAAATTTTAAGTACAGTTTTTTCTTCAATAACAAAAAAAATAAAAAATGTTGTGGTCTAATGACACACAATTTAATTTACTTTCCCTTACACAGTTCACTATACAAATGTACCTGATGATACCATATAATTATGTGCAAGGTCCAGTATGGATAATAAACACTACCAATGAAATGACGAAATAATACTCGAGTATAAGAAATAATTCGAAAGGGAAATTTAAAATTCAATTTACTTACATATGTGTAAATAAAAACTGAATCCTATTAAATAACCTTCTTAAAAGAAACTCATGAAGTGAAACCTATTTCAGAGTTCATCATATGAAACCTTTGTTCATAGTCCCTTTTTTTTTTTTGTTCTTGTTTTCTTTCTTTACAGAAAAAATGTCATGCAGGGCTACACTTTATTTTCGTCTCTTTTTTCACATTAAATCATGATAATGATATTCCCCTTGTGTATAAACAAAAAATAATAATAATTTTCAAAAATGAACATTTAATTTATTTCGTCTGATGTCTTATGAATTATGTGTAAAAGTATCTGACAGAAAAAAAATCAAACGCATCACGCAATCTGGAAAAAAGACAGCAACAACAAAAAGAAAAGAATATTAAATGGACGAATTTCACAGTTATACATGGTCAGTAAAAACATCATTGCACATACATACATATTTATAATATAATGCACCGTCTTGTCCTTTTCTTGATACTCATTTTAACCCTTGAATGTATGACCAGTTACGAATTTAACCAACTTGCTAAGCAATGACAATATAGTTTTATAACTGCTATTGATAACTGCTCTGTGTTAAAAGTAAGGAAAAGTGTTACAGAAGTCCATTAAAGATTTTAAAATATAGAAGTAATTTTTATTTAAAATGTGCTCTTTTTTCATATATGAAATGACTGTACATTGTATAGCCGTTCATGGTTGAGTGAACAAAAATTCTTCAATAACTCAAGGGTTAGATTTGAAAAAATGTAAAAGTGTTGGTGGAATTTTTAGCCTTGACCCTAAACATTAAGATAAAAAAGAAAAGTTCTTATGTTTGAAAAAAAAAAAAAACTATCATTACATGCATCAGTGACTTTGAAAATTTGAAGATTTTTGATGAGATTTTACCTGCTGCCCTATCGTAAGAAATGCGAAAAAAAAATTTTTTTTTTATTGTAAAAATGTAACAAAAAGAATTTCTAAATAAGAGTCCAAAAAAAACAAAAATGTTAAAAGAATGCCATAATATAAGAACAATAATTATCAAGAACTATTTTCAAATGACCTTTTCAATAATTACTGGTAGCACATAATAACCGTTAAGAACGTTATATCTTAGGTACTAGCAAGTACATACTTGGGAAATTTGTAATTTTTGTCTCATAAATTTTCTTAATGACTCTTTTTTTTTTCGTAAGGGTCATCACACCTTTTTGTTTTTTTTTTTGTTTCGTATTTGTTTTTGGTTTTTTTTATTCTGTGTTTATTTGACTTATATGTAAACAAGGCAATTATAATGACATTATGTGTGATCTATTCAAGTTAAACTAACAATAAAAAAAATAAAATAAAATAAAGAAAAACAGATTCATAAATTTTCTGTGAAATGATAAAGAAAAAAAAGGTCAAAAACCTTATTGTCACATTGTTTGTTTGTGCAAGTAGATAAATGATAATTGAGAATGTTTCATTTCATACAATATAAATTCTTTCCAAAGAAGGTAATCTATCTATCTATATTGTTTTATTTTTTGTCTTGAAAATTACAGATACTAGATTGATTTATGTTTTTCAATTTTCCAATATAAAATGCGATCAACTAGTTCCGTATTGAATTATTGATTAAGTTACTATAATTGTAGCAATTTATATGAGAAAGAAATTATAATGTTATTTAATTCATTAAATTTATCAATTGGAATGGTTTTTGTAATTTTTGAAAAAAATAAAAAAAATAGATAAAAGCTTTAAAGACATAAATGATCAGAAATTGTAAAGGTTTCCAAAGTTTTAAAACATTTATTTGTTAAATGCATGAATAATAGAATGCATAGTCTGTTGTTAAATTTCTATAAAAGCAAATTATAAATTCAAAGAATTTAACGGATTATATTAATATCATAATATCTATATTAATATCTTAATTATGTATTTATTGTTTCTAGAAGCGATGTTTTTTTATCTTTTCATTGCTGAACAATATTTAGATTTTAAGCTCTAAAATATTCCTTTTTTTTTTCTTTTTTCTTCGAATTGTAAATTCAACTAAAATGTATTTTCATTTCAGGATTCCCAATGTGAACGGAAAAAAGCCATAATTCACTTTTAACACAGAGCAGATATCTATAAGAATTTATTGCTTTGCTTTTAATCTGTCATATGATCAAAAACAAAAAAAAAAAAACAAAAAAGAAAAATTTGAAAGAAAAATAAAGTTTTAGTAAAAAAGTTGAAATATTATGTATAGATACTATTTCGAAAATTGAATAAAAGTCCTTAGAAATTTGAAAACAAAACCATATAATGACCATAAAACTCACTTCGAAAGTGCTTTTTTCTACTTCTTCCTGAATTACATATAAAATTTGTATTGTACTTTTTATCCTTACAAGAATTTTTCAGGATATAGTGTAAATGTTCATTAGTTCTATTAAGTTGTTAATGAAACCACAATTATGTAGAATTAAAATTTAATTTGTTCTGGTAGAATAGTTAAAAGTTATGCAATATAAAATCTTTTAATTGGAAATTAAAAAACTGAATATTTTATGTATCCGAATCAGCTCTTTAGATACTTCTATCTGCTAAGATTTTTTAGTATTACACAAACATTTTATTCCTAAAAAAAAATAAATCAATACACTACGACCAAAAACAATATTTACTGCCATTACATTGCATTCAAAAAAAAATCTAAAGGTTCTACATAGATAGTCCAGTAAGTATATATTAGTACATATGTATGTATGTATGTATGTGGTATATCTAGAAAATGGATTTTAAAAACACAAAATATTTTCCAGATTTATTTAATTCAAATAGCGAATTAGTAGTGCATTTTATTTATTTAAGTATACTCGTGTATATGATTCTGATAAGATTTCTATATATTCTCAAAAATAACAGTAAAAATTAAATGCCTAATTATCTTTGCCAATTTGTCATTAAAAAAACATTTTACGAAAAAAAAATTCTTTTCCAGACAAAAAAAAAAAAGTGAAAAATAAAAAAAATCTTTTAAACTTCCTATTTATCTTGTTATCTTTCCACACAATTGTTATTTTACTACCGCATTTCAATTTCTTCTTCTTTCTTTAGAAAAATAAAATCTTGTTGTTATGGTCCATGAGTTTTGTTTGCACAATTAAATAAAATATCATTTAGAAAATATTATAATAATTTTTCTGATTCTACAGATACTTGAAAATTATAAAATTTTAACGTGTGTTTTCTATTTTTCCATTAATTTTTTTTTTTAATTCTGAACAAAAAACATTTTTTTTTAATTACTCCTTAAACTGTGAGTATTCATTTTAAAGTTTAAAGTTTTTTGTACTTGTGATGCGATAGAATGTATCTGTTGCGATATTTTATTGCGTGCTTTTTTGCGTAGTATTTGAACATAATAATTAAAAATCTTTCTTTTTTTTTTTGGTTTTTTTATTAAAACAAAAAAAAAAGCAAATATAAAGAGAATACTAGAAATAGAAAAACAAAAAAAAGTAAAAATCTAACATCTTTTAACCCAACGAACCAAGAAGCAATTCAAAAGTAATCAGCAATGTTACAATTTATATCTTCTAATTTCTTTTAAAATGATATGTTGATGTGATGGTGCCTGATTTTATGTTGATTTCATTTTTTTTTCTGATTCCTTTTACAGTACCATTCTTAAGTTTATAGATACTCAATTGTTTATCTTTATTTGAATGAAAAAAAGAAAAAAAGTTCAAAAAAAAAAAAGATCATTAGAAATTGCAACAAACTTGAACTTTTCTTGACGATAAAAAAAAAAGTCATAAGTTTTTTTTTTGAATCTATGAAACATAAAATACCAAATGTACGCCTTCATAAGTTCATATGTACATATATAAACTCAAATAAAAAATATCCGCCCCCTTTTCCGTTGTACATTTATTCATAATTTTCATCATCCCTCATATAGAACATATCTCTCATCCATAAATGGTTGAGAGATTGTTAATTCAAGAATACATTGATCTGTGAAAGTTTTATATATCATATCATACATATGTGTATTCATATTGTGTAGGTATACTTAAGTGCACCTTCAACAGGTAAAAAAAATATATGTTCTTTTGCAAGTCATAGATGAATATTATAAGTTTTTGGTTCATATATTCGCATGTAATATGTTTTAGCACATTACCTTTGATTACGTAAATCATAAAGAAAAAATCAAAATAATAATATAATCGACATTCATAAATATAAAATAGCATTATTAAAGGTTCAACAACATCTTTTTTTTGCTCTAAATACCATCACTATATGTACATATTGAAGAAGATTCGGATAAAGATATGAAGAAATTCAAGTACATATATGAAGTATCTACCATCAAGCATATGTAAGTACATACATACATACATATGTATAACTACATATATTATGTAGAATCAGGAAAAATTACAAATAATTATCTTGTTAGAATCATCATTTAGAGCAGAAAGATGAATGTGTAGTAAGTTGATGTCAACAAGAATTGTCATATTTGTATTGATGATTTGAGTCATCAGTATTGTCATTTTTGAATGATTATGATGATTATTATGATGATGATGATAATAATAATAATAATAATGGTGATATGGTGGGTAGCAGTTCAAGTGTTTCAGAAATCTTTAATTGGTATTTTGGTCCGGTTGGTTGAACTATGATTGATGGTAAACTATGTACATATGTATGTATGTATGTGATATTGAGCGGTAGAAATAAAGTTTAAGTCAATGGACAAGAAAATTTTTGGTTATAGAATTAAATGAAAAAAAAAAAAAAAAATAAAATAAAACGGTTCTTTCTACATTATTACTTTGTTTTTCTTCTTATTATTAATTAAATGTTATGAAAATTAATGATGCATAGGTAAGTCTTGTTAAAATAAACAAGTATTTTGTAAAAAAAAAAAAAAAAAAAAAAGGAGAAAAATAATAGATTGTAGTTTTTGATGATTTTTCGTCTTGTTTTAGCTTTAAAGTCCAGGGTGGGCTTTAGTGTAGTTAGATCGTTATAGTTATTTATCAAAAAAGGATTAAAATTAATATGGTTTCTTTTCTTGCAAGATAAATTGAGACCTTATACGATGTTTAATTTAAAAAAAAACAAAACATTGAACGCCCTATTTTTTTTAGTTTGATTTCGATTGCTACATAAATGTCAAGTGTTGAACTGCCAAGTTTTACTGGTTTTTGTCTTCGGTGGTTTTAGAATCATCTGCCACTGTAAAGCAAGCCAGCTTGTAATAATTTCTCAATTCTATGTGACAAAAATAATAAAAAAAAACATTTTTACTTTGAGTCTTGTCATACAAGTGCATAAGTTCGTTTTCTATACCAATGTAGTCTGGTTTACATTTCACAGTATAGAAAAATAGATCAAGGAATCTCGGAACAACAAAATTCCTTAGTTAAAAGATCTTAGAAAAATTATTTTTATTAAATTCACATAATCTAGCTGACTTTTAGTAATTTTGAAAATGAAATATTCCTGGAAAATAAACCGCTCGAAGGTAAAGAGCTTTAAATATACATTAACACATTTTTATTAAATTCTTAAACTTTTATAAATTTCAGCCAAAATTTTTTATATTTTATGACTTTCTCAACTTTGAAAATCCATAAAATCTTCAATTTAACACTTAATTTATGAAAAATTTCTGATAAAATTTTAATTGCTCACATTATAATGTTGTTTATTTATTTTTTTATAGGACAATAAAACAAAACAAGATGCAGATAATACATATGTATGTATATGTATATTTGGTAAAAGTCAAATCTTATTATCTTAATTTTATTAGTAGCAATCTTTGTGTGCTCACTTGATGTAAACAAACTTTTTTGTTTTCTTTCATATGCGAATTTTTTTTTTTATTTTTTTCTTTTTTTATCCACCAAATCAATCGAAAAAATTTTGTTTTTTACTTGAAAAAAAAAATTTCTTTGCAATTGTGGGTAAGTGGTAAAAAGGTTAGAGACGGTTTTACAGTTAACCTTAAGAACTTCAAGTTCTTCAAGTTCCAGCACCACAGTAGGAAGAACTAGTCATATCTTTGGAGTTAAAATAAAAAAAATAAAAAACAGAAAAAAAGCATAAAAAAAAATCTTTCCTTCTTCTGTAGGTTTCTTGGTTCTTGAAGATCAAGTTTTCATGTTGATGTTATTGCAGAAGAAGCAGTTTTGTTATCTTTTATTCATTTTTTTTTCCTCTTTTTTTTTTGTATCTATCCATGATGTTTATTCCGAAAACTTCACTTGAAAAAATAGTTTTTGTATAATTGCAAGCTGTGTTACCTTTCTTTTCTCCTCTTCATCATCATCCATTATCTTCATTGTAATGTTGTTGTTGTTGTTGTTATGCTTATCATCATCAGATTCATCATTATCAATATCATTGGTCTGTGCTATCGTAAGTCTTCTCTTTTCTTAGATTGCTTTTATTTTTCCATTGTAATTTACAAGTTCTTAATTTTTATCTTCTTCATTTTTATACAATTTAAAATTTTCTCCATTGAATACGCATCATCATAAAGATGTTTAAATTTAAAGATTAATGATAGATATTGTATTCGATATATAGTTGAAGGAAATTGTTTAAGATGATTTTATTTTTCTTCATCATCTTTATTTTACCTTTAAGTTATGAAGAATTTTTCAACAATTTAAAATAATCAAGAAATATTTGTTAAGTGGTCAAACAGCAAAAATATGTTATGTTCCTTTTTCTATTTTCTTCTTTTCTTTTCATCAGATTCAGATTAAAAAATTTTTAGGATTATAAATAGATGTGTATTAAAATTCTATATAGTATCTAAATATCTATATACTTTCAGTATATTATACTCGTATATACATATTTGTATCTTTATAAATAAAAGTGTGACTAGAATATGAAGGAACTGTACGAACACTAAAGAGAGGAATAAATTGTGAATAATCATTATACAACATGGAATGGATGATATGGTATCCGTGGGATGTAAATTAACTTCACGGAAATTCTCTTCTCTTTTGCACATGTGATTGCCGGGTGTCTTTCATATCGGCATCTTAGAAGTTTTCTTGACCTACTTTCATTTAAACGTGTTTTTTGTATGTTTTTGTTTTTGTGATTTTTTTTTATATTCTTCTTCTTGTTATTTAACCCTAGGATTGCCTGATCGTATACAAATGTACATATATACATTCGGACTTTGAGCTTTAATTTAAATATGATCCCTTTTAGCTAGGACCTTGAAACTTCAACAATTACTCCATCGGAAAGTTCTAACTATACACCCCAATTTTAAAAGTCCTAGCTCAAAATCAGTAGGACAAAATATTCTTTTTTTTTTTTTTTTTTTTTTTTTTTTTTTTTTTTTTTTTTTTTTTTTTTCAAAAACACAAAATTGGCCTTGCGTATACAAATGTATACCATACATTTTATAAGGAAATTAAAAAAATTTTTTTTTTCAAAAAGCGATATCTCAGCATCCCATGGACCAAACACAGTAATTTTTGGGCGAATATATTTGTTAAAGTATCCTCTTTGATCAAACCGTGCGATTTTTTTGTACTATTTTTACTTTTTGAGATGAAGTGCAAAACAAGGTAAATAGACGTAAAATTTTAATATACATATTCACAAGTCCAAACACAAATTTGAATTTCAAAGATGTATAACTCAGCCTCCCGTAGACCGAAAACTAATCTTTTTATACCAAAATATTTATTAGATAGTTCTTTTTAGTATTGTCCTTTACAGTTTTGTTGTACCTACTTTTTTTTAGTTTTCAAGATAAAATACAAAACAACATGAAAAACGTGAATGTTTCATACATTCTTCTACATTCATAAAGGCAAACATCTAGTTTTGACTTTGAAAATCTATATCTGAGCATTCTCTGAATCAAAAACTATAAAAATATTTGTTTTTAGTTTAATTGAACAAAGTCGACTAGTCAATCATAGGGTTAAATCATTAAAGCAACAAAAATAGCTAAGAAAAACAAGTCAAAGTACAGATCCAATATCATATAACATATGCTTAATTCCTTGTGGAATTAATCATTTTCTCGGCCATTCATATGTATTTATATACTTTATAGATGTATATATATTATAGTTAACAGAGGATAGAATAAATTGCATTGCATAAAATATACATATATGCACATATGTGCAATAATAATGCAAAAGATGGATAATTCATACGTTAGAAAACGTGAAATTTGTTCTATTAGTCACGTAAAAAATCTAGTGGAAAATTTAAATTATTTATTTACACAAAAAAAAAGGAAGTATAATTTATTTTCATCTGTTTTGCATTTATTAACCTTAAATAAAAAATACAGACATTTTACATTTAAATTGCACATTTTTTTTATTGTTAAGGACGTCTAAATTTTTAATATTCATCGAAAATTCAATAAAATTCAATCATGTGATGGAATTTTTCAAATTTTATTATTAAGGCCAACTATATGCGATACTTCCTGTTTACAAGGATAACTTTAGATATATAGGTACATATCATATTCGTTGTTTTAAAGTACTTTTTTTTATTTCGTAGGCAGTTTAATTTTATTTTAACATTCAAGAGACCTAAAAATATAGAAGACCAAAGGTCTCCATGGTCTCCAGATACCATTTTTTAGTATATACATAGAAACTAAAGTCTTCTGTCGTGTAAACTTATCATTACAAGTAATTTCATTTTTGTTTTTGCCACAATATTAAATTTGAATTCTTTTTTTTCTCTGTCTGTTCTATAGTCTATGATGAACCTCGGCTTTTCTGAAGTTAATCTCAGGTTAAATTTAAATTAGGAGAGTTAAAATAATAAACAGATTATTTTTTTAGACCAATCTTGTTAAACATTGTATCTCTTATATAAAGATTTAGTTGGTAGTCCGCATGCATCCAGGTGAGGACTTTTTTAAAAAAAAAAAAACAGTCTCCAAGGATCAAATATTTTCTAAGCAAAAAATTATCATTGTTTAATTTTTTTGTTGAAATTTTGAAGATTCTGGTCGTGGGCCATTCATGTTGGAGTTTTATCTTAAAACTAAGTTTCACTTTCAACACACCTTCAATTTTGACTTTGTTCCATGGTTTTCTCTTTATTAGCAACTAATAATAGATCATAACATACAGGGTAGGTACGTGATTTAGTTTTTTTGGATGGGTTGTGCATTATATTTGGCTTGTAAATTGTAATAGGTCCAATATGTGTTGAAGAGAGTCGTCCAATATTTTACGGAATCTTCAACGTTGGAGTTAAATTATAAGCTTTTGATAGCGTTCATCTTATTTTGCTTGGTATCAATCTTTGAAAAATTGGTCCAAAAACAGTTCTTAAAAACATTTTAGATCAAGATAAATTTTGTACGAATAAACCAAATTTTTTTTTTCCACATTATTACTCCTTTTGTTATCTAATTTGATTCTCTCAAATTACGGTTTCATAGTTATTTTCAGTATGAGGATTTTTTGAAAATCATAAGTAATTTCCGTACTAAATTTTTTTTCAATTAAAACATTTATTTATAAACTTCCCAAAAAATTGTACTTCCACTTTAAAATAACAAATGTAGATTATTTTCTTGAAAATTTTTTTTTATCTTAAATTTATTATATGACATAATTTAGTTGTTTTCTGGTAATTTACTTCATTAAATTTATTGCAAAAATAAATACATAAATTACATACAAATATTATGATATTTATACAAAATTTAAAAAAAAAAAAATAAAAATATATTTACAGTTAAATTTTTATACCAATCTATAATATGATATAAAATTCAAC
This sequence comes from Bombylius discolor, assembly GCA_939192795.1. Taxonomy (NCBI): domain Eukaryota; kingdom Metazoa; phylum Arthropoda; class Insecta; order Diptera; family Bombyliidae; genus Bombylius; species Bombylius discolor. The sequence goes on from OW584240.1 coordinate 38,102,533, forward strand.
TCGGTTGAACTGTTTTCAATTGAGTTGTAAAATTTTAATGAGCCTTTATATAAAAATTAAAGTAAACAAGAGTCAAAATTATCATATGTTTGTTTGTTTTTTTTTTTTCTGATTAAAAAGTTCACAAAGAAAAATTTAAAAAAAAAAAAAACAAAAATTTCCAGAAACATTTTTTGGAAGAAGTACAAAAATGAGAACAGAAAAAAAAAAACAAAAATGAATTTTTATAAAACTTTTTGAACATATTTTGGATCTGAAATGTCCTAATTTTCTCTCAAATATTTTCATGTTTAAAAGAAAATGACAAATCTTTCACCTTTGTTTTTGTTGTTGTTGTTGTGTTCCTTCTTATTTATTTATTTTTTTTTTTCGGTAGAATGTAAACATAGTAATTATCCAACTGGAATGATTGTTAAAATGAACCATCTTGAAAAATTTATTAAAATAAATTACACACGCATAAGAAATTTAAAGGTATCATTCAGTTTTTTTTTATGATACATTTTTATTGCCATTCATTAACGTGTTAATTGTAAATTTTCCAAGAAAAAACATTTTTGACAAAAATCATACTTAAAAAAAAAGACCTCATACAGTAGATACATACATATGTATATGTTCTTTTTAATGTGAAATAAAATTGTTACAATAAATGTTTTTTTTTTCCTTCTTTCTTTTTTATAGCACAATAATTTAAAGTATGTTTACTCAAAAAAAACCTCAAATTACCTCCAATTTAATGTTTAATTGCAAGAAATTTATATTTTTCTCTTTAAAAAAAAAAAAAATAATAAAACCCAGTAATGATAATAATCAACATATATACAATATATTTTTTTTTAAAGATAAAAACGGAATTATAACGCAATATTTAACACTGAATTGCAAAAATATCTTAATTTTAAAGTAATTTTCGTTAATTTTTATCATCGTTGATGATTGCTCACTGGTAATGGGTTAATGCATCAGAAATGTTGATAAAATTATACACAATGAGTCATAATTATTATAAAGAAGAATTTTTCATTTTTCATTTTTTTTTTTCATTAATAAAACAATAATGTGTAAGATTAAACATTATTTGTTATGCTTTTATAATTAAATTAATAGGTCAGGATAATAATTCTTTCCATTTTGTGATAGTATAATAAAATCACATACTTTGTTAAAAAATAAAAAAAAAATATAAATAATTAATGATGTTTTTTTTTATCGTCACAAAAAAAAAAAAAAAGTAAAGAGAGAAAGAAAAAAAAAACCAATAATAATAAAATAAGGAAAATTAATTTAAAAAAAAAAAAAACACAAAAAAAAAAAAACTATGTAAAACAAGACTGTGTGTTCTAAGTTTAAGAAGAAAGAGCAAAAAAAAAAAAAAACAAAAACAAAAAAAAAAATCAAATAAAACAAGATTACATCACATTTCGCATCATTAAACATCAACAACATAATATTTGAAAAAAAAAAATTTTAAAAAAAAAAAAAAAAACCGACAACAACAACAAAATCCTATTTAAGAAATCTAAATCCGTTACTTAGACCAGACCATTATCATCATAGTCATCCATCGTTCAACATTATTATCATCATAAATGAATCTATCTCTATATAAGAAATTAATTAAGAAAAATATAAAATAAAACAACAACATGAAACAACACCAACATGAAAAAGGTGCTATGAAAAAAGATAATTAGCAAAGAAAATACATACATAAATATCTTCTTTTTTCTTTTCTTTTCAGTATGATCAGAAGATTAAAAAAAAAAAAAAAACGAGAGAGCAAAAAATAAAAAAATAAAATAAGAGACAACACCTCGAATGAAATATAAGAAAAACAACACTATCAAACCATCTTCATGATCATCTTCATCATCAACTATATAAGTACTCACTAATATTTATCTTTTTCTTTTGCATTTTCTTATTTTCTATGTTGGAAAAAAAACAACAACAACAGTACAACTACCACCAAACTAAAAATAAAAAATAATCGACAAATATTATGCAGAAATCTAATGATAATTACACATTTTTTCACATGAAAAAGATTTTTTTCTTCTGAAAGATATTTTTACCAACAGATACAAGATACATTTTTGTAGTTGATGATGATGATGAAAATGATGATGACAATGATAATAGTGATGGTAGTTGGCGGTAATGAAAATTATGAAGATCATTACCAATGCATTGTTACTTATTTTATATTATACACAGAATGGACCATGATTGAAGATTATATTTGATCTTCCAGCTTTGTCAGTTTCATAAGGAATTTTATGTACATACATATGTACATATGTACTATATACTAAATCATAGTAGTAAGTCAATTTTATCCACTAAAGCTAAGCTAATTTTTAATATCAAAGTGTTTATATTGTTTTTGTTATTGTTATTCATTTATTATAGGAATATTTCTTTTATAAAAATTGCATAACAATTGTTGATGATGATGATGATGATGATGATGGTATTATAAACTTGAATGATCGCGTGCCCATAATCTTTTTATATATTCATAATGAATGTTGTACTTTTATATGTTATTTTAATTCAAGATGTTGTATTGTAGTTGTTTTTCTTCATTACACTTGATTTTTTTTTTTTATACATCATGTTTGCATATTACAGATAATACATACTATACATACATACACACATGTTCAATTTTATATTATATTTAAAAAATAAAAAAAAAAAAAGTATCTTCACATCTCTCACTATATCTGAATCTAAATCAAAATATGAATCTTAATACAATAATTAAACAGATGACTGACTCTCTGAATTAAAATGTTTTTTTTTTTTTTTACTTATAACTAAAAATAATATTTTTTATACATACATATATATGTTATAGATAATAGTGTAACAGTTGTAGTGAGTATGCATATAACCTAAACTAACAACACCACGTAGATATTACGTAAATTATAATGCTAAAATCTTAAACATTAAAGAATAAGAAAGAAAAAAAATTAAAGAATGTGAATTTATTACATTAAAGCAAAATAACACCCGAAGGGGGGGAAAAAGGTAAAGAGAAGTGAAAAATATCAATTAAGAAAAATATTTTTCAAAAAAAAAAAAATATATTTATAGATATATAAAAAAAAAGCCCTGGCAAAATATTAAACACCACACAAAAAGCAAAATATTGCATATGTGTTGCAAATTGCATGCATAGAAAATTGTTATGGCAGTTCAAGTTAAGAATTTTGTTGTTGTTTTTTTTTTTTTTTCGTTTTAAACATTAGAGCAGTAGCAGTTAGCAAAGAATTGATTTATTGAACTTGAACTTGCTTACCGCTTATAATTAGTTTCCAATGAGTGATATTTTGATTGCAAGTAAAATATAAAAAATATTTATTTATATAAGTATGTATGTATGTTATCTGTAGTCTGTACAGGTATAGAGGATATGTACATAATACATATGTACAAAAGTGCTTTTTTATATAATAAATTACCTATTTAATCGAATATTTTTCAATGTTCTAACGCTTGAAAAATTATTAACAATTATAAATTTTATATGCTACTGGTTAATAGTTCTTTAACAATAAACGGGTTTTTTTTTTTTTTTTTTTTAATTTTTGCAATTATATTTGAAATTCAAGTTAAATTGTAAGGTTTTTAATTTTTATATACATATAGTTAAAGTTATGATTATTTATTATCCAACATATATTCTTCATAAGAATACATAAAAGATGATGATGAAAATTAGATGAATTTTATTTGGTTTAATGAATAAAAATTTATGGTTGAATGATTGTTAAAAGATCTTTAAGAAAATTGTAGAGAAATTATTTCAAAACCGTAAAATTTTTATTTTCTTCTTTAAATGACGAGAAAAATATTATGAAAAATTTAATAAATATTAAAATATGGTATTATTTATATGGGTAATTAAAAAAAAAAAATAAAAACAATCTTCTTTTGTAATTTTTTCAAAAAATATTTGGAATTTTAATGTAATACTAGAGAAATGAATGATAAAAATTATGGTCAATATTATTTCCTGACTAAAACTTCGAAATAAGATTCTTAAGTTAATGTTTTTTTTTTTCAATTTCTGTAATCCGAATCGAAATTTAAAGCTCCTACATCCTACCATTCAATGGAAAGTACATGCTATAGTAGCACTAAAAAAATATCTCTTAGTGCACTACTTTTATACTACTGTACTGATACATTTGGAGAAAATAGAAATTTGAACAATATTTGAGCTGTAAAGTAGGAAGTAAATTTCGACTCGGGAAATAAATTTCATGGATAGAAAGTACAGATCCTGTTATTTATTTTAAGATCACTTTCATTTAAGACAAAAATGAAAAAGTCCTTATTGAACAAATTCAATCAGAAGGTCTCAGTTTTATTTCATATAAAATTAAAATTAAAAAGTTGAAAATTTTAGTTCATAATTGGAATATCGGAAAAAGGATTCGTTTTCTGAGATTTTCAAGATTTAAATAGTCAAAAAACATCAAATTTAGGCGGCTAAGGCGCAAAGGACTATTGTGTCAAGCAAACGATAGGTAGACAGTATGTCTCTTCTTCTTCTTCTTCTACGGCTCCACAGTCCTAAAGCGGACCTTGGTCTCGGCGAGAATCCTCCTCCAACTGGCTCTACCCATCGCCTTAGATTTCCAATTCACGATCTCTCTTTTATATCACCTTCCACGGAGTTCCACCAGCGGTTTCTTGGTCTTCCTCTTGGTCTTTTGCCATCTATACTCTTGTGAAATATTTTTTTGCAAGAGTTCTGGTCTTCCATTCTCACAACATGTCTCAGCCACCTTAGCGTGCAGTTTTGATAAATTTGATGATATCTATGTATGTCTCAGTCAAGATAAATTAGAAATTTTTTTTCGATCGATTTTTGAGAAAAGTCCAGGATAAATAAATATTTTTTTTTAAATGAGACATTAGAATTTTTTACAAACTTTGAAAAGTTGCATTTTAAAAACTTGTAACTGAATCCCTTGCAGATTTAAATACAGAAGGTTCCAAGCTGTTTTTCATGATTTTTTGTCAAAACAAAAATATAAAAAAAAGAACTTTTATTAACCATACAATTCATATACGAGTCATATTTTTATGCGCTGTCCGGCACGTGTGTAACATTGCTAAAGACTTAAATTGGATAATGACATCAATGAATATTGATACCATAGCGTATATGAATTATCATTAAAACCGGAAGGATATGTTTTTTTGGCCACAAAATGGTCATGAACATTATAAATTCAATATACGAGTATGTAAGTATGTACTCGTATGTTTATATTCATCTTTGCCCATTAAATATTTTTTGATTCACGAAAAGATTTAAATTAAACGAATTGTTTTTTTTTTTCACTGACAATCAAAAATTTCGTAGAGGAGATACACATTTAAAAGAATTACACGTGCAATTTATGTATTTATTTATTTTTTTCTTTTTCATTTAAAAATTTACTTTGTTTTTCTTCGTAGAATTTAATTATCTACAGTTCTTATTATTCATTAGATATTTTTTTTTCTTTTTTTTTTTTTTTGTAAACTTTAAAAAAGACATGACTTGCTTTTATAATTATTTAAACTTTAATTGATTTTGTTATTCTTCATCAAACATTAAAAGAAAGAATTGTTTTTTTTTGTTTTTTTTTATTACAATACAAGAAATCACTCCTATTGAAAATGGTTCCTATGATTCATTCGTTTTTATTAATTCGAATTCATAGCTTGGAGTATTAAGCAAGGATAATAAAATTTTTAATTGAAATTTATTCTTCGAAAAATTTATAAGCCTGAAATTTATAGACTTTGTTGAGATTAATTATATTAAAGTTGATTCTTAAGTGGAATAAAATCTAATTTTTTTTTTTTTTTTTTTTGTAAAAAAATCAAATCAAATTCATTTATCAAAGTTAACTCATTAGAAACCACCCCCGCATATGTGGAATCATGGAATTAATTAAGAAAATTTCTATTAAGTGTTTTAGCCCGCATTTGCTTTATTCCATGATACTTCTATTTTTATCCTGATAAACTCAATTCAAAAGCTTTCAAATATTTCTATAAAAAAGGATTTATTATTTTGACTGAATTAAAAATAAATTAGTTAAATTTAAATATGAACTTTGTTAAAGGGTTCATGGATTTTATTTTTCTAACAATTTGTAAGCACATACGAGTATCATGTAACTGATATATGGATTATAATACAATTTAATTACCAATTTAAATTTTGTGTAGTACAAAAGGCGATTAAACAAAAAAATAAATAAATAAATAAAAATGAAAACAAAGGCAAGAATTTTGTCTAAAAATTTATACACAACACAAAAGACTATTTTTATGTGATTTTATTTATCTATTTTTAATTTAAAAAAAATATATATACGAGTATATATATATATATTTACTATTTCGTTCTTTTATTTTTTTTTTCTACTTCAGTTACATACTCTTCAACATCATGATCATCATCAATACAAAACAAATTACAGTCATCTCACATCTGATCAATTGTTATTTATTTATTTTTTTTATCTGAAGTTATATATACATATACTTTGTCTGTAACATTTTGTTTTTTTTTTTGTAGATTCAAATTTTAAGAAACTTTTGCGTGCCTGAATACAAAATTGAGTATCAATAAAAAATTCACGAATATCATTTTTTTTTGTGTGTGTGTGTGTTTTTTTTTTGACGTATCTACATATAGTATATTCAAAAATTTTGTATGTACATATATAGATTTATAGATTTTTTAAACAAGCATTTATTAGAAAAAAATTGAAAATTACAATGATATGCAATAATGTGTTAATATACCAATTCCATAACAACAACAACAACAACAATAGCAACATTATGACTATGTAAGTATCTGATAGATTAAAAATGTCGATTTCAATATATGTACATATGTAGGTACATATATGTATGTACTTACATATATAACATATACCTATATCATATTGTTATGATCTGCTTTATCGTATACGTATATCAGGCATAGTGCGGTTTAATAGAAAAAAAAAAATATATACATAGGTATGTATTTATGTATAAATTACATTGAGCCACAACATAAGCACAAGAAGCATGACCAAGTTCATTGACATTTTATTTGCTATTTTTTATCTATAGATACATATTATTTTTATATTCTTTGGATTTTTTTTTTCTTAAAATTTTTATTTAAAATAAATTTTTTTTTATGCTTCTTGTAATCTTCATGCTTAAATTTTGGAAGTTAAAATACGCAAAGCACAAGTATTTCAGTTTTTTTTTTAATGTTTTTTATTTTATGTTAAATTTAAAAATAATTCGAAATGTTAAATTTTACAAATCAAAAAAAAACAAAAACTGTTTAGCTTAGATTTTGATATCTCAAGAATAAAAAAAATGTATCTTTAAATTATTTTAAGATATTCAATATTGAGGAACAACAATTACAAAGATTTCATGAGAGAAAAAAAAAAAACTAACAACAGCAAGAATAATCATAATGGTAATGATGATCTACATTATCTATACTATCTATACTCGTATGTATCATATATTTATGTATGTACAAGCAAAAAGTGTTATAAACAAATAAGGAACAAAATTATTAAATTTACATATTATTATTATTATTTTTTTTTTTCATCTTTGTAATTCTTCCTCACTTCCATCAAATGGTCATTATAATGATGATGATAATGATGATGATGGTCGAATGGATGAAAAAAACAAAAAAAAAAATTAGATACATATTTCTATCTTAGCAGTGAGAATGGAATTTGAACGCTTTCAAACGCAAATTCTATCGTTTCATCTCATCATAATATTGAAATTTTGTAATTTATCTTTTTTTTTTTTTCTGGTATATAGCTATAGCCTTATAGGTTATTTAAAATCTATGTAGCACTCCAGAGGGCATAAAAAAAAAATTATTATATTTTAATATGCGGATATTACAGCAAAAAATAATTATCGATTAACGTTTATTTTTTATTTTTTTACATTTCTAATTTTTTGATTGAAAATAATACGCGAATAGCATAATCATCAATTCGATATACTCTTATGATGCCTATTTGTTGATTAAAATTTTCATTTTACAGGAAGAAGAATAGTTCTATAAATTGAGGAATAGAAATTAAATATATTTTTTTTTTTTATTATTTTCAAATAAAATAGAAAATATTTAAATTAAATTTTTTTTTTTTTTTACATATAAATAACGTGTTTACAAAGCGTTTTAAATATACTTTAATTTGAGATTTTATTGAAAATCTGTAATGGAAAATTTTTTTATTGAAATTATATTTTTACGTTTTGTAGATTCATTTTTTTTTTAATCGTTGCAATTCGTTACAAAATAAATTAAAAACATAAGCCTGAGGTCTTACAATAGAATATCGTTTTAGTTATTTTTTTTTTTTTTAAATTACATTTGAAAGATAATAATAAAGAAAATAATAATTTTCTAATGTTAAATGCAATAAAAAGTGTTTCCGAATATAATTATTAAAGAATTTTTTGCAAGTGTTGTATAATTATGAAACGGGATAAAAAATTTTTAAAAATTAAAAAGAAAATTGAATAAAATCCATTTCGTTGAAAAGCTAACTTTTAAAGTGAAGAATTTAACTTCAAATACAGGGTGAATTTAAAATAATTAAACACAAATTTCCAGGACCGTTATATTATTAAAAAAAAAAAAAACAGTACGATTTATTTCATATTTTTATGTTCTTTTGAGCCAAAATTCTTTAAGAATGAATCAGAAACTTCGTAGAAAGACACAACTGTGAATGTGCTCTGTATTATTCAAGGACTAAAACTTTGATTGAATAAAAATGAGAAAAAATCCTAAAAAAGAAAATATTTATTACCACTTTCTCTTTAGGATAAATTTAGTAAAGTCTAGCGAGAAAAGTAATTATTTTTTTTATATGTATAAAAGTGAAGAAAATACTTGTGATTATCGTTAGAATGCAGTGGCAAAGTTTATTTCGAAAATCCCTGCAACTAAAGCAGAAGGGCTAAGCTAAATAAGTACAACTGACATAATTTTTAAAATGACATAATGAGAGAACAATAAATTAAATAGGCTACTCTTTTGGAGTAAATGACGAAATTTAAATAATCAAAGAAAATTTTGTGAGAAAAACACCACCAAAAAATGCAATGCCCAAAAACATAATTAAAGTCCAAAGTTAACGGATGTTTTCAACGAAACTTAAAATTTTCTCTATAATCTAGCCAGACCAGATTGCAAGATAAAAATTCTTACTTTTAAATTTGTGATCTACATTTGGTATTTTATCTTGCAGACCGTGAGAAATAATTACACTGATAAAACATAAAATATTTCAAAAAAAAAAAAAAAAAAAAAACATGTTACGGACTTAATTGATGCACTTTGAGCTGAAGAATAACAAATTTTAAATTTTTCAAAAGAAAAATTATCCTTACACAAAAATTCTGAATATCACAATTCATCATATTATTAAGAAAAATAAATCAAATTAAAATTCCATAAGCATGCTAAACAACAAAAAAAAAAAAAAAAAACAAAAAAAAACTTATTACTTCATTTAAAAAAGCAAAAAGCTTTCAAAAATTCAATAATTCTGCTTTATTTATGGTTTAAAAGTTTAAACGTATTTTTTATTTATTTTTGTTATTTTCCTTACCTTTCATCTTTTCCGGAAGATAAAGAAAATTAACAAAAATCACGAACATTGTAACGACCTTGTCCTGGATAATAAATTTCAATTAGGATAAAATACTTATAAACACTATAAAATGTGTGGGCGCCGCCGCAATCTACTCTGAGATGCATTTTTGTACATTTAAATGATGCAAAACAATAAAACATGTAATTTTTGCTTTTATTTTTTATTTTTTATTTTTATTTTTTTTGTTGTTTCTGTTAATGGTATCTACATACATATGTACATACTTCCAAATAAATTCACATTATGAATATGTAATTTTACTTTTTTGTTTTTTTTTTTTTTTTGTTTTTCATCTTCTTGATTTATTTTTCTCTGACGAAAAAAAAAAAGAAAGGTGATTATCATAAATGTACATACAACATTTAGATACTATTTTTAGTTACATAATTTTTTTTATTTTTATATATTTTAAATATAGTAAGCATCTTCAAAACATTTACAATGACGACACATCATTGCGTAAATCACAATTTTTATTTTAAAAGAAAAAGAAAACAAACAAAAAAAACTGTGTTTAAGAAAAAAGATTGATAAATGAGATTGAGATCAGTTTACGTACTTTTTTTTTTTTTTTAATCTTCTTCTTTGGTGTTGTGACAAAACAAATTCAATTTACAGGTATACCAAACTGCTGTAACATTTCTCTGTACATAAATATTTAATGCTATTATTTTATTTATTTATAGGAGCGTTTTATAGTCAATGATCCCAACTATCATAACTTCATGAATTATAATTTACTTGGCAACCTTAACTTCCACGTAAAATTATTATGATGATGATGATGGTGGTGTTGCATTGCTTGCTGGTGACAGTACAGCCAGTGATAAAGATAAAGGTGGACAAGATAAAAAAACAAAACAAAACAAAAAAAAAGTAAATTCAAAAGAAGAAAATCCTTTAGGGATGCTGAGATATTTTATAATTTTAGTGTTGTAATTCAAAAATAATGACATTGATGAGACATACAACATTTTAAAGTAAAATTTAAGAGGTATATATTGCTTGTGTGCATTGCAGTAGCAACCCACCAGTATAATATGTGCTGTGGAATAGATACAAGTAGAATTTTCTGAAGATGTAGAGGCACATTCACTTAGAAGATTGTGGGAAAATTTTTTATAATGTCATTTAAATTTAGTGAAATTGTTATTATATAGATAATTAATTAATTAATTGAAATGATTATATAAATTCTGATATTTTTACTTATATTTTGCTTTTAAGTTTAACTTAAACAAAAAAATAATAAAAAAAAAGCAACATCAGAAAAATATTCTGGGAATAAAATTATGTATGATCTCAAGTCATACATATGTGCAAAAATAACGATGTGTTTCTTAATATCTTGTTTATTTAATATACATATATTTTTTTTAAAGTTATGATGTATCTTGAGATTCATTTCTTTTAATTTAAATCGAAGTTTCATACTCCAACAATCTTTTACTTTTAATATTTTATCTTTTCTGTCAAATAAATTATCAAAAAGTCTCATGAATTACAATTCTAATTAATGAAATGTATTTTAAATAATTTATTTTTATTGCATGAAGATGATATTTATAACGTAAAAATATTATTTGGTACATATATGTATGTACTAAAAAGATTATATGTATATAAAATTAATGATGAACATACTGTACTTGGAAGAGTGTATGTTTTGACAAAAATTCATTTTGAAGAATAAATTACTTGAATTTTTATTATTTTTTTTTTTAGCGAGTAAAGTATTAATAATTGTTTCACATTTAATTCTTAAGTTTTGTTCAATAAAAAGCTCTAAGTTTGTATTAAACAGTGTGTTCAAGGGAATCTTTAGGACTGCTACAAGTGTGTTTTTTTTTCTATGATTAGTTTGTTAGATAATTAAAGAAACATTAATTTTTTTGTTTCAATTTTAAAAATCAAATTAAAGTTTTACGCTCGCGGCATTGTAATTTTTTCTTCCTTTTCTTTGTTATTCAAGATATGCAGGATTAATTGCTTAAAGGCTTCTGGTTTGGGCGTTGGATTATCAATTAAAACTCAATGTTCAATTAGAAGTTTTTGTTATGTTTGCGATGTAAGCATCGATATTTTTTTTTTTTTTTGTTATTTCAAAACAAAATAAAAAATATTCCAGTTTATGGAATGTTTTAGGCGGTCAATGGTTGAAACAGTAGAGTAGAGTGCTGGCTTCTTATGCTAAATAGTCTCGAGTTCGAATCAGTTAAAGTTCACTCAGCTTTGAATGAGTACCAATTAATTTGAGTTGAAGTATAAATGACCATAAGGAAGTGTATAAAATCAATCACATAAAACAAACCAGCACTGACATACGAATAAATTCGTTCCAACGAATTTTGTGGTTTGCATTCCACTTTAAACTATGTAGGTGCTAAGTTTTCCATGAGAAATAAATAGCAAAGGGAAACAAAAATAGGATGTTTCAGTTTTCGTAACTGCAATTTGTTTTTTATCAGTTTCATAAAACAATTAAAAATCTCTTTTAAATACTGGAATTTTAATTTCTCTTATATTTTCCAACAAAAATAAATTAATAATTTAGAAAAATCATTATCAATTTTTCAAATTTTATGTTAATTTGATTTAATTTCACTTTTTTAAAATTTTAATCAATTTTTGAATTTCGAAATTCTATCTTTCATGTTTTTTATGACAATAATGTTAAATTTTCTGAAAAACCGTTATTATTTGAATAAAACAACAACTGATTTAATAGTGAAATGATTATTACATAGATTTTTCTAAACTATCCAATGTTCTCTTTCCATACTGATCTTTCCTTTTAAAAATGAAAAAAAAAAATATTTTCAATCTAATCCATAATTCAATTGTATTTAAAAAAAAAAAAAACTATGCATAAATGTGCATTACATGATTTTATAATCAAATTTTTTATTCATAACGAAATACAATACAAAATCCATTACAATAAGTTCGAATTTACTTATTTCCCGTCGTTACCGATTTATGAAAGTTCTATTGAACCAAAAAATATATAGACAGAAAGAATTCTTATGTAGTATAAAAATGTCTCATACAAAAATTTTTGTTCTGGGGTTCCAACATTGGAACCCCATTAGTGAAATAGCTTTGAATGTATATCAGCATATTTCAGTTTTGTTAAAAAAGCTTTTACTTCTGCATAGAAATACATATGTACATACGAATACGACAATTACCTTGTTTATGCACAAAAATTAAAACGTATTAACGATAAAACGTTTTGAACATCGTTTTGAGATAATATATTTTAATTGGTGTTTATGCGTAGTACAACATTTCATTCTCACTTAAAACGTTTTGAGTAATAAACTAATACTACTCTAAAAGTTCATATTGATGTTTAGTATGTTAGTATGACCATTTTGAAAGGTCAAATATGACAATTCATTTAAAACGAAGAAAGTGTACATGCACATTTTAAAAACGAATTGAAACTTTAAATTCGGATTTTATAGTGTATTCACTCAAAACGAAATAAAGTTTCAATGCGTTTTAAAATTTGGTTTATGCATCCGTATTTAGTCAAAACGGCATGAGTTAATGCGAATTAAAGCTTCGCATAAACAAGGTAATTGATGGTGTCGGTGTGACTCATTTTATTCACATATGTTTCACCATTTGAAATTTTTTTTATATTCTATTTAACACACAAGAGTACAATTTTTTTTTTATTTTTCATTCATCTTGATCATGTTAAAAACAAAACTTAAATTTCAAAGCGCTTTAAAGCATAGTTAAAAAAGCTTTCACTTCCTTCCTTCTCTTACCGTACTGTTCTATAGTCTAATTTAATAATTACAATTTTTAGTCGATACTACATAAGAATTCTTTCTGTCTATATATTTTTTGATTGAACAAACAAACGACACACCAACGGTGATTGAACTTTTGATAAATTCGTGAAAATTATTTGCTGAAAATATGTGTTGTACTAACTAAGGATCTAGACGTACAAGAAATTCTTGCATGCAAGCTGTCAAAATTATTTCAACTATGCAAGAACAAAATTTGTTGTGGGCATTTTCTGTCATGCAATCTCATTTGTGTGAAAAATGTGCAATTAATACAATTGAGGAGTTGGAAAAATTAATTAAAAAACATCTCATAGACTGATTTCTTTTTGCACACAAATAAAAAAAGCGACTTCAATCACCAAAAATTCATATTGATGCCATATTTGATTAATCAAACGTCAAATTTCTTGCAACAAATCTTACAACCAAAAATGTCTTACAATATTCGTTGAAAGATGACATGCAAGAATTTCTTGTAGACATTTTCGGTCCACACGAAGCATTTTGTTGCAAGAATATTTGTCATGCAAGAATTTCTTGTAAGTCTAGACCCTTGGTAAATCAAATAATATAAAAAATTGAATTTATTCGTTATCTTTTTTTGCACACATGATTTTTTTATTTTATTATATAATGAATTTTTAATTTAACACTTTTCTTTTGATTACTTAGAAACAAAAGATAAAAATAAAAACAATAATCAATTTCATAATTATTTAAGATTTATGGAGAAAATAAAAATAAGTGAGTAATTCTTTTTTTCTAATTTAAGAACTTCCTGGAAATGGTAACCAAAAGAATTAAATCTATGTCACCGAAATGCTTTAAGCTATACAAGGTGTGACTAAAAAGAAGTTTGAATGTACATATTATGTATGTAAAAATGAAAAATAAAATAAAATAAAATAAATAAACAAACAAAAATTCATAAACATATAAGTTAAATGGGTGAACCTTCATTAGTATTCCTTGAACGAAATACGGGAGAGTGACCCAAAAAAAATTATTAGGCCTTCACAAAAGAAAAGTCATATTTTTTTAGCTGTAGAACTTTTAAAGACCACCATTATTCATTAAATTAAAATTTTAACAAGCACCTATATTGCATTGGTGAGTGTGTATTTGTATGTCTCTTTGCAAGAATATTAAAAAATGAAAAATCATACATATGTATATATTTTCATTGCACATTATGGGCCGTTGTTGTGTAATGTAGGTACGATGATCAGATTAAAATCAAAATTATAAATAAAATTATTGTAGAGAGAAAGAGTGTGTGTGTGCGAGATGTAATCTGATATGATTATACATGTTTTTTTTTATGACGATAATAAGAAACCCACACACTTGTCTACCTATTTAGTATATTTCACCTATTAAATTAGAAAAAGAGGACCATCATATGACATAAACCCAGATAGATTAATATAGGTAAGGAAATAACATTTTAGATATCATGAAACTTTTTTCCCCCTTTTTTATAATAAAAATCATATGGGTTTGTTATTATACACATTTGAAATATATCGGTCATCAGCAGTAACTTAGAAAAATAAAAAATAAAATAAAAAAAAATTCAAAAAAAAAAAAAAAAAAAAATTACAAGTTAATAGATAGATCATAATACGATATGTATGGCAACAAAAAGAAAACAAAATGAAAAGAACAGCCACGTCGTATCCATAAAATCTGAAAAAATTTCAACAGGAAAAAGAACATCGCACATAAAAAAAAAAGAACATTTTATAAGATCGTGAACGTGGTTGGTTATTTTGGTTTTGGTTTTGAATGTTGTGTCCCCGATAGTTTAGATTCAACAGAAACTTGTAGATACTGTTGTGGACACACAAAATGTTAATATAAATATTATACCTGGAGGGTCATATATTATGGCTCTTGTTGTTTATTATTCTGGACAAGAGCTTTCAACAATAATTGTACTTTTCTTGTCGGAATTTTTTTTATTCTTATTTTTTTTTTTTTTTAATTTTAAAGAAACAAAAAAAAAATCATCTGTTTTTGTACATACGCGAGTACTTTCTTTTGTTTTCTTATTGCTGGTGTAATAAAGAAAAGTAATGAAAGAAAAAAGTAAGAAAAAATATACGAAAAAAAAAAAAATACGTAATTT
The DNA here is from genome assembly GCA_939192795.1 of Bombylius discolor. Taxonomy (NCBI): domain Eukaryota; kingdom Metazoa; phylum Arthropoda; class Insecta; order Diptera; family Bombyliidae; genus Bombylius; species Bombylius discolor. The sequence goes on from OW584240.1 coordinate 38,118,207, forward strand.
TAAATTCACGGCAGCAAACAGCTCAAACACAGCGGGATAAAGATTCTGGCATACTACTTTTTACATAATGATAAATTTTAAAAACATGTCGTATTTTTTTTTTTTTTTTTATATATGTATGTATGTATAATATTTATTATTTTTTTTATACATATATTTAGTGTATAACGGTAAAATCATTTGTTTTCATATATAAAAATGCAGAAAAGAAAATCTTTTTAACTTTAGAAAAGCAACAGAAACAACAACAAAATAGCTTATTAATTAGGTGAAGGTATTAACACTGAAAAATAAGAAGAAGAATGAAGAAAAATTGTCAGGATAAGAATTTAAAAAGCAAGCACTTTTTTTTTTTTTTTTAATTATTAGTTAAAGTAGTTAACCGAGCGCACTTTCACAATCGATTGTACTTGTTTTTCATTTACAGGTGTGATTTTTTGCAAAAAAAAAAAAAAAAAAAAAGATTAAAGTAAAAAAAAAGTGCACAAAGTACGTCAAATCGAATGGTAAATCAAATGGTAAAATTCATGTATTAATTCTACATATGTACATACTCGTATGTATGTGTAAAATTTGTATTCAGTCTGTTCTAATAGGTAATGAAAATTTTCCAATAGAAAGTATTAGAAAATATTTTGCTATTATCCAGAAATAGACCTAATGGGATCAAAAAACGTTTGATGAAAAAAATGATAGCAGTTTTTCATTTTTCTCTTTTAAGAAAACTACATTTCAAAGGCAAATATTCTTCTCATTTTTGCATCGTAATTTTTCTTTTTTTTTTAAATTTTCATTTTCGTGAAAGGTTGGTAATTTTACTAATATTTTTGCAATAATCGAAAATTGACTCCAATGGAAGGAAAGTAACGGAAAGTCGGCTTTTCTATATGTAAAAAATTTGAATACAAAGTAAATAATTTAGGTTTTCAGGTCCTATTTTGTGTTCATTTGTTTAAAAGTAAAAATTACCAAGAATTAAAAATTTGGAAATTTCGAGCACTTTAATTTTGTTCAACCATCACCCAAAAAAGCTTATGTAAGCTCAAATAAAAATTTTAGTCGGATATTTTGATCCTTATGAAATTGTATTCCAGATAATATGAATTTTGTGAAATTTCAAAAAAAAAAAAAAAATTTACATTTAAGTAAAAGTTCGATTATTTTAATTTATAAGTTGCATAAGTTTTGTCGCCATTTTTCTTACGTTACGTATTAAAATTAGTGTGTTTTCAGTTTCTTTTCTAAATATGCAATTTTTTTTTTGTTTTTGTGTTTTTTTGTTATGCACAAAAGGCACAGAATTACGTAAACTATGTCATTCATATATTTTAGATAAAACGTAATCAATTCTGTCTGCTATTAAGGCATAAATGTCGTCGGTTAATTTTTTTTTTTCTATGTATTTTTTATTTTCCATGAATTTATTGATTTTCTGATTTAATTCTTGACTATTAAGTGTTTACATTACATTTGCAATTTGTTTATTTTAGAACCGATTTATTTTCTACGAAAAAAATTGTTTTGTAAGGAAGTAAAATAGGTTCCTTATAATTTAAACATGCGCATAAAATACGCAATTTAAATGCAGTTTGCAGTTTCAATTTTTATTTAGAAATTTATTGACTTTCGATTGCAATTTTATTTGCATTTTATAAACCATTATACAATAATGAAATGGAATAATGAATATTTTTGAATTAATTTAAAAAATGTATTCTTTTTAAGAAAATGTTATGCATTTTGTTTTTTTTTTTTTTAAATTTTCTGAATAATTTTTAGAATTTAAATTACCTTAGTAATCAATTTTTTTTGAAAATGAAGGCGAAAGTCCATGAAATTTTCAGAATATTTACACGTACATATGTAGAATTTTATATAATAAAATTCTAGGAATTTGTTGGGCCATTTTTTGCAGAATTTCTTTTGATATACACGGGATATTAATAAAAAGGACATTATTTACACAATACAGACATCTTTAGAGAAAAAAAAAATATTAAAATTTGCTTACTTAACATTCATTGACTGAACAAAACATAGACAGCAGATTTTTGATTACAAACGAATCGAGTGTATTCATATTTTATTACAGGTCTCCTTCGAGTTGCACGATTAATTGGTTCCGTGTAAATCGAAACCGTGTATATCGAGACTCAAATTTAATTTAAAAAAAAAAAGATACGTACGCAATTTCCATTTACAAGCTACGCTAAACTGCGCCAAACTATGCCGGAGTAGATTCACTTTCCTAAAACGAACACAGCAATTGTATCGAAAATTTCTTTCTTTTTATTGAACAACACTTGAAAAGATCAAGTCAAATACTGATATACAAAACAATTTTTATAAAACATTTATTCATTTTCTATATTTTTATTTAATAAAACACAAAATGGTGTACAAAAAAAAATTCAAAACTCGAATTCCTCAAGCACCAAATTATCACAGATTATTCGGAGAAAAATATGTAAAATCACATTTGATTGGAGATGATCATTGGACTCCTCATGCTTTAACAAATCAATACAAATGTATGGCCGATATTTTAACAAAACATAATGAACTTTCAAAATTAGAATTTTCAATAAAACAAAATAAGCAAAAAAAAAAAGTTGTAAATTTAAAAGATGAAATTATAAAAGGTCGTGATAAACTTAAAGAATCAGGATATGCAAATAATCAAAAATTGGGTAATATTCTACAAGATCATAAAGAAATTTTACATTTATGTCAGATGTTTCCAATGGATCAAGTTATTGAAAATATTAATCAAAAATTATTTATGAAACAAAAAGAAAGTGACATATTGAAATTTAAAATAAAACAACTTTCAAAAGAATATGAAAATAAATTGGTATATATCAGCATTTCGTATACTTCTTGTTATTTTTAGAATTTTTTAAAATTATAAATATTTTCTAAAAAAAAATTTATAGCAAACAATTTCAGAATTGGAAGATCGAATTGAATTTAAAGAAGAATTTAGTTTACCAGAAGAAAATAAAATAAAAAAACTTCGAATGGAACTGACAAACACACAAACACGTTTAAAAGCAATTAAAGTTATAAAACGAAGTTACATTGATATAATTCAATTCTTGATGCAAGTAAATATGTAAAGTTTTTTACGAATATTTTTTTATTTATATAAAATTCAAAAATATTTAAAGGATGCAATTTATTATGAATCTGTATTGGATGCTTTACAAAAAGATATTGAAGAACAAGAGAATTTTATTGATCACGTTATACATTTAGGACTTCCATTAACAACAAAATTACCAAAATTAAGAGAAAAATACAAAGTAAATTATTTAAATAAAAGTAAAAAAAAAAAAAAAACAAAACTGTTATATTGAATATGTGTTTGCTTGTTTATGTTTCAGATAATAGAAAAAAAAAGAAATGAAAAAATTATAGTAAAAATTGAACAATTAAGAAAATATAGAAAAAATATCATGGCTGAACGTAACGTAGTTTTGAAGCAACTTCGAGAAGATGTAAGATTGTTGCTGACAAATCACAAATATTAATTAATTTATTAAGCTTTAATTGAATTACTGTAGGAGATTTGTGTATTCTTCATCAATTATTAAAAGTAGTAACTAAGAACAGCGAGCGACATGGCATCCGATAGCACATTGGGAATAGCATTGACCCGGAAAGGCAAAAATCCGTGGTTCGATCGAATGTTGTTTTTCTGATCTTAGCTACTACATTACTTTCACACATTACAAATTAATTAATATAATATCTAAATATACTGTAAAATTGTATTGATAACTTTTTTTTTTTTAAAAACTAATTAGATTGTAGTTGATTATGATCCAGTGCATTACGCACGCGAAACCCAAAGTATTATTGAATTAAAAAGTGATTTATACGAAATAGAAATGGTGTTCAAAAAACTTAAAATTGCAACACATACAACTCAAATTAAGGATGTTGTTCGAATGTAAGAAAATATCTAAATAAAATATTTAAACAATTTAAATATAAATGTACATATATGTATGTATGTACTCGTATATATGTACGTACTTTATTCATATGTTCAGAATGAAAACTCAAGTTGAAAATAATGCAAAATTGAGAAGTATTATCGATTTATACGAGAAAGAAAAGGATCTTTTGGAACAAAAAGAACTAGTGGCAAAACAAGTACAAGAAACTTTAAATTTCAGTTATACTAAGGGAGAAATTGAGTAATTTTTTTTTGTATATAGTTATAAAACACAATCGTTTGTTAATTCGTTTTTGCTTTCGCAGACGAATTAGAGAAATAGAAGGTCTTCGTGATATGATTATTAAAGAAAAAAAAATACAAAATGAAATATCAGAATATATTAAACAGAAGAACAAAGTTTTTGTTTTTCTAAGGTTTGTTAAATAAACATGTGTTATAGATATTATTTCATTAACTTTATAATATAGGTATGTACGAGTATAATGAAATTATGAATATTTTTTTTTCAATTATTATAGTTGGACAATTGATCATATTGTTGATACTCTTCGAAATATCGGTTATAAAATACCACATCCAATTGAAAGAAGTTATCCTGTCGAAGAATTAAAATTACCTCTTCTTAATTTTGATATGTACAATCAAAGGGCTACCCCACCTCCTCCATATGAAACAAATTGTAAGTAAAAAAAAACATATAGTGAAATATTAACAAAAAAAATTGTATTATTATTATTTTTTTGTTTGCAATTGCAACTTTTCAATCAAATAGTAAATCTTACAAAATATAAATCTGTAGTCACATCCACAAACCGCTTAAGTCGACAGAAACAAAAATTTAGCTGATACCACCTAGATCTTTGTAGTACTTTGTAGATGTTCGTTATTCTGTCAAAATTGGGTTGTTGTGTCTTACTTTTTTTCAAAAGTTTTGGATCAAAAACATAACAGCTTAAGTCATGTTGGTTATTTTTTTATTTTGGAAATCGAACATTCAAATAAATTTTTCTTAAAAGCACATTTTTAGACTTAAGTGGTTTGTGGATGTGGCCACAGAAATATCCTCTGATATTATGAAATTTTTTTTTATTTATATTAACAATATTTTCTTGAATAGTTTGTTATATAAGACAAGATCAATTGGATTCAATTCAATCTCGATTATTTTTGTTAATAATATTTTCTATTTATGTTTTTCTATAGTGGAAAAACTTCTAGAAGCTGCAAAAGATAAGGTTATTATTTTAGTAAATATGTATAATCAATTACCTCAAGAAATAATTCAAAATGCAGAAAAAATATTTAATGTTAAGTTCAAAAATAATTTCAATCCTAAAATTCTTAAGAAAAAACCAAAAGAGGAGCAAAAAAGTATTACTATAATATTTTCTATTGAAATAATAATTTATTAGTTTTTGATTTTTTCTTTCTTGCTATACATTTTAAGCGATTTTTGAAGAAGAATATCATGATGGTGATGTACCAACTAGAGAAAAAATAAAAAATGAAAGTGCAAAAATTGTTGAGGAACATCTCAAAAAGGAAGATTAAGTATCCAACACTGGCAATTTTAAATAATGTGTGATTCATTGATTTGTACAGAAAAAAAAATTAAAAAATTGTGGAAAAGACAAGTTAATTTTTTTACCCTATAATGCAACTCTACGTCTTGAAGGGTGGCTGCGTGGCTGCCATTAAAAAATCGTCATATTTCCTATTCACCATGCTAATTTGGATTACACAATCTCTTACTTTAGTAATACCAATGACAATATAGTTCTATAACAGACTAATTATTTCGAAATATTGAAATGATAACAGCCAGGTGGCCTCCAATCTCAAAGCTTTTTAGATACGAGTAAGTACTCTGTGATGTCATCTTGGATAGAGAGAGTTACAGAAAAAATATACAGTAACACAGTTACTAGTCACATTTCATAACTACATATTTCTAGTTCTCAACTTTCTAAATAGAACTTAAAAAAGCTATACACCCTAAATGTCAAAATTTACATTCATCATTTCTGGAAATTACACTTCCGTAGGTGCTCTAAAAAATTTTTTCTTAAACATTTTAGATGCATATTACTTTTGCAAATTCATATCATACTTTATTTGACTCCGTTATCAAATTTTATATGCATTTTATCTTTAAAAATTAAATTATGAACAAAAATAAATTACGCAAGTATATCAAATAGCAAATGAAATCTGAGAGCTTCATTAGGCTTTTGCATAATTAAAAAAACACGTTTTTTTCTCATACAATTCATACAAAATATAATATACTCGCGTGTTTAATTTCTAATTTTTATCAAATTTAAATTAAATTTTTTTTTTTTTCGTTCATAATAATTTTTTTATTCATTCATCGTTTTTTTCTTTCATTTTTAACTTGAATTAAACCGGATGAATTCTAAAATTTCAACTTTAATAATTTTTACAGAAAAAAAAAAAAAATTGGAAATAAAAATGACAAAATAAAATTAAAATCATATAAATTATAGAAAATAACTTTGTTGCAATTTTAAGATATAAATTTCAAATATTATCTTGTAAGCTTTGTTGAAAATATCTTTTTCTGTGTTTTTTTTTTTCCTTGTAAGTTTGTATCTTGATAGATAATTTTTCATTTACAAGAAGAAAGAAAAAATAAAAAATAAATAAAAATTATACAATGTAAGTAGATAGAATTTGAACATAATACAGCGATATAGTACATCAGAACACTTGTTTTAATAAATAAGATGCACCTGATGCACCAGATTAAACCGTTTTTCTTATTCTTTTTTTTTCTTTTCTATTTCTTCCCCTCTCTCTCTCTCTCTCACTGTTTCTACAATAGAATATGCAGAAATTTTATTTTGTATATTATGTAGAAGATTTTTTTTTTTTTTCATTTCGAAATATCTATAATATCTTTACATGAAAATTTATGATAAAATTATGTTAACAAGATAAAATTAATTTTCTTGCATTAGTATAAAGTCAAGAAGATTTACATTTAATGTTAAACATATTTTATGTACTTTTTGTTTTTGTTTTTTTTTTTTTTAAAGTAGTTGTCGAACATGAAATTCTATTAAACTTGTTTTTTGCGTTATATTGTGATTATAATATTTTTTAGTTATATAATAAGTCAAATTCATGTTTTGTTTTTGTTTTTTTTTCCTCAAATGAAAAATCACATTTGCGGAAGTATTCAAAGAAATTGTAAATACAGTTTTTTTATTAAATCTTTTTCTTGAACAGAACAAGAGTTCTATGTTCACAACATGTTTTTTTTTTATTCTTACCTGATTCGGTCAACGGTCATCCACCAGTACATGATAATTTTTCTTCACATTAATTGTATTTCTCAAGTCATCAAAAGCGGCTATTTTTAGGTTTTAATATGTTGGTTGCCTCCGTCGTTTTTGACTTTCCCAAGCCACCAACTTTACTATTTTTTCACTGATTTCATTGGAGCTGGAAAAAAAATAACTAATTTTAACAAACTATTGGCTGTATCTAGAATTTTAAAAACAATATACCCTTTAAAAGCTTTTTCCTATTGCTAAGGATTTAACCCTTTCTCTTTTTGGAAATACATAGGTCGAACATGAGTTTTCTTTTCAGATTTCAATCGAACGAATTCAGAAAACTGTTTCCAACAAAGTTGATGGTAGCTCTTTGAACAATTAAAATATGGGATTGAGGATCCATGCCTGAAAGATTGAATACCTTTTATTTACTTAATTATTTTTTAAATGTGAGTAAAATTTAAAAAATTCACTATTATCATGGAATACAAAAATATACATAATTTTTCGAATAAGACTTTTTAAAATTAATCTAATGTACATGGGTTCTAAAATCCATAAAATTAACAATTTAAAAAAAAATTATTTTCTTGTTTTACAAGTAATTATTATTATTATTAATATTTTTACTTTTTATTTCTTAAACTGACTCTTGTAATATAATGAAAAAGTAAATATTGTGGAATAATTTGATCAAAATAAGATAAAATCAACGACAGCATCATCAGCATCATCATCATCATCATCATCATCATCATCAACATCAACAATTACATTTTACTTTAATACCCACATAATTTCTCAATAAATTCTAAGTAAATTCCTTGAGGCTGATTCTATCAAATCACGTGAACACTTGTTGTTTGTTGGTCAAATATCATATTCATATGTACTATTTATATAAAGATTCTATATAATATATTTCTACATTTTATAACATTACTTGTAGGCATCATCATCTCATTTTTAAATTCTATCTTTTATATTATTATAAACAGAAAATTTTCACAGGTGTGTTCAAAAAGTACATATAGTAGAAAAATCAGTTATGTGTAAGTATAACAATCATACAGGTACAAAATATAAAAGGTGAAACTTCCGAAAATATTAAAATATAATATTTTATGTAATGGAGCCGTTAGGACACGGAACAAAATTGATGTCACTCGAAAGCCTTTCTAGGAACAAAATAGACCTTCAAAAGTTTTCAAAAGAAGTCACATGTTTTACATACATACATACATATGTTAAATTCTTCTATTCAGACACTATATGGTAAATATATTTGTTATATCACTCTCCTTTTTAGTAAAGGATGTTTTCACAATAAAAACAGTCCAATTATCATGTGATCATTTGAAATTAGGATTTTCGAGAATTTTTATAAAAAGTAGGTAGGTACAACTTTTCGAGAGTTTTCGACACAAAATGTTCTTGTATACCGTTATTCGTAAAATATTGTAAGAAAAATTTTTATGATATTATATTTTCGAAAGCATAATCAAATGATACTATTTGTTTAATCTATCGAAGATAAACAAAATCTTTTTTTTTTTTTACTTGACTAGAGGAAGGAAAACTGCAGTAAAGGGAAGTTAGCACTTGTTTTTTATATGTTTGTAACATATACATACTTATTTTTTAAAAATAGAAATATAGAATTTTTAATGTAAGAAAAAAACAACAAAATAAAAAAAAAAAATTGATAGAAAAGATGAAGCAAAGGAATTAAAAGTTATATGGCAAAATATCAACTAACCTATACATATATATTTCCTGTTTTGCAATTTATTTCGTTATCGGTCAAATAAAATCGCTTGATTGACGTTCTGCGCATGGCTAATAGACTTTAAAGAAAGTTGTTCTAATATGTTTAAAAATATAAAAAAATACATATGTACATATTATTCTTCTCAGAAAATTGTAGATTATTGTTTTAAAATAATGTAAGTAAGTATTTATTGTATATTGAATTTTAGATAAATGAAATTAAATCTAAAGATAATAATTCTTTTCTGTTTTGTTTTTAACTGCTATACGAAACACATAAATATACCATAAAAATGTATTTTCTAACAATTTTCGATTCGATATACCTACGAACTACAAAGGATAAAGTCTCTCTGGAGGAAGATTTTTTTTTTGAATGATAATGAGGTCGTGTGATCATCAAAGTTATCAAATAAAATTCAACATTTGAATGTAGGTACATTATGAGTTTTTTGTGAAAGCTTGGTTTATTTTTATCGTTTATTTTGTTTTTTTCTAGATTTAATTTATGATTGTTAATTCGGTTCATTATAGGATTTATAAAAAATATTATTATCTTTTATTAAATAACTTCTAAACAAAATGAAAAATAAGTGTTGTTTGAGTTTTTACATTATCCACTCGCGACTTACCAAAAAATATAAGACAAAACTGTACATTTTACTGTTTTATCGTTTCGACTAAATATTGATAATGACACCTATCGACCATATCCAAGATATTTTAGTAAAATATCTTAATTTTATCGAAAGTGATTTTCAGTTAATTTTTTTTTGTTTGAACTCTTAATTTCTATAACACACTATCACTCCATGTTTTCATTCCTCACCTGTGTAAGGATTTTTATCAGTACTATTTTACTATACCGGGGGCCATTATGGGATAGTACTTATATGGCACTGGATCCTGCTAGTGTCACTTAGCCTCACATGAGCAATCTTGAGCAAGATTGGATGTCAACTCTAGTGGGAGTTTTTATATATGAAAAAACTAAATAAATAATTTTAAATTTTTTTATATTTAGTTTTTTTTTATTGAAAGGATGTGTGTCCTTAAATTTTTTTAAAAGCAAACATAAATTCACTATTTCTTTTATTGTGCATGTGCATTTATCGTTTTTCTTTTTCTCTTTTTTATTTTCTTTTTTCAATGAAACAAATTTTATTCACATTTTGATTATAGAGCTTTTCAACTTGAAAAAATTAATTCACGAATATCTAAAATCAATTTTCTATATTGTATATTTTCTAATGCAGTAATTTGTCCTTCGACAATTTCAGTACGTCAATTGTCTTTTTGTATGTGTTTTTTTTTTCTCTTTTTAAAAAACACACGTTTTAAACAGTTTGTCGGTTTGAATACAAAATGTATGAGAACAAAAAAAAAAAAACATCAAATTGTAATAGATACATATGCAATTTTTTCTTTAAGAATTTTTTAAATTAAAATATATTAGGTCACATGTTCAAATATTAAAAAATACAATTAAAGTAAAAAAAAACCGAAGGTTTTTGAACAATAAATAAATTTCTTATTTCACCCTGAAGTCAAATATAGTTCAGTGTTCGTGCTATTGCAAATTTTTCAATTTCTATCTAAAAAATCTATTTAAGAAAAAGGCAAAAATTCCATAAAGTAGAACTATAAAAAAATATATATGTATATTCCTTTTTAGAGTGAAATATTTTGTACTATATTTTCATTATTATTATTATTATTATTTTGTAAGTTGAAAGTATCTTTTATACTTTTATGATCAGGTTTCATTGAACTTTTATTTAACTAAGTATATAATAAATAAAATTTTTATTTTTATTTTATTTTCATTTTTTTTTTTTTAAATTTAAAAATAAGATCTCGTGCGAAAACGCGTGCCACATTTTGAATGAAAAAAACAAAAAACAACAGGTTCAGGTATTTTTATCATATCATAAATATATGATTTTTATTGCATAATTTTAAAAGCAACAAAAAAAAACAAAATTAAAAAAAATACATTTTTGTATGTAAAATCATAGAGAATTTGTAGCTATTGTTGTTTTTCAACGTTTCAAGTTTTGATGATATGCACAAAGTCAACGATAACAATGTGATATGATGACGAACAAGATTGACTTTAGATGAACTAGATAATTTATATTTAATAATAATAATAGTATGTAGATATATACATATAAATGGTACTGAATGTAAGGTAAAGATACTTACTTATTTCATCTATTTATTTATTATACAATAAATGATTATTATTTAAAATGCAAAATGTAATACGACATGTTTATGTAAAATAAATGGGGCTATTGGTCGTTGGTTTATAATGGCCTTGAATAAATTTTTTTTTTTTATATACGTTGCAATTGTAGGAGAATTAACACAGTAATGAGACTCTTTCGAGAATAATCTTTATGCAGTTTCTTGGGATTGGGCAAATTAAAATTTTACGAAAAAAAAAACTATAAAAAGATTTGTGAACATTATTGAATTTTTTTTTCCTTTTAGTTTTGTGACACGACGTGTAGGGATATCTTTTTACTGCACTTATTTATATCTACAGATAAATATTAATAGGCCAGAAGATATGTTAAAAATATTCAATTTGAAGTATTGTAAAAAAAAAACATTTTAATATAATTTGTATAAAATTTCATAATTTTGTTAAAAAAAATAAATTATAAGTAGATTGAAAGGATCAAAGTGGATTCTTTGCAAAAAAAAAAAATTTAAAAGAACGTTAATTAGTACCATTACCTTGTTAATAGAAAATAAGAAATACATAATTTTTAAAAAATCAATAAAATTTATAATTGCCTGAAATGCAATCAAGGCAAAATAATTTTTCAAATTTTACAAATATCATCTCAAAGTTCATTTACCTGTTTAATTGCTAATTGAATTATGACTATAAATAAGCTACTCAAGAGACTTGAAGCTAATATGAAATAAAAAAATTAGTATGTTTGTTTGAGTATTCCCATTAAAATTGCCAAAAAAAAAAAAACGTACAGAACATTTATTTATCTGAAAAAAAAACTCGTATTAACTCATGAAGATGGCAACACAACTTAAATTTTTTAATTTACAGTTAAAAATATCAAGCGATGGGTTGTTAGTAGTGATTGAAAAGTTTACCCTACAAATGCAAAAACAAAATAACATTTATGAGATATTATTTCCTTGAATCAAATTTATTTTTAAAGAATTTTAAATTTTTCTTTTTTTCAAGTTTTTAGATTCGAATTTCTCGAATATTTTTTTTAGGATTTCAAAAATTCCAACCAACAGAATTTCTACACAAAAAACTTGAAGTCAAAATGTCTACAAAATGTTGACAAAGCAAAGTAATAAATTGATGAGGATCTTTATAATTGAAAAAAGACAGTAATTTGACTCAATTTCAAAACTATTCAATATACGAAAATCATCTTTAAAGAAACCTATAATCTGCTCTTTTATCTTTGAATTAAAAACACTGGTACATACCATATTCAGAGAAGTTGTACAAAAAGATCAACTTTGACAACAAGACTGTCATTACTAAAATCTAATGATTTCCATCTTGAAACATGTAATACAATTCCTTTAGCTTTTCCAGATGTACCCAGATGTTGTTTTTTAAAGATATCTATCTTTAAAGTTCACTTCTTGCAAATTCTAAAAAAAAAAAACAAGAAAATAAACCAAAAACAATCTTGAATTTCATAAGTTTAGTCATATATCTGAATTGACAATTCAGAAACCTATCATAGATATTTCTATATATATATTTTTTTAAATATTTGATAGATTCAAACCGTATCAAGAACTCTAATAACTTTATGTTTTTATTGAGCTTCAAGATACTCAAAATAAAAAAAATAAAAAATAAATAAAAAATTACCAACAAACTTACATACGCATTTTTTTTTATCTTATGATGATGATAATTTTTTTTCTTGTGGTTTAAACATAATAAATATACAGTCAGGTGTCTAGCAAATAATATCTTATCGTGTCATTTTGTATGGTACAAATTCATCACCATCATCATAATTGTCATCATCTCAAATGATGTTTTTATACTTTCTGAAGTACATACATATCTATCTTTTTTGTTTCTTTATTTTTGTAGCAAAGAAATGTTTTTATTTTTTTTATTATTGTTACTTTTTAAGCATTTAACATAATTTATCTAAAGTCTGATAGTAACAAATGCAAGAAGATTTCATATGTATCATATACATGATGTGTAAGATTTTTTCTATACTCAATAACAATCGATTTGAGATGAAATAACAAAAAAAAAAAAAAAAAAAAAAATAAATAAAATAAAGATGCAGTATTTTTTGCTGATATTCCACTGACTTTTTATTATTTTCATTTTTTTTTTTTTTTTGCCATTATATACACAAACCTTAATATACTGTTATTTTTCTTGTGTTCTATTATCTCTGGATCTCACTAGATACATACTATAATAATAATATATTTTAAAAAAAACGTAATCATAATATTATAGTAATATTGTCAATTATACCAATGAGTATTTGTAGCAAAAATTGAAGAAAATGTTGACCATACAGTTGTGATATGGGAATATTATATTGCCGTACTGACATACACATATAGATACACTGACATTGCCGATGATAATGATGTTGATGATTGAGATTTGATATATGTATAAACATATTTAAAATGAAAAAAAAAAAACAAAGCTATGTATTTATCTTTATAGATACTCAAGAGTTAAGTAAGAAAAGTTCTTAGAAATGTGGAAAAAATTTCAGATTTTTTTTTTTTAATTTTTTTTTTTTTACAATTTACTGATTGTCTATGCCATATTTTAGTATCTATATCTTTTTATTAAAAGTGAATGAAAAATGTCAAGAATATCGTAATTGCATTTGTAAAAGATATAAAACAGTAGGTAACTTTTCTATCATATGATTACCACTTACTGTGAATAACAAAATACCAGCATCAACATTTTGTGCGTATAGATACATAATATGCTTTATTTGGAAAGAAGAAGAAGAAAAAAAAAAACGACTTTAGCTAATCATTAAACAAACAACGATTTATTATTGCCGTTAATTTCAGGAAGAATTCTTTCGAATAAGGAATAAAGGATTTTTTTATATACATATTTATCTTTTATTTTATTCAAACATGTATGTATGTATGTATTTGTATAAATGCTCGTATAATATTTAAAAAAAAAAAAATGTTAATTGGATGCACATTATGACTTGAACAAGTTTAATTATTTCCATAATTTTACGTGTTGTTATCTGTTTCTTTGAAATGCTTAACATATCAAAGGCGGATTTTTTTTTTTTTTTTTATAGAAAAATAAATATAATCCAATTTCATTATATGTACAATGTTGCAAAAATATTATAGAATTTACGTTTGTTTGGAATTTTTATAAATCGATTAATTACGCTCATTTCTGAAGAATTCTTTGTAGTTTATATACTCGAATGTGAGATACTCAGATATGATTTTAGAATAAAAAATAAATAAAAGTTGTTTAAATATCCTTTTTAAATCCTTATATACAGTAAGTAATTTTAAATATTTTTAATTATTTTTGTTGAGAATAAAAGAAAAAAAATTGAGAACTTTTCAAAGCAAAAAAAAATTAAACAGCTCACAACGGCTTCGAATTAATCAGTCATTAGTTTCACACATTTTATTCGAAAATTCCAGATGGTACTTATTTAAATTCTGGCTATGTGATTATTATAAATCGACATTACATGTTGGACTTTCTTTGGGATAGAGATTATGTAAGTTGATTTTAAAATGAAAGGACATCCTATCTCGAACGACGACTAGAAAACACTGCAACAGATGTTGACTCTTTAGCCCTACTTCACAATTTTTTTCCGTCTTTCTTCCCCTACGACTTTGTCTTAACTACATTTTTTACTGCGTTTAAAAAATTCACTAAAAGGATTATCCTTACACTATAACTTAATAATTAGAAAAAACAATATAGTATGTGGTAAAATTTACTATTAAAACCTAAAACATTATGACAACCGAAAATATCTTCTACTTGTAGTATTTGAATCTCTCACATATTTTCTATTCAAATCATTCTTTATTTAGACGTTGAATTAAGTCTTGAAAAATTGCTAATTTTAACAGTTATGTATGTATTTTTTTTTTTCTTTAAAAAAGTTATTATATACATTTTTTTCTAAAGCAAACTCATATGTACAGTTTTATAATTTTTGCAAAAACACAAAAAACTTAACCTACAACTACTCATCTTTTAATTAATTTAATTTTAAACAGCATTTTCTTTTGAAATTTTTAATCAAGTGGAAAATAAAATTTTTGAAATAATTGATAAGATAAGAGATATAATCTGTTTTTTCTTTTTTAACCAGAATACAAATAGTAGTCATCCTTCCTGATTATTATATTTTTTTCGACAATGTATATGATGTATACATAAATATAGTAGATTTTAATTTTCACATTTTAATCAATCACACATAATGACAATTACTGTTATTTAACATTTTAACAGACTTTTTAAATAACACATGTCATTTATTTATCCTTAGCTACAAATTATTATTTTTTTTTTTAAACATCAATAAACAATTTCCATTTAAACTCACTTAGTTATATACATATTTTCATATTTATTACATTATCGCATGCATTACACATATCATTTTTTTTTTCTCTCTTTCAATAATTATTTAGAGTTCATCCATAGAATTTCAGCAAATATTTTTTCATTTTTATACAATTTTTTTCTCGTATTTGATTGTCTAATTTGATTTTTTAAAAATCCTTTAAAAATTTGAAAAGCTTAAAAAAAATTAAAAGAGAAAACCAAAAATATCAAGGATAATGTAAATATCCTTGATTCTTAAATAGAGGTCACTTTTTAATCTCTTTGAAAGCTTTGTTTTCCTGGGATACATTCTACCCCATCAGTCAAGTTATGTAAAAATTACCTAAGCTTCAACCTATTTGGAAAATATCAAGTTTTAAGGATAACAAATCGAGACAAGAACAATTGCATCCTAGGAAATTGGTACAAAATGACGCGATTTGAAAAAGCAAATGACAAAAATCTTCATATTTGGGATCTTCATTTCTTCTTTAGAAGAAAACTTTCAACATTTTCCAAATGATTACAAAAATGCAAAAAGAAAATGTTTAAAAATCATCTTGACTTGTCGTAGATCCATGGAATTAATCATTACAAAATAATGTTTATATTTTTTTTATCTCAATTTAATTCTTTACTAATCACTTCTGATCTATTTTAAAATGTTTATAAAGTAATACATGCGTGTAATAACAGTTCTATGTTCTATCTGTCTTTTATGTTTTTCCTATATTACTATTTTTGAGACAGACATTATAGTATATACATTCAAGTTATCAAATAATATCTTTATTCATTCACTCTACTCTACTCACAGTCATCTAGTTTTTTTTTATAAAAAAAAAAATAAAAAATAAAATAAAATAAAATAAAAAATTACTGTTGAATAAGTTCGTCTAAATAAATGATATCATAGTAATTATAATCATGAAACTTTTCTACCATAATAGTAATACACTACATAATTAATGAAATTAACTATATCTATATATATGAAGTACATGTAAGTATATCACATAATGAGCAATGAAATAACAGTTCATATACACTTTATGAAATTATTTTTTTTTTCAAAAAAAAAAGATAATGTTACAATTTTTATTTTAATAATTACCCTGCAAAAACAAAAACAAAAAAGAGCAAGAAAGACAAAAAAAAAAAATTAAAAATTACTAAGAAGAAGAAGAAAAAAAAAAGCAGTACAAGGTGAACGACCTAACAGTCACCTTGTTAAACTTTCTTCCTCACATTTTTTTTTTTTTTTTTTTTTTAATAATAATAATTCTTTTAAAGTCTTTAATTTATTTTCAATTTATTTTTTTTTTATTGAACAAAAAAATATATTTTTTTTTTTCATTTTGTTGAAAGAAGAAAAAAAAATAATTTAGTATAATTTATTTTGATCAACGAATAAAGACGGTAAAATCACCTGTGTGTGTGTGTGTGTTTTTTTTTTCATTTAAACTATGTCAAGGTTTTACTTTTTCTCTAGAAACAATTACATATTATGCAGGTATATACATATTATACATATTATGTTGTTGTGTACGGATCATTTATTATAGATAAATAATTCAACTATAAAGCCACCGTTTTGTTTTGCTTTTTTTTTTATTTATTTTTTTATATTTTTTTTTTTTTTCAAAATATTGAATTAACATCCGAATGACCATCACTGTCGTTTAAAAACTTTATAGGTTCAATTTTTATTGATAAAAATCAAAAATTCAAGAAAACAAAAACCTGAAAATGGCAATGATGATGATTTTTACTTATTTTACAAGTATCTTAACTATTCCACTTTTTTTTGAATAAATTTTTTTTTGTTTTTTTGTTGTTTTTTTTTTTGCTTTTCAACACTAAAGTATCTGTAGTACAACAATCTTTCATCTCGATTCATAACTTTTAAATTGCAATTGAATATCATTATTGTGCATTCATAATTTTCATTAAATAATTATATTCTTTAAAATTAATCAAAAGAACTAATTAATTTTTATTGTAAAATAATACCCAATGCAAAAAAGAAAAATGCAAAAATAATATTTTTTATTTATTTATTTATTTTTTTTTCCAGACAAATTAACGTCAAAAAAAATAATGGAAACATGAAGAAATCAATATAATAAGGATCATTGACATTAAAACGTAGACAATTAATTAAAACAGCAATAAAATTATACACTAAAAAATAATAGTTAAGACGTACAAAAAAAACAAAAAAAAAAAAAAAAAACAAAAAATTATTTAAAATTTTAGATGTCTTTAACCACAAAATCTTCACAAACACCACCACATTATTTTTATTTTGTATCTTTGCCATCATCATCATCAGATATCGGGTCAATGTTCGATTTCATAGAAGAAAAAAGACATTTCAAGATAAAAAAAATAAATAAAAATACATCTTTCATTTTATCTATTTCCTTTTTTTTTTTCTCATTCATTGTGCTTTAATTCGTGCACTAATCAACCAAAAAATTGTCAACGATCATTTACCGATGACGACTGGTAAAAAAATAAATTAAAAAATAAAATAAAAAAAAACAAAAACAAAAATAGTTAATTTGCATAAATTAATGATCTTTATTTACGCGCGTATTGATCTTACTTTTTAAACGTTTTTGTTTTGTTTTTTGTTTTATTTGAAAAAAAAAATAAGAAGCACAAAGAAAGAAGAAAGAATTCATGCAACAATAAATCCAATTATTTTACTCCCATGAAATTGAATAAATAATTTTTTTTACTACATATGATTCGTGAACATTAGAAAATACAGGATAATTATGCTATAAAGGACTCCACAGAAAATTTATAGGAACAAGGTTCCGGTCCGAATTTCATTAGAACAGTGACAAACCTGTCCATTTCTAAATCACACAACTTCTTGAGCTACATTTTTCCAAAGTTTCATTCTTTTTAACCAGGATTTCGTTCCCATAAATTTCTTTGTTAGGTCCTTTGAGAAACTTCTAAAAAGTTGTGAATCTTTTTCCTTTTTATAATGACTTACAAACTTTATCAAACATTTGGTAAAAAATAGATACTTTTTTCTCCTTTCAATTTCCAGCAATTAAAAAAAAAAATTACCTGTTGCAAACTAAAAACACCCTGTGCCCAGAAATCTACATTATACTATAATATTATCAATATTATTATTATGAAAAAAAGAAGAAAAAAAAAACTTGTTAAACTAGAAAATTATCTGTCATTTAAAAAACAAAAAAATACTTAATTGAAATAATGACGTTCGATGATGACTTTTCAATGACATTTTTCTTAAAAGGTGGAAACGGAGAGTGTAAATGTAATAATTCAATGATTTTATTATCAAAAAAAAAAATTAAATAAATAAATAAATAAATAAATAAATAAAAATAAAAATGATAACGTAACAAAACCGTAAATAAGAGTATCTGTACTATGTTCATTAAATAATAATATCGATGAGGACGATGATCTAATTACATATTATCATCATTATATTCCTGATTTTATTATTTTTGCATTTTATGAATACATATATAATTTAGAGCATTCTAAATTAAATCATATTATTAAGTTTATTTAGATGATATTGACATGTTAGAAATAAACAATATACAAAAACAAAAACCTATAGATACTTTATCAACATTCCATTACTTTGGTTAAATTGTACATTTAATGGCACATTTTAAAAAGAAATTTAAAATCATTTCTAAAAAAAAAAACACACACACACAATAAAGAAACTTTTCTACAAGATAATCAGTTACTACACAGTATATATACTACCCTTATGCATGTATATGTATACATACATATATAATTAGAAATGTAATTGCAACTATTTATTTTAATAATATAAAATAAATGGTTTATAATAATGTAAAATTATTCAACATGATGACACATTTAATGATACTCAATGAAATGATCATTAACATTTTAACATAAAATGACAAGAAAATTGATTCTTTTAATCTTAATAAACTATACAAAGATAAACATACACACAAAGAGAAATATATTCAAGATTCATAGTTTAAAAAAGATATCTTTATTACTATGCTGCGAAAAAACAAAACGTTTAAATTCATTTAGAAATATTTAAAATTCCAATGTGTAATATAAAATTAAATTAAAAGGGAACAAAAGAGAGAAAAAATAAGCGTGTAATATGTTCAGAGTTTGTCATAGGATTATTTTAATGATAATGTTTGAAAATATATTTTTAAAAGAATTTCACACATTATATTTTATATTTTAAATGAAATTTTATTAAGAACTTGATTTAAATCTAACTGGAAGTTTAATAAAATAAAATTACAAAATACTTATCAATTTTGTTTTGAATAGTTTATTAGAGGTTATGTTTGAAAATATCAATTGATAATTCAATTTAATTGGTTGCGCATACGTAAACTGCTTTATTTTGTATTTGAAATTGTGAACGAATTCAATATTTTGTAGTCTAAATTATAAAAATACAGTTTTTAATTTTTAAAGTATCTAATTATATTTTTTTAATGGACAGTAACAGAACTAATAGAGAATATTATAGATTCTAATTTCTGTCCGCTTTATATGAGCTTAAATTTTTATGATCAGTACTTGCAGCAGTCAAACAAAGAATTTATTTACTCAGCAAAAGCATAAAAAAAGTTGCAACGACATCAAATTAAATTACGTAGACGTTTTCTTATATCAAAAACAAGTCGTGATTCGCATTTCATGTGAAACTATAGTTGAATTTAATAAAGTATTTAACCAGAGTTATGGAAGCTCAAGGTAGATTGAACAGGGCTTGGCTTGGCTATTTTATCTTATCTATAATTATTTTTAAATATTTTGCATTAATTTCAAATATGAATTTCTCACACTATGTGGCAATATTATATAGTTTTTTGTTCTTTGTTTTTTTTTTTGTTTTATTGAAAAAAAGTAAAAATCTAACGGTAAATATTTATGATGTAACATTATATAATATTAAAATCTATAACATTTAATTTAATATTATTTTTTCAATGTTTTTTTTTTTCTCTTTTTCTTATTAAGTAAAATAATCATAAATTAATTATATTTTATTAAAAAAGTGTATGTTTCATGTATAACAACTCATATAACATGAGATGTAAATCTAGGAAGCAGCATCAGCTTGCTAATGGTCATCTAAATAACGACATATCAAAAACGTGAATATTTATTTAAATTTAAATTATGTTATTTAATATGTAAAATATATAAATACTTCATATATGTGGCGTATGTATAACATGAAAAAATAGAGATATGTATAATATTCATATTTGACTTTTATACATATATGTACTAAGATATCACATACATACATAATATTTTACATACATCTAAGATTCTGGTCACGCAAATCACAACAAATTACTGCCATATAATATGAATAGTATTAAAAATAAATGAGAAAAAAAAAAACATCATCACAGATTTATTTAAACATTACAAGTTTAAAATAAGAAATTACATTCTATACACAATGTAATCAAAAAGATACTTTTGTAGAATATTTTTTTATCTTTAATAAAAAAATTTTTTTCTAAAAATAGTTTTCATAATAATTGAAGTAATAAATAAGGACTATTTTTTAATTAAGTTTTTTAAAAAAAAAAAAAAAACAAATTTGAAAAATCTATTTAATATGTTGCGTTTCTTTATCCTCAACTTCATAACCTGATATTGAACCTTGAAAATAACACAAATATGATATGTGCAAATTTTTTTTATACTTTTTAAGTAAAATTAATTAACACTTGACTAATAAAAATAACAGATATTGGTATGTATCTAAATTTATAAAACTTATTTTTCATGTAATATTTTGTGATGTATTTTTAAAAATAGAAAAGATTATAATTTGAAAAAATTAAACTTTTAATAATTTGGAGATGTTTTTTTTTTCGTAAAAATTCTAAATGAAAGAAATTTGAAATTATTGTTAAATAAAACTATGATTATTTTTTTTTTCCATAATAATTATTTTAATTATAGTTTTGAAGAATCTTTTTGAGTTTCCTTTTTCTTCTAAAACAACAAAACTTTATAAAGTGTTTTTTAATTGATATTTTTTTTTTACTTGGGCTGTTTTTTTTTTTTTTTTAAAAATCATCACTTCGGCATTTTTAATTGTTTGCACACGATTTTTAAATTTAAATAAGGGGTAACACCTCTAGTCACGAGCACCCTTAAGGTAAGTTTGAGAGAGAAAAAGTTGGTTTTTTAATTGAAAGTAAAATGACGTTTTGTTTTACTTTTTTGGTTCGCCAAAATCAATACAATTAGTGTAAAAGAAAATTATTAATAGATTCGAAAGCTTTTAAATTACTAAAATTTTTCGGAATGTATTAATTAATAAATTTTATTGTTAAGATACCAAGAAAACTAATTTAATGAATGAATTTACTGTTGTAGTAACTAAGAACAGAAAAACGACATTCGACTTGGCCGGGATTAGGACCACGGACCTTCCCTTTACGGGGTAATGATCAAACCATTGAGTTACCGAATGCCATGTCGCTTGCTGTTGTCGTTACCACCTAATCATTGATGAAGAATACTCAAACCTCCTACACTGTTATATTCTTTCAAAAATTTGATTATTACATACATATGTATCTCTTCCTTAGTAAGTACAATATTCCATGTTATTTTAATATACATACATATTTATAAGTGAATAGTGCCAAAGGAAATCGATGTATACATATATGTATGTGAAAAAAACAATTACAAATTTGAATGCGATATGTATTTGCAAAGGAAATTCAGAAATAGGTGGCTTGCAACTAACACTCGGGCTCAGATCTGGTAACTTTCCCCTACTACATAATTTTTTAATTTCAATTGAATTCAAAATAGGAAAGTTTGTTTTTAATTCTGTTTTAGTTTCTTAAAACAAAAATAAAGAAAATTATTTAAAACTGAAATTTAAGTTTTTACGATACTAAATTTGAATCTTGGCGGAATCAATTAAACGTGCGACTCCAAGGAGACCTGTATAAGCAAAACAGTGAATTCAAACAATAAATTATTTGAATTTACCGCAATTACTTATAAAAGCCTCTAAAGAGATTCTAAAAACTTTAAGAAAAATGGACAATCAAGAAAATTAAGTAGCACTGAGAAAAAAAAAATGAACACAAATTAATTATTGATACCTAAAGCTATTAATTTATTTTAAATTAAAAAAAAAAAAAACAGCTTATTCATTATTAACCCGTATAATTTGACCATTACGCCTCTAATCAGTAATTTGATTGCAAAAAATCATCGAAAAATTAAAAAAAGAAATTTCATTTTAAATAATTGACATGACCTAATTTAAAAATCACTCCTTTTTTCGATTTTTCTTTATATTTTTTTTTAAATAAAAAAGAAAAAAAAGTATTTCGTACCTACATATTTCAAGAAAACTGTTTCTTATTCACTTTTAAATTTACATTATGTACATAGACACATATGTACCTAAAAAAGTATCTAATTGGAATATTCACACCATGCAATTTTCATTCCTTTTTTTTTTCTTTTCTTCTCCTTTTTATTTTTATTTTTTTTGCTATTTAAAATTTTATTAAAAAAAATTCTTTGATTGAAGTAACAAAAAAAACAAAAAACGTCAAATAACAGAGTTAAAACAGCATTAAAAAATCAGGTTATTCAGAGATTTTTTTTATTTGCATTTTTTTTTTTTTAAGAAATAAAAAATAGAAATTATACTTCAAAATGCTTTTCTGTGTTCATCGTCAACATCATCAGCAAATATTATCAACTTCATCAACTCCCCAACAACCATTATCCAGAAAGAGAAACGTGAAAGAAAAAAGGGCAAAAAAATAAAAAAAAAATTAAAAAAAACTAAGAATCTTATTACATATTCAAAGACGGTAAAAAGATTGTAATGCAAGAATTTTAAAATAATTTCACAACAAAATTAAAAAGCAAAAAAATTTCTCAAAAGTAAAAATAAAAGAGAAAAAAAAAAAGTAACAAGTGGGCTTTAAAAAGAAATTCACAGAAAAAAAAAACTATTGTTTTTTTTTTCTTTTTTTTAGAAATGAAAATCAGAAACAGAAAAAAAATAAAGAATTACAGTCAAATAAAAATTGTGTATAGCATAAAAAAAAAACTAATGTTCATTTTTTTTCTTCATTTAAAAAAAAAGAAAAAGAAAAAAAGTTAGAGTGTTGATTATGCTTTTGCTGTTAAAGAAAAGAATTACAACTAAGGTAAGGTCATTGCCATTTAACTATCTTATACATACTAACACATACCAATAAAAGAACTTACAATTATTATTAGATAAAAATAGTTGAATGGCATTAAGTTAAAATGTTAAATTTCATAGTTAAGTTAAAAATGTATACCTACGTGTGTGTATGTGTGTGAAGATATGAAGAAATATAAAATAAAAACTCCCCATTGCCCCCCATAGAATCTATACATATGTAGATATAATATGCGGGATTCTATATGGTAATGATGACGATAATAATAAAATAAAATAATTTAAAAAAAAACCATGAAAGTCTCTATGGAACGAAACTTGTTCACCCGGTTGTTTAAGCCGGTTATATTATGTTTCTTAAGAAATTAAAAGAAACAACAACAACAACAAAAAGAAAATCAAAAACCTTAAGAACTTGCAAAGAACCAACAAATATTTCTTGTTTTCGATTATGATGATGATGATGATGATGATGGCTACCATAACACTAACACATCTACACAAACTCTATTAGAAATGTTATTCACAATGTAACAGTTATTCTTTAAAAAAAGCTAAGGATAGAGAGGCAAAGAATAAACTGATAAAGTTGCAATGGTATATTCCTATACAATAATATTTATGTAGAAATTGTAAAAAAAAAAAGCAATATGTATTCAACAGGTAAGCCATATCATTCCATGCATGACAATATTCTTTTCATCTTCTTTCACCCCTTTACCAGATTTTTCTTCATTTTTTTTTCTTCTATTTTCTTCTTTGAAATGTTAGTTAAGAAAAATAATAAATTTTACACAAAATCCAATTTGATTCCTTTCTATCTACATATATGACGAGTACTACTGAATATATACTAGCATACAAAGAACAGTCATACTATAAGTATCTTTTTTTTTATTTTTCATTTGTATTATTTTTCTTTGATTTATTTTTAAACTTCTATTCCACATTACCCATATACATACATACATATATAAAAGTTGAATAAAAAAAAAAAAGAAAAAAAAGAAAAAAAAAACTAAAAAAGAAAACATATCACGAAGAACTATTCTTATCTGGGTTTAGCGTGATATGAAAGTTGAAAAGTAACAAACAGCAGACATTAAAATATTCTGATGTGTACATACTGCTTCTTAAATAAGAAAAGATTTTTCTTATTATAATCTTTTTTTCTTCTTTTTTTTCTTTTTTATTTTATCTTTTTTTTATAAAAAAAAAAAAAATATGCTTTTTCTTCAACTCTTTCATTTTTTCCAACAAAAGCATATTATTGCTGCACAATTTCTTTTTTTTTTTCTCTTGATTTTTACTTTTTTTTTTTTTTACTCTTTTACCTATCACTTCCACCTTTTGATTGTTGCTGAGTTTGATTCTGGTTCTTTTACTTATTCCATCCGCAATACAATCGCGTACCAACTTAAACCAACTTTGTTTTTTATAATGTTTAACATTTCGAAATATAACCGAAAACGAGATATGCATGCGAGAAAAATATGAAGATTTTAATGAAATTACTAAAAAATTGGGATAAAATTTTCCGTGGAAGAAAATTCAAAAATAGATCTTTTCGTTCCGAAACGTTTTATAAATTTACAATAAACGCTGTGGAATCAATAGTTGTTTTGGAACAGACGATTTCAAGTACTTACTTACAAGCCATCAATGATATTAAAGCTTTTATCGAGCAAGGACCTATTTAATTATCTTTAATTTTGAAATTTAGTGTATCAGTACTGCCACGTAAAACTTGTGTTTAAATAAGGCATGAAACCTTGAAATACCTTAGCTTATACTACAAACAATTGCCATAAACTTTAAAAAGTAAAAGATACCAATTAGGTTTTTGAAATCGTAAAATCCATTTGATGTTGTGGGTTATCTAATCAAAAGAGGACATACAACATAAATAAAAATGATGAATGATAAAAAATAAAAATAGATTCAAAAAAATTTTACTTTTTCGTAAACGTGATCATTAATTATCTTACATAAAATACTCCTATAGTTCAAACACCCGTTTATGTTTCTAACAATTAAATAACTCTCTTTCTTTAATATTTCTATATATGTACATATTTTCTTTTATTTTCATCATGGCAACCATTGTTGTTGTGTTTGCTTCGTTGATTCTTATGAAGTTATGATGAAGGTTATTTTGCCTTTGGTTTACATTTTAAATACTTATGTAAACAAAAGTACAAGAAATATCTAGATACTTTCATATATTTAATATTTAGATATATGTAAATACTTATATTGATACAATATAAAAATATACATATATTATGTACATATACTGTTGTTGTATAATACATACGGGAACCCCAAAGAACCGTTAGAATTTAATGCACGAAGTACTTTGGTTAGTGAAATTTTTCCCTTTTTTTCAACTATTCCATAAAAATAGTAAAATATACTTATGTACACAAATATAAAATTGTAGTATTTAATTCAAGAGAAATGAATAAATGGAGAGTTCTTAATGTCCATCCGATCTGTGGACAAAGTTATTTTACTGTCATCATGAACATTTCACTATATAAAAAGGCCATCATCATCGTCATCATCAACAACATCAAAGTGAAATGATGTGATGACTAAAAGAAAAAAAATATTGTTATAAAATGTACATAAAATAGTATTATAATAACAACAACAACAACAATATAAATCGGAAGTAAACAATCAGAATACAAAATAGAACCATTAGAGAAAAGCTATAATATAAGAAGTTATTCACAATTGTATACAATATATTATGTTAGATATAATAAAATAGAATAAAAATATAAAATAGATACATTCTATTGACTATTATATGTATTTTCTTTTACAACAACACGCATCAACAATTCATAGAAATTTTTTTTTATGATGTTTTCGTTATAGATTTCATTAGAAAATGGAATTTTTCTTTGTTAAAAAGACTTTTTTTTATATATATATTTACGAGTGTGTTGAAAAGATTATATTAAAGAATGTGTAATGTAAAAAGAATTTAAAAAAAAATAAAAGAAAAGATATATATTTTTTTTTACAATGAGAATTGATTCTTATTGAAAAATTTTATAGATTTATTTCAGATAGATGATTTTTTAAAATAAAAAAAAATATATATTTCATTAAGGAGTATAAAATTTGATTTTTATGGAAAAGATTTTTTTTTATTGTAGATTTCACATGAAAAAAAAAAACAAATTAATTTTTTCTCTTTAAAATTCTCATATTTTTTAATAAAAATTAATCTTTCCTAAAATAAAAAGAAAATTAATGAGTTTTACTATACAAAGAAAAAAATTTTTTTTTTTTTTTTAGTATTAAATTATCGTGTGAAAATTTGAAAAATGTTGTATCTTTTTATTTCTTGTATGTTAAATAAGCTAACTTTTTCCAGTTATTTTTTTTTCCTGTAATTTTTTTTCCAAAAAAATTAAAATTGCAATAATATGGAAATTGTATATGATAGAATCATTTATGAGTTAAAACCACGAATATACATAAAGTGTCGAAATATCTTTTAATATTTTATATTATATAAAAAAAAAAAGGGGGAAAAAGGTTTTTAATGTAGAAGTTTTTTGCAGTTGGTAAATAAGAACAAAATTATGTAATTTAAAGTATCTTAAGAAAAACTATGATAAGCGTATGAAAAGAATCGTCTTTCTTTAGAATTCGAATAAATTTATAAATTTTAAATTCGAAAATTTATCTTTTTCGTCAAAAATAAGTTTTCCACAACTATATGTAGAATATTTTTATTAACAGTAAAACTGTTTTCGATTGTTCTTTATAGTTAACATCCTGTTATTTTACTTAAGATTCTAATGGAAATATGCAATTACATATTATCAAATAATATCTTTTGAAGATCAGAACTGATCTTATTTTAGAAGTATCTTCAGCTCATTAGATACAAATAACTCAAGTATGCATTTAAAAATGTTCTAAATTACAAAGAGTTAATCTCTCTTTTTTTTTAAATCTTTTTTTCTAAACAACTTCTATACTAATAAGCCTATTAAATTTATGAAACGTCGAAGAACATAACATTAGGCTATGATTTTAAAAGATTTTTTACAATTAAAAATTAGGTTTATGAATATTTTTATAAATGGAAAAAAAGTATATTAATATTATTGAATTAAAAAATTAATAGAAAACATTTTCCAAAGAACAAGAAAAACAATTCTGATTATTGAATATTCATAAATGTTTTTTTTTTTTTTTTTTTTGTATTTGAATTTATAAATCACGAAATAAATTACATCACATATATAGATTTTTTTATTAGATTTCTCTTAGATCAGATTGAAGATTTTCAATTATAAGATACTCGTATTTTTATAACTTCCTCATGTTTTTTTTTTTTTTATGTACATATTTTCTCATGTGTATGTTTTTTTTCATTTAGAAGAGAAAAAAAAAATAGAGTTAAGCAAAATAATATAACAACGATTTTATAATTGTTATGCAGATAATATGAATGTGATATGCAAAATCCGTGAATGATATTAAATAAAAATATGTATATGTATATATGTAATCAATTCATTCATTCATATTTAATGATCATATCAACAAATATAATTAGTCAATGTGGAAACGTTTATAATTATGAGAATTTGAAAAGACAAAAAAACTAACTAAACAAATAATAAAAAAAAAATTAACAATCAAATAAAATAAAATCGATAATTATTATATTCTAAAAAACTGGAAAAAATAAAACATATGTGCTTAGAAAACCGTGTTTAGGAGTGCCTGATGTATAATAATATAGAATTAATTGATTTTTCATTTAACTTCTGAGAAAATATGTATTCTTGTGAGAAATACACAATGCAAAAAGAAAGAAAAAAAAAAAAACATTAAAGAGGAAAAAAACATTTGTAATCATTTTAACAGTCATCTCTGTAATTAATTCTGAAATTAAATTATAACCATCGCTAACATATATGAGGGAAGTAAATTAAATACCACCATCATTTTCCACACCACTAAAACACTTTTTACAGGTATTTAATATGATAATGGTAAACAATGCTATACTTACTATATAATATACTTCAATTACTAGAATCTTCATGGTAATCGTGACAAAATGACCCTGTTTTTTTTTTTTTGCTTCTTATTTTAATCAAACGTAAAATTGAATACACGTATTCACGTTAAATAATGATGCGTTATATTGACTTTTGTTTTTGTTTTAGATTTTTACTTCTTTTTTTTATTTTTTTTTTTTAAACTAGTTTTCCTAATTATTTCGTATCTGTTCATTTTTTGATTGATCTATAAGACTCATAGCAAAATGATTCATTACACCTATATATATATTTTTTTTTGTCAGTGAATTATGAGTCATAAAAATATACTTAATTGTTATCTAACTCTTACATAAGTAGCTAGAACTAATATGGATTTTATAGAACAAAAACAAAAGCAAAAAAGAAAAAAAAATAAATAAGAAATAAGTGCTGTATCTAAGCGAAGATATTACATGGTTATAAATCATTTATATATTTTTTTTTAAAAAAAAGTACCCAGTAACACATGTAAGTAAGAAAACTCATTGTTTTTTTTTTGCTCAAAAAATACAAATTGTTTATCATAAATATTTATTCTACTAAATAATGTATTGAAACCTTTACGGCAAAGTTCAATACATCTCGACAAATGTGTTAAGCATTTTCAGTTAGTAGTGTACTACTACCCATAAAAACTAATGTTTAAGAGGTACCTACCAACAGAGACGTGGAAATGGCAATTATCGAGACCTCTAGAACTTTTGTCCATTTTTCTAACGTATAGATTTATTTTATTAGTCAAATCCTAAAGATATGTTAGAAATATGCAATAAATGTACATCGCAAAATTGTACAAGTGAAGTTCGAGCTCTTCACAATTGAAGCTATGTATGTTTTTGTTATTGCGAGCAAAAAAAAAAAAGTATAACTACTCAAGATTGCAAAATGAAAACAATGTAGTTATGCCAAATTTTATAAAACATTTTGAAGAACCCAGTCTCGAAAATTTGTCGAATTTAATTCATACTCTCACCAAGTTTGGAATCCTACTCACGAAGAGAACAAATAGGACCACTTTAGAAACAAAGTTGTGACTTTTTACAAAGGCCTTTTATAATAATGCCAAAACTCACTACACAGTCATACCGTAACTTACAAAAATCACTTGTTAAACTTAGAATCCCGCTGTTATGAATTATAATAGGTTGTTCAATTTATCGATGAAGGACTAAAAAATATAAAACAATAGAGTTTATAAATGACAAAAAATTATATTTGTTAATTCTATTTAGGAAAACAAAAGAAAAAACTAACACGGAAAAAGAACAACAATAATAAAGTAGAATATAAAATAAACAAAAAGCTTGTTCAGCACTGGTGAATTAATCTAGTTTTTGCGAACCAATTATCGTCCAATTTTAAACGGTCTGTGTAATATATTTAGTTTCATGCCATTGTTTTGCGATTTTAAAATTTTTACGCCACTATGAATTTTTTTTTTTTCACCGTGTTTCAACATTAATTTGTTGTTTTTTGTTTTGTTCTTTTGAATGAGGAAGTAAGCAATTTATTAAATACTAAAAAAGGTATCGTTCATTGAATGCTTTTTATAAAGACCTCTTCATAGAATATAGAAATAATTTTGATGAATCACCCTGTTTTTTCTATGAAAATTGAAATTATCTTTATTCTATTTTTCTTGCTATGGAGAATAAAATCTTATTTAATTTTCCATGAATTTTCTTATTTAAAAAAAATTTTAGTTGTGAATTACTAAACTTTTATTTATTTGCTTTTTTTTTCAGGATACAAAAAACATCATAACTCAATCCAAACTTCTGTTTCGGGCACTGGATTATTAATATTCAGTTTTAATTATTCTTAATTTTTATACAAATTTTGTAAATAAATAAAATGTTATTAAAAAATTTTGAAGAAATTATTTGTTTTCAAATTTATTTTCTTGTGAGGAAAAATAAAGTTGAAGTTCAGGAAAAGAACCCAAAAAAAAAAAAAACAGATTGAACAAATCAAGATTATTTTTGAAAAATTAATATGGAAATTTTAGCTTCATTTTTAGACACTACAACAATATTTATTTCTTAAAGTCCTAAATAATTTTTCTCGAGTGACATGTGATCCTTCTATCACTTGTTTTTTTTTTTTTTTTTTTTTTTGTGTCATACAAAAGTTCATTTTATTCTTTAAAACTAAATTTTTATTTGAACAATCTGAAAAAACTTGATAGATTTTTGATTAAATTTGCATTTAATTTAAGTGTGCATAAAAAATAAAATCTAATTCTATAATACGGACAACAAGTTACTTACTTTTTTTATAAGTTCAGATACCTTATGTGATTTTTTAATAATATATTTTAGGCTCCGTTAGTTTATAATATACGCAAATTTTTATATTGAAATTGAAAGTGAATGGAATTTAAATTTTTTCTCGTGATTTAGGTGATAAAATTGAATTGCAAAATTTACTCAATTTAAATTACAATCATAATCTTTTTTTTTTCTAAATGTATTTTTTTTTGCATTGTATTTAAAAACAGTGCACAAGCAAACATTTTTTTTTTTGTAGAAAGGATTAAATTGTATGAGATCATAAAATATTTTCGACCTATTTGAAAATTTAGATAAATAATACGTTTTTCCTTTAGAAAAATTATCTACCTACTGATATGATTTGCTAAATATCACATTTTTAAAATAAAATAAGAAGAAAGAAAGTGT
The DNA here is from genome assembly GCA_939192795.1 of Bombylius discolor. NCBI lineage: Eukaryota > Metazoa > Arthropoda > Insecta > Diptera > Bombyliidae > Bombylius > Bombylius discolor. The sequence goes on from OW584240.1 coordinate 38,149,869, forward strand.
CAAAAATTCAAATTAAAAAAAAAAAAATTTTTAAAATTAAAAAAAAAAAATTGAGCTGAAATAAAAAATAAAAATAAAAGAACAATAAAATCAAACTAATAAACGTGTAGGCTTAATGATATTAATTTAATAATTGATTTTCATCTTTTTTAAACATA